>JAUMHI010000067.1:11568350-11608971 GCA_032359435.1 Enteromius unitaeniatus | reverse complement strand
TCTAAACGAGCTATTAACCTAATCATCTGAATCAACTAATTAACTCTAAACACCTGCAAAAGATTCCTGAGGCTTTTTAAAACTCCCAGCCTGGTTCATTACTCATTCCAGTTTTGTCCCTTTATAATACACTGAAAACCTGATGAGAAATACGCTCATCACAAGCAGCTAAAAATTAATAAAGAAAGAAATAAACATTTCTTTAAAATCCATTAAAATCATGTTTATTTTTGCAGTGCAGGAGAAACAGCTGACGAGCAGGAGACGTCAGAGAAAGTCTTGTTTTCCTCCTCATTAAACCTCACTGTTGTCTAGGAGATAGAAAGTTTTTAAATTAGATTTTTCTTCACGTCATTTGCAGTCATCTGTCCATAATTTACTGCTATCAAAGACAGCAAAAAAGGGAAAGCTTAAAATATTTGTGATGATAGAAACACAATGAATACACAAAGAACAATGAAAACCATATGAAGATGAATGTACACAGTGAGACAGGAGATGTATATGTGTGTGTGTGTGTGTGTGTGTGTGTGTGTGTGTCTAAAGATAAAAGCAGTTTCAGAAAGCTGAGATGCTGCTGACAAACACCAGCGTGTCACAGGTCATGTGGACATGTCACAAGATCACGGCTAATAACCGTTACTAGCATGATCACAGGAGCTCAGTGAGGAATAAACTACAACAAACTACAGAAGATAATGATGGTCATTCAGCATTTCAAGACTTTTAGAACTAATGACAGAAGCACCTCATAATGTTCTTCTGATCAGTTACTTCCATTATAATCTCAAACCATTTCAGTTTACACAGTAACTTTGTAACATATTAAGGGAAATGTATATAAATAATTACTATTAATTATGATTTATTGCAATTATATATATCAGCTGCCAGTAGTAACTCTAGCAGAATTACCATCAACTAATCTGTTCATTCAACGAACATTCATGTAAGTTCATACAAACTCTAAGAAGGAATATTTTTGTGGCCACAGAAAAACACCTTCTTACAGTATCTCTGCATTAGAGCATGTAGCAAGGGTCGAAATTGTAAAGGGACATCAGAATCAGAACCAAAATAAAAAGTTGTATTAACTCTACATTAACTTACATAACTGGACACACAAGTTTACATACATTCACACAAAAAGTGCAAAGAAGGCTTCAAAGCCAATATTGAAGTTATGAAAAGAGTCAGTTGACCACCTGTAAAAACCATCAGTGCAGTTCATAACGGGTTCTATAACTCATACTAAACCTCTGTTTCGTTTAGTTATATGTACGATACTTTTATTGCCTCGTTGGCGAGGGTCCGATGCAGTCTTGAAGTCCGGATGGTTACAAGGTTTTGGATCAGCAATCATGTTCTTCCTGGTTTGAAGAGTGACGAATTCCAAAAATGTCCTGACTCTGATGATTGGTAGATGAAAGGAGAGCTGAGACAGAGATCTGTCATGATCTGTGAATCTTGAGTTTCATGGAAAGTCAAGGCTTCGGCCTGGTGTAAAACGGTGTTGCCGGTGTTGCCGTGGAGTTAAATCCTCATCTGGCTCACCTGGTGCGTTTGCATCGGTCCCAAGTCCTTAGATACCACACACGAAATGTGTTGATATTATGAGGTGATATTAGCTAGTGATATATCATAAACATGCATAAATCAGTATACCATACACAAAACGATATACATCAACAATATACACAATGACCAGAAGGATATGTGTTCACTCAAAGAAAGTTTTCCTGTGGATTAAATTATGGAAAAGTCCAATGGTAAAGCGGTATTAAACATTAATTGTTAAATGTAACAAATAGATTGCACCTGATTGGTTCAAATGCTACAACTTTTACATGTAAAATTCATGTAAAATTCAGCTCTTGAAGAGTTTGTAGTAGTCTTTGACGTATTTTCATTTAACGATATACCAAATGTTATCTATATCTTTATAAGACCTTCACTAATATAGACGTCATCTGGAGGGGAGCATATGTTGCTCTAAAACCTTTATATATTGTTCAGCATTCATAGTGCCTTCCAAAACAGGAAATCATAACGTATGTACTTATGCACCCCCATATTATCAGAGAGGCTGCTTTTGAATTGAACATTGATAACATGCTGGAAGATCTTCTCCTCTTTAGACCAGAGGACATAGCATTTCCAACAAGAACGTCACACTTTTCCACTTTCAATTTTAAATTAATCTTGGCCCACAGGACATGACAGAGCTTCTGGATCATGTTCACATATGTCTTTTTTTATGATAGAGCTTTAGTTGTTGGCATCTGCAGATGGCACGGTGGATTGTGTTTACTGACAGTGGTTTCTGGAAGTATTACTGGACCCATTTAGTAAAGTCTAAAGTGATGAGTGGACCTGAAGACCACAAGGATCTAAAAAGGATCTTCAGCCTTGTTCCTTACACACACAGATTTCTCCAGTTTCTCTAAAACCTTTGATGAGGTTATGCTCTGTAGATAATGAGGTTTACAATGCCTTTCCAATTTGACATTAAAGAGCATTGATTTAAAGTATTCAATCTTTTTACAGATTGGAGAGGCTCTGCCCATCTTTACTTCTGAGAGATTCATGAATCAAACAGTATTGTTTAAGTTTCTCAGTATCAAGGTGTCACGGTTCTGTAGAGGCATGAGGCATAAACAGAGCGTAGACGTTTTAACATTCACTTTAATATAACAACAGGAAACAGAGCTACAGACATCCAAAATAACCTTGACGAATGACACACGACAGAATACACTGGGCCTCTAAACACTAGGGCAAATACAAGACAGGTGAGGAACACAGGTGGCAAGGGTTAACTAATCAACTAAACTAGAACAGGAAAATGACCAAATAAGGAAACACTAGAACAAAACCAAAACTGTGACATAGAACACACACAAGGGCTGTGATTGGATCAAAATAAATCATATGACTGGCATTCAGAACACTTTAGACTGCTCATACTTACATTACCAAACAATTCTGCTGGTCTAATTTTACTTCGACAATCAAATTAATGAAGCATCACTTGTGTGTGCTCAGAGACTGGCTCTGATTCTGCTTTGCTTATATTCATTCTGACACTTTATGACACTTGCCAGAATAAATCACAATGGGTGCTTTACTCACAACAGCTGCTCTTGACAAGCAAAACTGAATGACTTTCCCCTCTTGTGTTGAATGACAGGCTGTGGAAACAGACGCCATGCCCGTTAAACTCTTCTACGACAAATCTCACGATCAGCTATGGCTGTTGAGCTGGAGAGACCTGCTGAAGTCCCGCTCTACACTACAGGTGACTCTCACAAAGCCTTCAATGATTTATCCTGATAGTTCCGCTATCCAATAGTTCCCCTGATAGTAGGTGCTTATTCATGCTCATTCATGCCATCAATTTTGTATTTAATTTCTTATTCTGAGAGTTCATGCATTGGGTTTACAAAAGTCTATTTATCAGCTTTGGTGTTAATATATGATGACTTTGGTTGACAAATGCAAATTATCATTTGGTGTCAAAAAAGTTTTTGTAAAATATCAATGAAGTTATATTAGTTGTGAACAACTTTTGTAAAAAAAAAAAAAAAAAAAAAAAAAAAAATCTCACACACGTTTGAGAATGAATTTTGCTTTTGTTCATGTTTTTGACTATAAATAAAACTATAAATGGACCACCGCAGCATAAAAAACGGATGACTTTCTCATCTGTGAAAGTTTATGCAATTTTTTTTCAGTGTTATATTTAGGTTGTAGTGATGTTGCTATGTTAAAAAACTTAATATGTAGATTTCATAAATTTGGACTGTTGTTGAGAAATCATGAGTTCAATGGAATTAAGGAAATATACTGTTAAATCTCAGACTATATGTTCATATAAATTTCATAAAAGGATTCACCCAACTAACAATTCTCATTAATGCTATATATATTGCTTTTTTATTTTTTATTTTTTTGTTTAATTTAATCAATAAAAAAGGGGTACGTGCAGTACAACAATAAATTCATTTTCATTCATTAATGAGAAGTTGCTGATCTGACACAAAATGGTTTTAGCTGAAAAAAATCTGTAAATTTTAAGACAATAATGATTCTAACAACACTGAAATGTATCAAATAGAACAGATTTTGAATGCATTATGAAGATTAATTGCATGTACATTAACTGCACTGTTCAAAAAAATATTAAGCAAAGATTATTGGAGTATAAGACAATAAAATATATATATTTTTTTTTTGCATCACTAATTGTTTCTTCGTACTTTCGTTTTTTGTCAAATTTATGAGCATTTTCTGAATGAAAACAGTTTCTACACAGTGTAGTTCAGTGTAGGGTAGAGCTCCTGACTCGAGCTGCAGACGAATGAGACGGTTCCTGCTTTATCTTTTGCCAGGTTCTCGGCTGTCCTCATGTCAGCGCACACGTCTGAGAAACACACAGCCTTAAAGACAGAGCAAATGAAAACCTTTTTATTTAACATACAATGTATAATTCCAGCCCCCACACACATGAATAATTCATGTTTTATTAAATAGCGGGAAAGTCCTCAGGTGTGTTTGCTTGTTCAGCATGCCCACAGAGAGCCAGCCGCACAGAATAATGAAGGCATTCCCTATGAATCACTCAGAAATGCTAAAGAGCACTTTTAGAGGGAAGCTGCATACTGTAATTGGCTGCAGGGGATATGGATTCACACCACAAATAAATGGCTTGATAATATTCGACTCGTTTCGAATGCGAGTAATTGACCCGGGCACGGGCAATTTGTCGGGCCCGGAGGCAGTGCTCAGCTCGAGAGGTGAAATATCAAAACCATTTTTTAAATGGCTCAATATTCTTAGTCAAACATCTGAACCTGTTTGTCAGTTCATTAGATTAAACAAATGAGGGGAGATAGAGCCGCATGTGTGCGCTTGGCTCTGATCCTGCACTCATCACACACATTCACAAATCAAGAACTCATCGTTTGCATTCATAATCATCTGCACTGAAGCCAACAGTGGCCTTTTTTATCAACCTTGTAAGCTCTTTTAATAAAATCATTGTGAATTCCAAACTGAATTTAAAATATCATCATTATTGTGGTAGTGCTGTACCTCTTGGGTAACAAGTGAATGTATGAAAATCTTTATTAATATAAGAAAAGGATAAGAACTTTCTTTGTACATTTCTGAGTGATAGCGATCCTATATCAGCATTTGAGAAGAGTTTTTTCAAATAAATATTGCTGTAAAGATATCAAATATCCATATTATCCATATAAATTTGACTTGAACGGTGCCTTTGTGATTTTTGTGATTTAAAAAAAAAAAACCTTGCAGATAATATGATATTAATAAAACATGCACTTATAGAGTTTAATTTTTATGTCTGTTTCTTAACACTCTTCAGTGCCCTTTCTTTTTTTGTGACCAGTGTGACCAAAGGAGAAACTATAGGCAGTATGATACATGATAATTAATTATAAAGGGAGCAGGGAAAACATTCTAGACATGATAAAACACTCAGCATGTAGGATGTATGGCAGTATTACACAACTGCTGAAAGCTGTACTTATACAGTAAATTCATCTAGCTGCAACGTGATCTCATGATAATTTGTATGCATTTTACATAAATGTTGAGGTAGGTTAAGGGGTCTAAAAATCTAAATCACTTATTGATAAAACAACAGCAACTTAACTTAATTATATAAAAGATACGTAAACATTTTACGTTTTTTTAACTAAAAATACATAAAGATTTGCACCTTTTAAACACTGAAATATGTCAACATTTTAAATGTTTAGCAAAAAAATTAATTTTAACATAATAATACTTACGTATAAACATGTCTTACTTTAGAATAAAATATCAAAAATATCAAAGCAAGAGTCAATAGAATCTTTACTTATTGTCTCCTCAGATTGGTCAGATTTAGCCACACATATAATCTGGGCCTAAAGTTCACTTACCAATGACCAAATATGAGTAAAAACCAGAATGAAGTGTTACTCCGCAGTTAAATTTTTTATTAAATGACTGAAAAAGCAATAAGGCTTAGTATGATTATTAAATCCTGAAAACTGCATTGCAATTATATAAATATGTAATCTGATGTGCTGAGTGAATTTTTAACGATAACATTGTAATAACATGAATTTAAAAATGCAACATACCCGAACATCTTACCTGGTTTGTAAAGAGATTAATTTATAAAACTCTTTTCACCAACAGAAAAGCGTTTCATAAGTGAAGTTTCTCTGCCAAAGTAAAAGCCTCTATGGTTAATGGTATAACATTTCAAAGCACATTTTATAAAATAACCATCAATATTAGTATTGTAATTGTACAGCTGTTATATAAAGTAATAATAATCATAAATACTTTACACTATTGTTCAGTATCAATAACAACATTACAGCACATAAAATATATTAATTATAATAACACAAATTGCAATTACGTTTTACCAATTTATCCTGCCTGTTTTTAATGATGCATACAGTTTAACAGCCCGTGCATTTTCTGAAGTCACCGGCTGTTTGCCCCGTTCGTAATATTCTTTTCACTCTCTTCCATTTTTTAAGGTGATTACTTCTGCCAGTGCAGTGGAGCAGCGTCAGATCATCCATACTCCATTTGAAGGAGTGGAGGACTTCTACATCCCTCCCACCAACCTCATTATCACCCACGTAAGGTACGAAACCATCGTCAGCACTCAGTGTGCATGACCTCTGTCAGATTTCCCACATAATTCTTCCAAAACTGGGAAGTGAGAAAATGATGGTTATAATTAAAATCGCAGCACTTAATAAATCCGCAGAAAGATCATTAACCTGTCTTTGACCATTGTCATCTCAGGTTTGGCTTTGTCTACTTAAAATCGGAGCCCGCTGTGCATAAAATCGACCTTGAGACCCTCCGCCTTGTCAAGACCATCAGTCTGAAGAACTACAGCTGTATCCCAGCCAGCATGGCCTACACTCATTTAAGTGGCTACTATTTTATCGAGTGTCAAGCTGGGGCCCCGAGCTCACAGCTTCTCATCGACAGCGTAAGCGATGCAGTCATTGGATCCAATCCCAACATCCACGGCCGGCCGTTTGTGTCTCCAGACGGCCGCTTTGTGGTCTCTGTGGACAAGCGACATGGAAAGCTCCAGGTCCAGACGGTCTCCTTCAGCGGAGAGCTGCGGACGGGCCACGAAGCAGATGTCTCATTTCCCCTCGCGGACTTGGAGTTTCAGCCGTCTTTCACAGAGGCCAACCAGTACATGATCGTGGCTTCTTCAGCCCAGGGCTCCAAGCTGGTTTACTCGGACCTGGCTTCAGGAAGAACGAAAGCCCTCGAGGACGTCAAGGATCCTATTCTGGCCAGCAGCTGGCCTTGGGGAGACGCCAACAGAGTGGTGGTCTCCAGCGGGGTGTTTGGACGCTACTTGGTCACGTCGTCGGCCGAGTCCCTGTTCGTTTTGGACGGCAAACAGAGCGGCCCTCACTGTGAAGTGTCAGACGTGAAGAGAGGGAACACGGTGGTCTGGGTGGGCGAGGTATGAGCGGCGTACCGCGGGCCGGTTCTGCAGAGGATTGTGTCGGCCGACTGGGCCAAAGCTTGGGAAAACCTTTAAGGGATGCGAACGGACTCGATCCTAGTAGTGGGTTAAACAAACACACATACAGGTTTCTGTATAGGTACACACACATACCACATACACACACATTCAACGACAAGAAACCTTAAACAACAAGGGAACAAACGGAGACACCCTTCAGTGCAACAGTGAACTAATTCGATGATTTTTTTGCACTTCCTTGTTAGCAGAAATAACGTTAAGCATCAGACAGATTAGGTAATGACTGAACTATGCACAATGCTTTTTAAAGTTTTTCTTTTTTTTCTCAGTGTGTTCACTTGTTATATATAGTCACTTCAGGAAATGTGTCCGTCAGTGTCATGTCTCATTTTTGTCAATGTAGAAAACTGTGTCGTTTGCCTCATCCCAGTGTTTCAGATCACACAATTCAACAGCTCTTGTTTTACAGTTATTAGTACACTTCATTATAATAAACGTGTTATAGCTACGTTTTGCAATTTCCTTTTTGTAATAAGGTGAGTATGTTCTGTCACCCTCAAAGCTCTGAATGTGTGTTTGTTTGCGAAGCAAGACTTTCGGAACACAGTTGCCTCCAAACGTTTGCTTAAGCTGACCTCCCTTTGGGGACAACATATAGGTCAAATCCTATATTACATATTTGTTTTTTAATTAAATTTTTTTTTTTTTTTGAAGAAAATGTGTGTCTGTGTGTGTTGGTCAAGGTTTGATCAAATGTCCATGTCCAGGTTGCTTTATTTACGTGTGTGAAGAGAGGTGACAGAGATGGCAGAGAACACACCCTGTTTATTTTCTTTATTTTACAAAAGCACATTGTTTTGCTGTTATTATGACTATACACAAATAAAAGTAGACACTTTCCAGTTTTCAAACAATACCTTATTCTTATCTGTACAAACAAAAATTTAGTATTTTTTTGTTATTTTTGCTGTCATCATGAAAATATGAGAGACACTGCATCGTTGCAGGTTTCAACCCCAGGGGGTTAAAAACAGTAAAAGTCCAGCCATTAAAGAAACAAAGTGTGTTGATCTTCTTTTTGCTTTCTTGGATCAATTCTGATCACGGACTTCAGTTTCATTAAACACAAACACAAGCTTAAGTTTGATTAAAGTAGACATAACCTACATTCACGTATTCCATTCAAACACCCAGCTAAAGAACAGAATAGCAAATAGCAATGAAAGGAAAGTATATTCCTGCTAAATAAAAATAGACAGGCAATGTTTAAAAGGCAAGAGAAAACATTCAGCACATTCAACACACATGAACCAAATTAGAGCACTGTTGCACTGAACACACTATTATCACTACTGAGACGAGCGCATGCACAGCTTTAAATCGCCCTATTTGAGACAAAATGGCTAAATTGATGTCAATGTGCTTTCAGGCTTTTCAGTCAGATATGCATGACTACAATATTACTTTAGAAAGCCCGACGGTAAGACCTCAATGAACATACGATCAATTTAAGGCCCAAACAAATCTAATTAAGCTCAGTGGGCTAACTATTGCTGAATAAATGTGCTCCGCATACAGTATATTAACTATAGAGCGATTTGAGTTTGTGTCTGGCTTTTAAAGGGATAGTTCACCAAAAAATTAAACTTTGCTATTAATGTAGTCATACTCAGGCCATCAGAAGATGTAGATTACCTTTTTCTTTAATAGAACGGTGAAGATGATTTTTACTGTAGTTAAAATCTTGGTGATTCATAAAATCAGTGGCTGCCGTGACTTTGGGAGTCAAAAAAACACATCTGGCAACACAAAATAAATGATTCTTATGAAGAAAATTCTTATGAAGAAAAATTATCACTGAACATTACTTACAAAATTACCTGTAATTCTGAGCCTCAGGAAAATGGGGAAATCCAAAACTTTTCAATTCATTGTTTTACTTGGACATTCTGTTTTAATGAAGTGGTTCAAATAACAATTTGTTTATGAATTGTTTATATATTGGCACGGCTGTCATTCAGCCGCAGGCACCAGGTGTATACATTAGTTTGATGGCTCGAGTCTGCAAATACATATGAAACAACAACAGAATGTCTCCTGAGGAAAGTAATATCTTTGTCATACTATCCTTTCATCCATTAAGGGTTGTTTCCAGCCCTGCATTTTACATTGTTTACAACCCCTTTTCAGTCTCTTTCAATATAAAAGTCTATACTGCTGACTCACTCTAATGGAGGAATATGTAACTATGTAGTTTGTGTAACTTGTAGTTTATTACCCACAAATGGATCGATTCGCTTTAACACCTCTATATATCATCAGGCGGCACAATAATTTGGTAGGCAGATGCTGAGTTGAATTTTATGCATCACCAAGGAGCATGCTTTCAGCTAAAAATCGTCTTTACTCTTCTACTGAAAAAAGGAAGTCACTTACATCTTGGATGGCCTGAGGGTGAGTAAATTAACAGAACATGTTCTTCTCTGAGTGAACTATCCCTTTACGGACGAAGCCAGAAAGCTGGATTTAGTCACAGCCATGGTAATGCTCTTGTAACATTATACTCAAAACAGCGTGAACATTGTGTGTCTGATTTAACAGGAAATGAATTAAACAGAGTAGAAGTGTATTGGGGGAGAAGTGATCTGTGTTAAAAGTGGTTTTAAAATCATGTCACATATCTGTTTGCTCACAACTAAACTAGCTGCACACATTTTGTACAGTCCTGCATATAATATGAGGTTCTTTTAAAGTGTGTGTGTGTGGGTGTGTGTGTGTGTGTATTATTTGTTTAGCACTGAAATGCCAGCCTGACTTTTGCCAACGAGGCAGAAACAAAGCATCTTGTGCCTCATTGAGTCACATTTAAGTCCATATCTATTTGTCTTCATTATACTCTATTGTCCCCAGACTGTTTCAGCCTGTTCTTGTCCTCGTCATGTACATTTGTTTTTTTCAATGTGTTATTAACTTGTTAAGCACCTAAGTCTCTGTTTATGTGTGTCATTAAAACCTTTATTAAGTGTAGCAGAACTGCTGGCAGACTTGAGGCACATAACGTGCCGTAGCCATTTG
Source organism: Enteromius unitaeniatus (assembly GCA_032359435.1). Taxonomy (NCBI): domain Eukaryota; kingdom Metazoa; phylum Chordata; class Actinopteri; order Cypriniformes; family Cyprinidae; genus Enteromius; species Enteromius unitaeniatus. Next base: position 11,598,344 of record JAUMHI010000067.1, on the reverse strand, counting down.
CAGTTGTTAATCAACAGGCCAAGAACCAAAGGCTTTATTCCTTTTATTTTTAACTGCATTTTTAAATAAATAATAATGCAGCTGTATGGCTTTTCTTTTTCAAGTTGAGCTGACATGGTCTTGGTGTATTTTGTTCTGACATGCACCCTCATGCTGGCTTTTATTGCCTAATTCTGTGTACGTGTATGATTTGTTTCTCCCAACGTACAATGTGTGTGGTGAATAAAACCTGTTCAAGTTTGTAAGTTACCACCACTTATTCTTTGGTTTTACAGCACACACAAGCATTAAACTCACATAAATATCACACACTCTTTCAAGCATTTACATTTCAATCATGACAAAATGCCAAGGGCCTAAACTCAACAAAGAGAAATGATTTACATGTATTTGTTCGTTTGGAATAACAGTCTTTAGCTGTCTTTGTGCTGGTTAATCTATATCTCTATGCAACACGTTTTTCAGCATTAAGGCAATAACTGTTGAATTATTGATGTTTTGCAATTGAGTAATGGAAGTAATTGCTATTTTTTTGATGACTGATTGATTGATCAATTTTGGTCTTTTCTTGTAGTGTAACTGACCACACCAGCAAAGATCTCATCTAGTTCTCAGCTTGTCTTGTGGTCAAGCACCATGTTCTGTTTATCTGTGTGCGTGGGTTATGTTGGCTTGATTTAATACGTCGTAAAATTGTGAAATGTTACACTTTTCAGAAAGATAGTGGCTTTACTTAATTCACAGATGTGTTTCATGGGTTGTAGAACAAAGTGGAAATTTCATGGTCATAATTTTAGTAGAATAAGTATCTGTTAACCTGTAACAAAAAAAAAAAAAAATTCTCCAACAGATTCCTGAGATCCAGATACACCCAAGTGATTTATTAGTACTGGTTGTATAGATACCTTCATTGTATAATGTAATATAGTGTTGCCTGGGATATATATATTTCTTCCAGTTTTACAATAAAAGATGAGACCAGAACGATTTGCAGTACGTGGCTTTAATGAAATAATAAAAAAATAAAATAAATCATAAAAGATGTGGAAGATGATGTTTAGGAAAAAAGGTTACACTTTATTTTTATAGTTTACTTTAGACATTCTACTAACTATAAGTAACTTTACTATAAGAAACTCATTAATTAGCAACTACATGTCTACTAACTCTCAGAGTGACTGTTAGAGTACTGTAGGTTTAGGCTTAGTAGAATACGATGACATACACTTGTAAAGTTTCTATTAGTCAGAATGTAGTGTGTTGTGAACTCATCAAAATAAAGTGTTGAAGATATTAAGCCGACACTCTACTAATAATATAATGATTGCTAGTTGACATGTAGTTGCAAAGTACTGTTAGTAGAATGTCTAAAGTAGATTATCAAAATAAAGTGTTAAAATAATACAGTTAATTACTTTTACTTTTTCCTTCTTTCACAGTAAATTCTTCTCAAAAGTAAGTTATATGTATAAGGTATGCATGCTGAAGCTGAATCATTTAGTGATTCATAAAATGCATGAGTCTTTGATAATCAAAAATATAACAGGCTACACAGAATTAATAGCCTTGGTCTTATGAAGTGAAAAAATCATTTTGTGCAAGAAACTGAACATTATTTTCTAAATGATTACCTATAAACCAGAGCCACAGGCAAACAGGTCGGTACACAAACACATCATTCTCTTGAGTTGGTTCTTTTTAGTGAATTAGTTGAACCAGTTCTCCATACCAGACTGAACGATCAAAACTCGAAACTCGATCACTTTCAGACACCTGACAAGAACTGACTGAAATGAGCCAAAACGGCTCTATCATAGCATATCTGATCCTGTGACTCATTCAGTGCCACTGAAAAACTGAGAAAACAATGAGTTGCTGATATGAGCATGTGTAAACTGAACACTTCAGTGAAGGAGCCAAATTAATGTTTTAATGCTTTCGCATTGTTTATGTGAAGCTGAGTTGATAAAGACTAGTTTATTCACTACATGCTTTAGACACAAAAGCATCCACATTACATTGCATTGGTTGCTTTGAAAATATAATTGCATATATGTTATCTCAAAATTAATAAATGATTAAATAACTGGTAAACCAATTTTTTGAGGTATAGTGGTAAATAATTCAGTTTGCTGCCACAGACTAATCGTTTTGCTTCATAATACCTCAATATATATATATATATCATTAGTTACAGGTATTCATTCTGTGTTGCCTGGTAGCTTTTTATTCCACCCTTAAAGTGGCTACACATTTTGAAACACCAAGGACCGTGGTTTTAGCTAAAAATCTCCTTTAATGTTCAGCTGAAGTCACCTACATCTTGGATGGCCTGAGGGTGAGATAATTAGCAGTTCATTTTGCATTGAGGATTGCATTAATGGATGCACTAATCTATTAATCTATTGGCTCACTGGTGTGTTATTGTTTAGGGTCTATATTGGAGATCTAATAGGTGTTTAACTCCAGTGTACCTGCACAAATACAGATCATTCTGACAGTGATTATCTGAACATCTTGACTGATGAATGGTGTCCACACAGAGGTCAACATTGATAACCTGCTACAATCATGATAAGACCGTGAAAAGCCTTCCTTTACTCCAGATCTGCTTAATCCATATTCCTTAGTGTTAGACACACTCCTCCATCTGTAGTAATTATTCACAACAACTCGCCAGTGAGAGATGCTGTCAATAGGCCGTCCATCACTGTCACTGCAGACACAAAGACGGTTTCCTTGCAAATAAATCTATATGAGCTTCTTCACTTTGACTTAGAGAGAGATGCTATTGAATGTGAGCACAAAACCGATCAGCTGAGAGAGTACACTAAAGACAGAAGGTGTCGTGAAGCCTTTAACTCCTCGCAACAAATGTTACTTTAAAAGTATTTTGCTTTGACAAAAAGTCTATATATATTTAGAAAAGAAAATTAAACCTTTTTTTATGTCAGTTTAACACATTTACTTCCCAGAATCTTATTGTTGATCTAAATTATGATCTATATGAGCCTTTCGGCATCCCCTGCATGACAGGAGCTAATTTGCTGGCAGCATTCCACATGCTTTTATGCTTCCTGGCCAATTACGTCACCCACCTAGGATGTCCCAACTAATCATTGGCTGATTTTACACACGATTCAGAGCCGTCACGTCACGCTGGACACGGTCCCATAGTGTCTCCTCGACGTGGCATCTCGTTCCTTCAAGAAACTAGGGTTACATACGTAACCTTGAGATGATTTCTGTCCACAGAAAAGTTGGAACTGTGAAAGATATATTGTGGTTGCTTTTTTTTGATGAATCGTGTGGCATCCACTGATTTATTTTACTCAGCATATAAAGTCAACAGACGTAAAGATAAACGTATGACAAGTTACGGCAACAACAAAAACGAAATAAACATTTATTAATGCAGTGCATGCTGGGATCCAGGATAGTAGATACTGAAATTGCGTTAATATGATTGATGAGCAACGTGTACAGCAACATTAAACTCTAAAACTACTACTGTTAAAATAACTGTGAAAGTACTTTTACTATCAGCTACGAAATGGAATTAACGCTATAATCACCCAGCCTGTTTAGTGGAGAAAGGCTATTTACACTAACACACCTAGAAACCCATTTAGAAACAGGATCTGTGACTTGGGGAGTTAAGATAGTGGGTTTAGCTATTAATAGCTTTAAATGTGCCTCATCTCATATTAGCTCAGTGGGGTGATTATTTTAAATTAAAATGAAGATAAATGGTAATGGGTATTAAATTGACTTCTAATTGATTTCGCATGTGTTGCGAAATACTGTAGCTGGCAATCAGATAGTGACGCAATATTGTTTTTACATATATTTACATATTGTGCATGTAACATGTATGTATTCATGTGCTCTGTGTTTTTCCCCTGTGACCTAGTTTTGTTTAATTAAGTATTCCTTTCAGGTGTGTCTACCTCGTTATTTGTGATTGTCTGCCCTTTATAAGTTGGTTCCTGTCTTTCAGTTCTTGTCCGTGATCGTCAATGTATAGCTGTGTGTTTTCTTTATTATTAAAAGGATGTTCAATTGTTACAAGGACTCTCTCCAAGCATTTCCTGAACACAAGCGTGACAGTGCAGTCCTGTGAAATGCAGTAAACCAGAATAAGAACTTAACAAGTACAATACATTACGCATAAACAAGAATATGGATACTTTAAAACTCATTTTGGTGGCAGACTCTGAAAGAAAAAAGGGTAAAAAAAAAAAAATCCAAGAGTAAATAAATTATTTACGCCATGTGCTAATTGTGGAGAGACAGGATGAATAAGAGTTCTCTGCCAAACTTGTAATTTCAGCTGGTGGCATAATAGTGCTGTGAAACTTGCCCCAAATTATTTTAAAAAGTAAGAAATGAAAAAGTAAGGAACGGCACGTGAATCCAATAGCTGCAAGTGGTGGCGTTCTCCTGAATTATGCTATTTGTTTTTCAATTCTAAAGGCCTTTGAGGCCTGCTTTCAACATATTTCACAAGGTCCCTAAAGACAGAGGGAAAAAAGAAAGGGGTGAGAGAAAGTGTGCTGGTGCAGTAGAGACAGAGTAGTTTGGGGGCATCATGTTTTCCTAATGGAGCAGGCTTCATAGGGAATTCACTTTCCACAATTCTCAAAGGCATCTTTCTTTCCTTTTCTCTGGGCCAACAGGCATGCATATGCATTAACAGCAGTGTCTAAAGCCAATGGACCTCTGAAATGAAGAGGCAAAGTTCCCTGTGTGCCTCTGGCTTTTAGTCCAGTCTGATTTTCATGTTTCTGGGTTAAATGTACTTAGAACAGCATTTACTGCATTTACATTGCAAAAAATTTGTTAAAAAAATAATAACTTTAAAAGTTTTACATTTGATTTAACTGTTGCCTATTATTATTATTAATATTAGTCACCATATTCCTAGATTATTCCTAGTTAAAAGAGTGGGGGTACAAGGCCCTTCCTTTTTGAACATCAGTGATTTTTTTTTTTTCCTTTTATAATAGTTGTGTTCTCTCAATTGCTCTCAGTGTGAAAAGATGTTCAAATGATATAGTCACAGCTGGAAAAGGTTCAAATATGCAGAAGATGCTGGAAAATTAAAGAACATGGAGGACCTGGAGGACTTCACAGAAGATCAGCGGGCAGTTAAACTTAGGGACAACTAAACATAAAAGAAGATAATTCAGGTAACAAGACAGAGTATTACGATTCAGGGGGATGTAAACTGAAAGACAATGCCTTAAAAGTTCATTCCAACTGGAAACTGCTGCATGCGTATTCATGCATATACAGGTAGGCATGTTTTTTTTTTTTTTTTTTCCTACAAAAATGTAGGAACATGTATTTCCCAGGAAGCTTGATCCTGGCCAGCTTGTGGACTATATCTGTGAAATGGCATATTCAGAACAATACTATGATCCTTCTTGTTAAAATTAACTTTTTTGCAAATTTAGCAAGGCGTATATGAAAACATTTGAGCGGAACTAGCCAGTTACAGAGCACTGCAACTGTGACAGCTGCCATTGATGAGCATTAGTCATGTTTATTCCTGCCGAGAATGAATCTTGGGATATTGCAAGGATGCAACGCAAGCACACATTTGGAGAACCCTTTGAAGTGGGACAGCTTTTGTCAGGGCAATGTGTTGCATTTGGTCTTTGAATGCAGCTTCTGAAGTGAATTGAGACCGTAATAACTGATTGCTGTTTGAACAATATTGCCGGCCAAAGCAACCAGCCATCTATGCTTATTAAGGGCTAAGTCTAAAGTCATTTTGAAAAGGAAAAAAAAACAGAAAAGAATATTTAAACAAAGATTCAGAGATGAAAGAACCTCTTGCTTCAAGACTAGAAAAATCTATGTACTGCTCAAAATGGAAAAATGTGGAAACAAGAAATGAATATGTGGAGCCTTCCCTGTTGATCTGAAAAATGAGCTGCTGGTATTTTCATTTATATTGTATTATAATTATTCATCATTTAAGAAGTATAATTAAAAAGCACTTAAAATGAGTTAATCTGTTCCTCATCACTGTGCACAGTCACAATTATCTAGTTTTACAATTTGCCTAGACAGGAGTTAATGTGACACTTTAGTACCATTTAAATTATTTTTTATTTTATTTATTTATTTAAATTTAAAAAATGTACTGTAATGTAAGCTAAAGCACTTTTGTCTCAGGTTATTTTTACCATTTAACTCAAGTCAAGTAGAACACACTGAATGACACAAAGAAATTCTCAATCTTCCTGTTTAGTATACTTTGTTTTCTCTGTTGAATGTGGCAACTCTGTTTGCTCAGAAGTAATCATTAAAACTTACACGTCTCTCAAACGTTACCACTATCCTAGCGCTGGATATGATGCATACTAGAGCAATAGCCTCCATAAAGGCTGTTTCTTCAGTTGTTTACCAGGACTGGTTTAGGTAGTTAGGTATTTGTGAGACACAGAGGAACAGGACAGTTGGACAGATGATTTATGTGCTCACATTGTATAGCAGAAAAATGTAATCTAACATTTTAGAAGAATCTTGGAATATTATCCGTCTTGGGCTAGATTGAGTGTATCTGAATTCGACCCAATGTTCTTCACTCAAGGAAAACAGATATTTAAAGATAATTGTTGATACATTTCTGAGGTCTTCTGCTTTATTTCTGAGTTAGTGCAGAGGGGCAGTGGAGATAGAAGTAATAAGGTATTGATTTTAGATTTGAAGATGTGGAGGGGGTTTATAACATGAGATAAAATTTTTTTTTTTTTTTTTAAACTGACAAAGAGCTGAAAAAATACACCCACTAACACAAAGACAGAAAATATGTTTGATTTCTTACTTTTTGATTTCTTACATGCTTACGTATGTGTCCAGTGAGTTGGTAAAAATCTCAGTTACACTGAAATTTGATATGAATTGAAACATTTGATTTGATCAGTGATTGAATTGAAACATTTTTCCTGCGTTCTTTTGTTTCAGTCTTCACAATGCAAATCTATTGTTCAGTGAAGACATCTATCAGAGTTACTGCAGGCCTGTATGACTGCTGCCAGAAACTTCAGAGCAGCAGAACGGGATTCTTGGTATTGGTGTCTCTACACGAATGAATGCTGGAGATTTTATGATGTCTCACAGTCTCGGCTCGGTAAAGGGGAACTGTGTAATAACTAGTGACAGCATACAGAACTGCAACATAAAAATAATAATATTTCAAAACAACAATAATAATAATGATTCCCTTACTGTGTATAACTTGCTCTCTTTATTATTAAGCCAATATAGAACATGTTAACACTGAGAAAATGGTTCAGCTTTAATGTTCCTCTATGGTTCACACCTGTACTAACTCATTTACTTGTGGTGACATAATGTAGTAGCCATCGTATTTGAACAATATTCACAATTTTTGTGAAGTGAGACCTATAAGACTTGGCCACTTAAATTATAACCAAACATTCAATACATGTGACTACAGTATTTGTCAAAAGATTGGAAACATTAAGGTTTTATATATGTATTAATATATAATAAGTCTCTGATACTCACCAAGACTGCATTTACATGCTCAAAAACAACCTATAGGCTCATTGGATATGCGTGCCTCTTCATATATTTAACTAAACTGAAAAACTGTACTTATACAAACGAATCGCTTCAGTTTCCAGTTGAAACTAGTTGTTATAATGTTATGTTATGACTTTAAAACATTTTTAACATCCTGAATGGTTTGAAAATGTGTCAGGTTATGTATATTACCCTGTTCCTTGAAGGAACGAGACGCTGCATCAACGAGACACTATGGGAACGCCCTCAGCGTGACGGCTCTGAATCGTGTGTGAAATCAACCAATGATGAGTTGGGACGTCATGGCGGGTGACGTCACTGGCCAGGAAGCAAATAAGCGCGTGGAAAACGCCGGCCAGACAGCTCCTGTCATGAAGCGGAGCGCCGACAGGGGATGCCAAAAAGTGTGGTTTCGAGACGCAGCGTCTCGTTCCTTCAAGGAACAGGGTTATATACATAACCTGAGACGTTCCTTTTCAGGAACTTGAGCTGCGTCGACGAGACACTATGGGAACGAGATGCCCACGCCTCCAGACTTTTAAATCCCTGCCTAGTGTGTGTTTGTGCACATCTAGGATGAGAGAACAGAGGAGCTTGAAGATCGAGTCCATAAAATCGGACAAATGTGTGGGGGGGTTGACCACCCAGCAGCATCACAAATATCAGCCATGGAGACTCCTGCCACACCACGTGTCGAGTGTGCTCTGACTCCTAGCCTCGGCGGGGCGCAAAGTCAAGATGCATAGGGGCCACTGAGAGGGCCTGGAGGTCACCTACTCTCCTCAGAGAACACAATGCTAGCAAAAGTGTGGTCTTTGTCATTAGAAAACGATCCGAAATCTCTTCTATGGGCTCAAAGGGGGGCCCACAGAGGGCTTCTAATACAACAGCTAAATCCCAGGAGGGAACCCGGGACTATACTGGTGGCCTTAACCGATGCGCACCGCGGAGGAAGCATATGACCAGGGGTTCTTTACCAACTGTATATCCACCGAGAGAGGAATGGTAGGTCGATATAGCCACCACGTAAACCTTCAAGGTGGAGTGAGTGCACCTAGCCTGCAAGAATTCTAGCACTGTACCAACTGGGCAGTTAACTGGATCTTGCTGGTGTTCTTTACACCATGAAGTGAATAGTTTCCACTTTAGGCCATACAGCTTTCTCGTAGATGGAGCTCTGGATAGGAGAAGGGTCCTACCACCTCGGTTGAGAGGCCCGTGGCTATGAGTTGCGCCCCCTCAGAGGCCACACTCTCAAACTCCACAACTCCGGACGGGGCTGAACTATTGTGCCCCCCGCTTGTGAGAGAAGATCCCTCCTGATTGGTATCTCCCACGGAGAGCCGTCTAGAAGGGATATCAGGTCCGAGAACCAAACTCGGCCCGGCCAGAACGGTGCAACAAGCAGATGCGAAGAGGTCCACCTGTAATGCAGGTGTAATGCAGAGCACTACACATCCGTGTAATGCAGATTGTACCACTCTTCCCCAGAGGGGCCTGCCTGTGGCACTCACATCAGGACTTTTTCTTCTTCCCCTGTGAAGCCGCCTTCTTCTGCTGAATCATAACCCTCAGGTCTTTCTGAGATTTCGAAGGTTCCGCCACAGAGCGCCGCCAACCCCCTTGCTGTTGTCTCTGGCGGGGAGCTCTCGAGGCGACGCTCTGTTTTTGTGTGTCTCTGTATTGTCTGTACGAGGAGCTGGCACTCAGAAGGGACTGCTCCCGCCCTTGAGCTGGAGAGCAGCGAGGGAGGAACCGCTGAAATGCTGCCGCTTGCTTACCAGCCTCTTGGTGTCTTTCGACGACCGTATTCATAGCGTCGCCGAACAGACCCTCTGGCGCAAGCGGGGCGTCCATCAGGCAGAATCTGTCTTTTTCCTTCATATCAGACAGAGTCAGCCAAAGATGCCTCTCGGCGGCCACTATTGCTGCCATAGTTCTGCCAATAGCCCTAGCTGTTTCTTTAGTGGCACACAACGAGAGGTCACCAGTCCTCCTAAGCTCTTTAATATCGTCACTGCTGACTTGCTCGCCTTGGCAGGGACGGAGCCTTCAAAGACGAAGACAGGTCGAGAGAGAAATAACCCGCGAGCATCTGCTCTACCCAAGGCAACGTCTTATAGCCCTTTTCATTCATTCCAGTTACGTTCCCGTAACACCCAACTCATCATTGGCTGATTTCACACACGATTCAGAGCCGTTATGCTGAGGGTGTTCCCATAGCATCTCGCCGACGCAGCTCAAATTCCTTAAAGGGACTGATACTTTAGAACGCTGTCGTCACATATACAGCTTAATACTGTATGTATGAGTTTTCAGCAGGTTTACTCAGTAGCTCATGAAACATCAAACATTACACTGTTGCACTTCGAATTCCACGTTTTGAAAATAGAAAACGGTTTGACAAAACAGCTCAAATCCATGTAAGCAACTTAAAATAGCATGGCTGCATCAGCGAATACGCTTTTAAATTCCTTTTGCACTTGTTAACACTATCGGGTAGGTTTGTGTTTGGTTTAAGGAATATTTACAACATGATAGCACATTAATCTTTAGCGACACATACTGGATATCTGAGCCACGAAACGTACCTCAAGCAGCATTATAAAAACACCGCAATACGTACCTGTACCACCTAATAAATTTTTTAGCACCACTCTCTGGACATTTCACTTTGAAACTATGACGAATGAGCTCCAATGAGCCTGGGTTGCTCAAATACAGTAAAAACATAAACCTTTTGAAATAGTATTACTACTTAGAAAAGATGTTTTCTATGTGAATATTGTTAAAATGCTAATTATTCCTGTGAAGCGTGTGATCACAGCTGAATTTTCAGCATCATTACTCCAGTCTTCAGTGTCACATGATCCTTGATTTTGAAAAACATCATCATCAACATTGAAAGCAGTTACACTGCATCATAATTTTTTTTTGTTTTTATCATTGTGAATAAAACATATTTATAACAGTGCACCAATAATAATTAAGCATTACGGTAAATGACTACAGTTTATTAGAAGGATTTTTAAAGGACCACGTGACACTGAAGATTGAAGTAATGATGCTAAAATCAAAGAATCTAGACTTTAGAATCTAGAATTTTAGACACATACATTTTGAAGGGTTTAAAATAATTCAGAATATATGTATAATGATGTAAATGGAAGGCAAAGTCAATTAATAAATATCCCGGTCAGACCATGATGAGAAATGTATAAACGCAAAGATATGCTGTACACTCATGCTAACACATACAGACATTTATCAAACTAGTTCTTAAACGACATGCACTTCTCATACTGCAAGCACTCAGCACCATACTTGTGCATTATGATTTGAAAGATAATCACATAAATAACAAATGCTTTGTCTAGAAGTGCTGATATTGTAACATCCCCATGTTTGTTTATGTTCGCTGTTGCCCGTATGTTCCCCATGTGCGTTCTGTGACCTAGTTTCTGTTAATTATGTATTCCCTTCTTAAGTTGCCCTCTGTGATTCAGTCTTTGTCCGTCATTGTCTTTGCTAACGTGTGTAAACCTGCTCTTGTGTTGGTCTACTTAGATATTGAATTAAAGATGTTTTTGGTTGAACTGAATTCCAAACTTCTCCGTGCCTTCCCTCAGCACACCCGTTACAGATATACAGTATGTTGCAATCTTCACTATTCGGGTATTTTTTTTCCTGAGTATTATCATCAGCATCTTTCCGTCTTCAACCTTACACTAAAATGTAAGTTGTCTGATTTAGCGTTGCTAAAGCCTACCAAAGCCTGTAATGTTTATCCCCAAATCAGAGGAAATAAAGGTTGTATACCTGTCACTGTGCAGCTACGGCGAAAGCAGTAACCTCTCGAATGCAGAGAAACAGGTGCTAGACCATCTGTGTATACTTTGATAGTCATCCTAAATTAGGGAGATTTGAATGTAAAACATTGTGAAGGTGGTGCTGACATGTTTAAATGTAAAACAAGATTATAAGCTGTCAGCTTAAACCCTCACATTACATGTCTCACGTCACATATTAATCAGGGGTCCCACAAGGTTCGGTGTTTGGCCCTATTTACTTTTTACATGCCTACAGCCGTGGGTGTAGTTTAATCAGAGGGGCAAGAAAATCTTAAATTATACAATTGCAGTAAACTAAACTGATCACTCCATAGTTTGGGATGATATCATCTAGTATAGCATTTCTTTAGAACTGACTTATGACTTGTGAGTAAATGATGATCCTGTTTGTGTATCTCAGAGCAACACTAGTAGTGGCGTTTAATTTATGAATGAATTAGTGTGATTACCTGAATTTGCACAATAAAATATTCTTGATTAAACACTGATAGACATATCTTTCAGAGCTCCTTTAACACTTGATTTGACCACACTGACTCCCAGGATAGCATTAGGCAAAGTTTAAAACTTATTCTGGTGACTATGATTTAATCTAGCAGACATGGTGCTCCTTAGAAGAATAAAAGACAAAGACGCGAAATGCAGAGATGAGGAGATGATTAGACTCTGTACACTGAAAGTGCTGCTCTAGCACGCGTCTATCACATTTTCAGCTGTAATAACACCTACATTGTGTATTTCTCACACAAACATGCACAGAACAGCCACCTGCTCTAAAAGTCGAAGCGAATATTCAACACCGAGGCTGTTTTTAACACTCTAAGCTCACAGCTGTGGTGTTGACAAAACTTTCAGCACTTTTCCCTCCTGAAATCCATTTTAAACCATTGTTAAAAATACAGTAACTGCCAGAGCCAAACATATTCTAAACAAAAGCTGATCTATAGTACATGAGTTCAAAGTTCACAGTCCAATTCTCACTATTAAGAAATCATTAACTACGACCTTTGCCTCAATAAATTCCTAAATTGCTGCTTACCATAGGCAACAATTTAGTATAGGGGATCAATTCTCACTATTAACTATTTGCTTTTTAACATGCCTTTCATAGTACTTATGAAGCACATCTCTGCATAATATCTTAACATCCCTAATCCTACTCAATCCTAAACTTAACAATTACCTTACTAAAAGTTAACAAGCAACAAATTAGGAGTTTGAGTCAGAAGCCTTATTAGTTAATTAATAGTATGAATTGTACCTGTGACCAAAAACATTACATAGACCTACTAAAATACTTTTGATATTTATTGAACACAGAGCAGGGTTTAGTTTGTTGTTGGTGTTGTTGTTTTGGTACACATCATCTCTTAACTAGTTGCTTATTAGTATGCATATTACTAATATTAGTAGTAATTAAGCACATACTTATTCTACATGACCTTAGTCTACATCCCCAATCCTACCCAACACCTAAACTTAACAAATACTGCACTAACTATTAATAAGCAGCAAATTAGGAATTAATTGAGAGAAACGTTGTAGTTAATATTGAATAAGTTCCATATTCTAAAGTCTTACCATTGTTTTTACAAGTGATCAGGGAAAGAGATTTGGAAAATCTTTACAAAAATCTGTATAGAAAGCAAACTGAAAACAAATCAGTCGACAATCATTGTTTTTAGATTAAGATAAAAATGACTTAAAATCTGCTGAGCTTTCATTGCTAACTAAGCTGAACCAACACAATTTAGTAGCTTGCCAATTGGTTTCCCCTCCCCAGTTTTGTGGATTGAAAAGCAAACTCACTCCTGCACACAAACACCCTCCATAGTTTATGCATAGTGTTTATTACCTTTTCTCCTGCCAACTCAGGTGTGAACAGATCATAAATCAACAGTCATAGTATAAATGGCTCCTACACGACAACTTTATGTGAACTAACACAAGCTTAAAGGCACTTTTGTACTCATGAACGCTTCCTGTCAAAGCACATCAGAACAATTTTGCCATTATCACTTTCATGTCAAGCTGGTAAAAACAGCTGTGCGCATGCTAACTCTTTCCATGGTTTATTTATTTCACCCATTACCACCTTCATTTCTGTTACGATCATTCAGTCTGGATCGGATCCAGCCACTAATGTTCTGTGCAGAACATGTTCTTCTACAAGACGCGCTCAGACCTACAGAATGAAAGAGCAGCATTTCATGTTCCCAAACTCCACTTTTCGACCCCTCACCATAAGGTTGAAGCCATCGGCGCCAGTGACTCTGACTCTCCTTGAGGTGGCTCTGACATCCAGCTTTTATTTCGTTGTACCTTTATCTCTCTCGTCTGCCTCTTAACAGGATGTAGCAATCCATTAACGCTTCTCTTCATCCACAAAGTGACCCAGCCGACCTACTTTCTTTTCCTCTAACTCTGTGCCCCTCTCTCCACTCACTTTTTTGTTTGCGCTCAGGTTTTTTTTTTTGATGCCCACCACGAGTCACCTTTTAAGGTTTTGACCCTGAATGGATATGGTTTAATGCACAACCCACCCTCCCTTTGTCACTGAGTCCCCAATCGGTCAGAGACGCTCAAGCATGAATGAGGAAATGTCAGATAAAAATGGGTCGACCATTACAGATGTGATATTTAAAATCTACAGTTTATCTACTAGGTCTAAGAAATCTTTGCAGTAATCTTTGTATATCAAGATACAATTTGCATTCTGACCAATTATTATTATTATTATTATTATTATTATGAAGGTATAGTTCTTAAAAGCTGATAAATAAACACTTGAAATTTATTTTACTTATTTATTTCCATTTATTAATTTTGCTGAAGTTTTTAAAGCTTTTGAAGGTTTTGAAGTTTTTTTTATTATGAAAATAATAAAAGCAGAAGTTACATAAATTGAGTAAACCAGAAAACATCTGAAATTAAAGTGATGTAGATTTATGGTAGATCTGAAAAAATAATTGTAAAGCTTACTCCAAATTGATAAAATCTGAGCTGACTAGAAGATTAATACATACTGTAACAAATGTATTGTTCTTTGTTAGATAACTTTAGTAAATGCATTAAATCAACTGTTCTTTCAATCACTTATTGCAAAGTGTTACCATATATTCTATTGTTTAAAAACTATGTCTAAATCACAGAAATATATATCACATTATCACAGTGGAAGATTCATTCTTCATTCCTCAGGCCGTGGATGTTAAGAAAAGCTGTGAAAATGAATTCATTTTAAGAGCGCTGAATAAAAAAGCTATGATAAACTAAAATGTGTAAATGAGGAAAATTATACAACTCGTTACTTACATGTAGATCAAGTCAAATCCATTAATTAAGAGAAGGTCTCAAACAATGCTCATGTTTGCATGACCCAGAACAATTATCAGCAGACATCACAATAACTAATGCCAGGACAGTCAGCTGATCCGGGATCGGCTAGTTGGGAGCGCTCCCAGTCACCGGAGTACTACACACCTGTGCTAATCAGAAACTGCAGCTTCAAAAGCCAAACTCTCCATCCGGTCTACGGCTGAGCTCAAGGTAACAGAGCTATTCACCTGCTGTGCTTGCATGCTTACCTGTTCTTCTGTACCACTAGTATTCAAGCTGACTGTGCTGTTGTCAAGGTGATTTTGACGAAAAGTTATTTCTAGAAATTCAAGTTGCTTCTCTCACCTGTGAGTCCTTGCCTGTCGCTCCTGCAAAAAGTTTACAGCCTTCATGGAATAGAAACGGATTTCGCTCTAGCCCTATAAGCCTTTTTAACTCACCTTGTACACTACCTGCACGTATCTGTCACCCAGCACCTGGAGAAGAAAAAGGAGTTAAAAGATCTGGAGATCGTTGATATGAACTGTGTTGCAAAACTTTTGAATGCGCTTTATCACTGTGGTCTATGAAGTTACTAACTTACCGAGGAGTTTGCAAGATGGCGATTGCCCTTTTCCAAAGGCTCCAGTTTGACAAGCGATCTGGAGATCGCTGTCTATAAATATATATTAAGTTGTTTATTGCCTCAGTGCCTGAGATTTCTGTTGAGCCTTCATTTCTGTTTGTTATAAATAAAAGCTGTTAATTTTGGAATTCAAGTCTCCTGTCCGGCTTTGAGCATTACAATAACACAATAAATACATGATTTTTGAAAAATGTTTTCGCAAATAAACCTATTTCAATACCATATAATATTATGTCATAACAAACCATATGATGTCATATAAATATCATATAATACCATATAATATCACAATACCATGATAGAGGCTTAACAAAACTGAAGCATGCATTCACCATAATGTCGTGAACATGAAGAGAGAATGTAGTGTATTGTTTCTCCAGCAGTTTTACAGGCTGGACGTGCTTTGCTGCACAAGTGTTAATGGTGCTCTACAGTCAGGTGCACAAAGAATTAGTATGCCGTTCACTGATTTTTAATGTCAATTAAAACCAGGAGTGTGACAAGACCTCCATAAAACAACTGCTCCATGACAGGAGCTGCTCTCCGCAGCTGCTCTGTGGCCCTTGAATGAGTTATGCTAATAGACACCAGCACCGGCCAAAATGCCATTTTGATTTGCATATGGCACATTTTCTCTCTTCATTGATTATGAGATGGAAGGCTTGACTGGATTGACAGTTTATTTGATTGGATTGATGCTGTATGACATTCTCTGCAGCACAATGGGCTTACTTCATTTGTTCACCCTCGTTGTTACTCAGCACAAATCCAATAATGCTTGTAACTGCACGACTCAAACTATACTTGAAACTGTTTCAAAAGTGCTCTGCAGTCGGGTCAAATTAATTAAATCTTGGGACGGACATGTTGTAAAGGAACTTTAAATAACCTGCAACTGTTAGCTTAGAGAGCTTTTTCACCCTTTTATTTACCTATTAATGTAAATGTGTGGGTATAATTTGACGTATATACTCCACCATTCAAAGGTTTGTGGTTTGATCAGTATTCATTTATGTAATAAAAATACAGTAACATTTGAATTTGAATAAAAATACAGTACAATTTGTACTGTATACTGTGAAATGTTATTTAAATTAAGTTTTTTTTTTATATACTTTAAAATATATTCTAGCATCATTATTTCAGTCTTCAGTGTCACATGATGCTTCAGAAATTATTCTAATATGCAGATTTATTATTAATGTTGGAAACTGTCGTGATGCATATTTTTTTTTGTTTGTTTGTTTCTGGAACCTGTGAAATTTTGGGTGGATTTTTTGATAAAAGTTTAAAAAGAATGGCACTTACTCAAAAAATTACTTTTTATCAATGTAACACACTTTTGCAGAACAAAGGTATTAACCCAAAATCTTGAAACGTCAATATATATTAGATGTATAATAAATCTTTTTTTTAAACAGTTAGTGCGGTAGTTGTTCAGTTAAGTATTGGGCAGGATTAAGGAATAAGTTCATGTAGAATAAGACATTAATATGTGCTTAATTAGCACTAATAAATTGGTATTATTCTAGTAATATGCGTGCTAATAAGCAACTAATAGATGTAACCATAAAATAAAGTTTTACCAGAGTTACATTTGAATTAACTGGTTTATTAGAATATAATTTCTTCAGTGTGGATTATGTTATGGTTGCGCTTTAAGGCGAAATTGTTACAGTGTAATTACACAAACAAATACATTAAATACATGTGCGTATTACAGGGTTAAAAAATTAGGATTATGGTCCGGTTTAGGGGTAAAACTTTATTTTACAATGTCCCTGTTACACGTTACATGTGCCTACAATAATACTAACAATAAGTCATGCATAATTACATCCAACTAACCCTAACCATAGTAAGCACAATAAATAATTACTTAGTACAGTTATTGAATCTCCTGAAGCAGCTGAACTACTGATCTCCAGTACTGGACAGATTTAAACGCATGCATTTGTAAGAGGTCTGGCTGTGCAAAAACCCTCTGAAAAATATATTTATATTCATTACTACAACTCCTCACCTCCTCCTCATTCCAGGGACGGCGTCCGCCACCACAAGGACGCATCAAAGATAGCGTTAGCCCTCCTCCTCCCACAAGAGGGGAATCTGAGAATGAGACACACTAGGTCACACATAACGGTTAGATACGCCTGGCTTTCACACCTGTGAAGTGGGAAATGGCGCTCCGTAGCCGACTGAGGGTGAGATTAGGAAGTCATTTTGATTAATGTTAAATCACACTGTGGAGTGGGAGTAGAATCAGCTCAGCGCAAGGAGTGAGAAGCACGTTACACAGTCCCTTACTGCTACTGGAAGCAAAGCACTCTGGGAGAGTAAGCACATCTACTGGCGAAATCAATTTGCCAAAGCTGCTAGGATGCTTCTGAATCCAGTCTTTGATGACAGTGCTCCCTATCTCCCTATCCTAATGACACAATCTTGCTCAAAACGAAGAGCTTCACAGACTAAAACAGTCCCATGCAACCTTTGACGGCTTCAAAATGAACATTTTTATTTAAAAATGCAGACGTTTTCCCTCCGTAGCCACTTCAGATGCAGCCGATCAGCATATGATCTGGCCATCAAATCACACCAAATCTTTGTTGCTTTCAATAAGACAAAAACATTTCATCTTTCCAATTCTGTCCATTTTATCAGGAAATTTAAACAATAAAACAGAGCTGGTCCTGCTTATATGGTTTACAGCATTAACAAAGATATATTTTTATAGATTTTTGGTCAGACTTTGGTTTGGGGACAAATTTTTACTTGTATTCAAGATGACTTTCACCTTAATAAACTCTTAATTTGGTGTCTATTAATAGTTATTAGGTTAGTTAGGTTTGGGGGTGGATGTAGGGATCTAAAAAATGATCTTGCAATAATATATGCTAGGTATAAGTACTAATGGATGCACAAATTTGTTCAACAAACCACTGTTTAGAAGGAAAAATAAAAATTAATTGTACAGACCCATGACTTTGACAAACTGTCTTGTTTGCATACACCCCTATTATTACATGAACATAAATCTGAATGAATAGATTGAAAACAACAGTCGCATTTAAAATTAATTAGCCACCTGCAACATCAAAACGAATAATAATGAGTTGAAATGTTAACTGGGTTTTGGTATATTCACGCTAAATAAAGACATTTTTTTTTGCATCCAAGAATTACATATTGACATGATTTTCCTTATTTTTTTACCAGTAGATTTGTACAATGAGTGTCATAAATGTCAACATTTTTCCAGTGCATCTTTCGCTTGTATTTTGAGACCTAAGATGACTGTGAGCTGTAGTGCAGTGCCCCGTGCCCTTGCAGAAAGCTCTGGCAGCCTGACACCTGGCACAGCTGTGGGAACAGATTAGGCGGGCATATGCTGCCTTCTGCATTCTAGAATACCCATCTTGGGACTGGCAATAAAAGTGGCAAGTAATTTACCTTCCCCGAATCCCCGTCCTATTTACCCAGAGAGTTACACCGTGCCAGACCCAGTCAAGGGTACGATTAATGGAAAATCTTTATGAACAGTAAAGCGTAATCTTATGTTAATGGATAAACAGGTTCAGTTCTGACCAGCTAATATTAAAGATGCTTGTCCTTGCCTGTTGTGCCGCGGTCAATTGCTCAGGTTCCAACAAACTCTTATTGCACGATAAAGGAAGTTCTAATCGTACGCCTGCACTTCAGTGCAATAAATAGTTAATTTATATTTTATCTGCTTTAGTCATCAGACCTGGCCAGACCTCACGCAGAGAATGATGCATCCGGTCCCAGACTCATTATTGTCGTGACTTTTACCGGGTCTAAAGGTGACCATGATTCTGCAATGCAAACGCCACTGTCGCACACTGCAGTCATTGATCATGTGTGTGACATCAGACCATTTCTAATGTTACATTATAAGAAATTCAGTTGAATAAGTCCAGCTTCATGTGTATTTAAATGTACAATATACGTATATATATAAAATGTGAACCCTTACAACTTCTGAACAGTCATCTCTTACAGTTGAATGTCATCTATTAGAAAATTTGCCAGTTGTTTCTCTACAAAACTACAGATAATACTAAAGTCAGCTGATCTGTATCTTGGTGCTCAAACTGTCAGGTTTTATAATCATGAGTCCATCTTTTCCCATTTTAACATTGGTGTCTTTGCAGTTTTAGCAGTTGCAGCTCTTACATTGATGTTGGCTTTGTGTAGTTTTCTGTGGTCGATTTTTGTGGACAGTAAATATTGAGGTTTGTGTCAACTTGCTGCAGTAGTTCTGTGTTGTTCGGCTACAATCCTTCCTAGTGATTGACAGCCCCTATCATTCACTTTTCTTCTTTTCTGATGAAATTTTGAAATGTGTGTTCTCAGTCATAATCCTAAAGATAACCCACTGGGGCTAGTACACTAAAAAAAAGAATTACTGAATTTACTAAAAATAAATTAAGTGTTTGCAATTAATTTATTTTAGCTATATTTAATTAAAAAATATATCTTTCAACATTTTTTTTTATCAAGTGTACCAACCACTTACCTTTAAAATATTTTGTATATTAAATGTAGCATTTTTTCAGTGTACAGATGTTCAGTGTAGAGTAATGTAATGCAATAAATATTTTCCAGGTGTTTTTTACAGTTTCCATAAAGATTATTTATGCATTGCATGTGTGCAGAAAATATTGTGCCCTCTATATAAACAACATCTACAAATAAATTAATTCACAACATTATTGCGCTCCTCTATAATAAAAATGTTACTTTTTATGTGTTACTTTTTATGGAAAGCAAAGCATTAATTTGCTTTTGCGCTACTTTTTCTCATCTGGGCTGGGCTTTCTTGTTTTTAATATAAAATACAAGTTATATTCTATACAAACAAAAACACTTTCAGACCAAAATTGATTGTTTAGCTTCAGAATAAAGGAAATATAAATTCTCTTCTGTAGATGGAGCAGTTCATGCCATTCTGGGTTGCATTAAGAGTAGGATGCAAGAACAGAAAGATAACAATAAATAACAGAAACAAATGTTATATTTTTCTAAAGTCATTTTTCTTATAGATATGGTTGGCATTGGAAATTTGTTAATTAATATTCATTATTTCATTTTATGAATACTGCAAGTGTTTTGGTGCAAGTGAGATGAGAAAATAAATGTTTATATTTACAATATAACTTTATATTTATCGTATTTACAGAATGTCTCTGCACTTTTATCCTGATTTACTCCAATAAATGGAAAGCAAAGTAACTAATGTAGCTTATTTGAAGAAGTAACTCAGACGTTTCTTGTAAATTAATATTAATGTGTTTACATGTAATGGGTTACCCCCAACACTAATGGTAGTGTGATATTTCAAAAACAAATAGGCTTGTTTTCATGTGAAAATAGCAATATTATATAGAATTTGGTGAAAGCATATCATAGCAGCTGAGTAACACCTATCAAATATTGATACATGATGATAGCAAGCATCAGAGATAAAATTAAGATAAGATAAGATTAAACTGAACACAATTTTCTCAAAGTTAAGACTAATGTGCACAAACCTGCACCAAGCCAGACTGTGTGTATGTGTGTATGAGGCCGGGTCATTTCAGACCCAATCAACCATGGCTTTGCACAATTTACGGCACTGCACAATTTAATTGTCAATTTAATGTAAAGCAGCATCGTAAAAATCACTTAAAAACAACCACTAAAGTGGTCTTCAGACTCTTCAAACATCACAGGGTTTATTGCAGAATAACAGGCAGTTGCAAATAAAGTCGGTAGTTTATTTAAATTGAAAATATTATGACCAAAGGCTAACAACTTTCAAAGCTGACTGCAGCGTAAAATATTACTTTTCTAGATAATCCCAGAATCCTCATCTAGATGCTGAATCACTTTAAGTAACATAAAAAGTACACATGACAAATTTGTTTATGTTGTTTATGAACCATTTATTAATTATACCTCTGTGCTTTTTGCTTAGCAGCTATCTACTCAAATCCCAGGAATGATAAAATATAGATGCACATGGGCACTGCAGGTCTGTGCATGAAATATAATTTTGACATTTGAACCACATAACCAGCTACTGTACATATGATTAGGAAATGCATTTTTATCTCATATTAGCAAAACCATATCACCATTTGTTTTACCTTTGCTAACCTACTTTTGATTTATTTTTTTTTTTAAAAATGGCGAATTCCATTTTTATGACTGGATTTTGCATTTCAGTCCTCATTTTATGTATATGGCCATACATAAGTAAACCTAGTTTGCCAGGTCCAGTCATGCTAGAAGCAAGAAAAGATCCTACAGCATTTGCTTGATGTTTTACATCTGATGCATTGACATTTATGAGACATTTATAAGTATCATTTTTATCTCCTGTGTTTGCACAAGCACAGAACCAACACTTAAGACCTTTGTCTGCTGTTTTCTCCCTGGACATTTACACTCATATTAAACATTCACTGGATTTAAGCAAGCAATAACTGGTTTCCCTGTCTTTTAAATGAGATGTACAGCTGTATTCACTGCTTTCTAACAGGTCACCTGACGAGTATCTTCTGAAGTGACTGTTCAGGGCACATTACACAAGCTCCAGTCGCAACTACATTAGCACTGATTAAAACACCATTAAGCTAACAATGTGCCATTCTGCTCTAATTAAAGCGCCTGTGTTTCATGATCATGTTACTGTACACTTTGCCCTTCCAGATCCTAAATCTAGCTTACGATCCACACAAAACACTACAGCTGAGGAATTATGTCAAGATGCTCACAATGGCCAGTCTTTAACCCTTTCTTTGCTACTGATGAAATTTTCCACTATTTACGAGACATCGCTTCCCTTGCCTTCAACAGAATTTTCTCTCTGTATTTTCACTGATGTACAGTAAAGGGGGGCTGTTACACATTTTCTGAAAATATACTGAATTTCTGGATCAAAACAGATGAAGCTCTCATTCTGAATCCGATCTTTAAAAAAAAGCAAAAATAGGATTTGCTCAGCTTTTTGTTCAAAATGTCAATCAGCTGAGCCGTAAAATGACATGTCATGTGACTAACGTGTCAGAAGCCACAGGATAATGATGTCATGTAGACCACTCTGATTGGATGAGGACAACACAAGAACTTCACTGACTATCCTTTATTACTATAATCACCTCAGAATACATGGCTAGGCTGTGAAAACAGAAATAAAGTGTCGCTGAGGCTCCTCAACAATCCCGCTGTGAACAAGTGCATTATGTCATTACTCTGAAACGTTCCCCATATGGGGTAACACATTATTTGCCCTATTCCAAAATAGAGTTTGAAAGAAACACTAGATGTCTAATGCTTCTACCTGCTTTTTACTTAAGTAATTAAAGGTTAAGCTTTTGAACACATTTAAAGAAATAGTTCACCCAAAAAAAAAAATTAGCCCTTAATTTACTCACCTCGCAGCCATCCTAGGTGTATGACTTTCTTCTTTGACAAATGACGTCGATTATATCATACAGTATGTTATACTTCATATGTCAAGTCAGAGGTCAGCCAAGAAGCTAGAACTGGGGTAATGGGGTCATTTTCATACTATTTCTTTAAATAGTGTACTTTTTAGTACATTATTATTTTGTGAGGGTGTTCTGGATGATTGTTAGGTGTTATATTCCTGTCACCTGCATGTGATATTAATTTAAATACCAGTACAAGACACTAGGAAAACTTGAAGTTTTAAACTGCACAATGGTCACTACCATCACATTAACATTGCTAAAATCATTCTGGAAGCTATGGACTGGGATCAGAAACTGTTTGGTTACCAACATTTTTCAAAATACCTTCTGTTGTGTTTGACAAGAGAAAGAAACTCAACTTTAGCAAATGACAGACTTTTCACAATAGCAACCGTTGCAAAGCAGCTTTAGAGAAAATGTTAAGTTTCTACATTATATTCAGGAGTAGGTTATTAGTGTTGACTATGGCAGAAATGTCCAATAAAATTCATGCAGTTAGTTAAACCGATGCGTAATCAAACAGTGCTATAAACTGCAATGATTATATGTTGCGATTAAACGTTTTGTCTTAACAGTCTCTTTAGTAACTTAATAAGAGTAAGTGAGAGATTCACTTTCTGAATAAATATTATTTGTATTTTTTATGGATGAATACATTAACTTTTTTTGTTTCTGTTGTTAATTATTTCCGTGGTTGTTGTTTAACATTTTAAATGAACTATTGTTAATTTCCTAATTTACTCTGTCAATCCAACTTTGAAATGAACACTAATATTGGTGTAGGACAAACAAACACCACACATAAAGAATTTTTTTTATTATTAAATGTGTGACTCATAAACAGCCAGAAATGCTGTGTGCTTCACTAAATCCTCACAACTGTGTCGATTGTGGTGTAGTGTGTGCACGCACCACAATCCAAGCCTCTATTTTACCTCACGATCAATCTCACGTGTCAGGACACCAAGAGAAAGTAATTGGGTCTTTTGTGGATGGGTGTAAGTTTAATTAAATGACAAGCTTCATGCAGGGACGGATGTCGTTTGACGAGGCATCAGCAAAAGCATAAAAAAACATCTGAGACGGTGAGCAACCGTTACTATTATGGTGATGTTCATGCAGGGGTTTGCTGAGTAATTCAGTGACAATTCTTTGTTAAAAGGGCCAAGTTAAGTCCACTGCTTGCCTCCGGGGGAGCAAACGTGTTTTATAATGAGAGAAGGGTTTTATTTCTCCAGAGGGAACAGCCGTTAAATTGAAACACTGTTCATCTGACACTGAAAGACATTCACGTCTCATTGTACATAAATAGACTACTTTGCGCAATTTTATCTCTTGTGTATTTCCCTCTTCTGGCCTGATCTGAAGTGTGAGCCCACATTAGAGTTAGTAGATATTTGCATCGTTACAAAATGTCAACATGTTCTGCAGTTAACGTTAACTAACGTCAAACAGCTTCGTTTGAAAAAGAAGCATCACCATTACTTGTTCATGAATGATCAAATCAAGAAGGTCTTGTCTTTGATTCCAGAGCCATACATTTCATTAAAAGACTCATATTTGTGAAGCATACGGCATCAAATCAAGTTCTGTGCTTAAATGCAACATGAATGCTGCATCATGGTGACTTTCAAACTTAATAATAAGAGCATCATACCAGTAGTGTGCCGAGATACGGTGAGTTACAGCCGAGGTGAAGTGAGGCGAAGACCCATGAAGCTCAGTCTCTCATCTGTCTCCTGAAATCTCTCATTCATCGCTCGGCGCTCTCAGAGGACAGCCTCACCTGAGGATGATGTCATTCAAAGGTGACAGCACTGAGAATTACCTGTGAAAATATTATATTTATATGGATGAGTTCCCGTGTGACTGACAGTGTCATTTAGTGGGATTCAGCCAATGTCTTCAGTCAGCGCACATTGCGTGTTTACATTTGCTCACTTTTATTGGCGTGATCAAGATACTGAAAAGAACACGTTTACTTATCAGTGATGAGAAAAGGCACCCAAAAATATGATAATAAGGTAGGAAAATGTTCTGGCAGAACCCATTTAAAGGGTTAGTTCCCCCAAAAATTAAAACTCTGCCATTAATTACTCACCCTAATGTCGTTCCAAACCCATAAGACCTTTGTTCATCTTCAGAACACAAATTAAGATATTTTTGATGAAATCAGAGAGCTAGCTGACCCTCAATAGACAGCAACACAACTGAAATGATCCCAGATCCAGAAACGTAGTAAAAAAATGCGACTAGAAATTTTTTTTGCACTTCTCCATGCTCAACAAATCATATACGCAAGCTGTATTTGACGTAATCAGCCTTGTTTATATCCGGGTGAAAGCATATGCATGTGCGTAATCTGCGGCTGTTTGTGCCTAGAAGAAAGCTTACACTTAAGCTGTAATTTTCTCTGAAATGGCAGAAAACATAAGTCTTAGGAGAAGAATGACGGAGTATATGATGCTATTTATTTACTGTAACTCTAACCAGATTTAACAATTAACAGACAATGACTAAACTAATGGTCACTCTTGTTAATGATGCAGAATAAGGGTTTAAAGGAACCCATAAATGTCCTTATTTAGGCTGGGAGGAAACACAGTCCAGGTCCCCGGGTTGTTCCTCAGAAATGGAGCACATTGCAGCTATCTAATCTAGGAGCATGTTGTTTGATGCTCAAGGACATCACCACCTCCACCCATATTGAAGAGAAGGGCGAAATTTAATTGAGAGCACCATTTAAGAAAGTCAGAGAGCTCCGGCAATGTCAACACGCGGCTATGTCAACGTAGCACACCATCCCAGGAGTCTTTTTCTCGAGTCATCAGGAGCAGCATGATATGTTTGTTTTCAATGATTTTGTCCCGAGAACATTTTTGATGCATATGTCTTTGGTCGGCAGACCACGAGGTGAAGGGACTTGTCAAAGTCACAGGAGAAAGTGGGGTTATCAAAAAAAAACAAACACGCCAACCACAAGGGCAATTACTGCCTAATATACCATTTTCCCCTCAAGACACACATAACCTCAATGCTGAATGATTGCCAGCACAATATGAAAGCAGCCATCTCCAAGTCACCTTTCCATAATGAAAAGAAGAGAGAAGTCATTGGTGAAAGCACAACATACCCTAGAAAAGATGTTGAAGCTATGAGGTACAATAATGCAAAATATAAATCTCTTTTAATGGTAAGTCATTTTACGTGATCTGCTGCATATACCTTATGCCACCTTTTTCTTCGACGCAGAAGTAAGCCTATGGGTGAGGAGAAGAATAGCAAAGTGCAGTAACTGGTAAAACTGCTTGCACTACAAACCAGTGTGTTCATAATTAGGATATCAAATTAAAATAATTTGATAAGACACACCAATTTCCAATATCAAGCAGCAAAACTAGTAAAAGCTTTGTACAGCTAAAAATAGCTGGATGCAGATGAGACCGGAAGCTTGACCGCGGCCATTTTTATGTCAAGAAAAAGGTGGATAGCTAGCTTTGCAAAACCTTAAAGCTTGCCTGCTCCTATCTCTGTCTTTCGTGGTAACGCTTTAGTTTACAACCTGCAAAGAACTATATAAGTATACTGAATTTACGTTGTACATTTCTGTAAATACAGTGTACCTATTAAAGAATGTACATGTAGGTATACAGGAACAATATGTTAATAAATAATAATGAATAATAAATGAAATGGCATTTATATGTCAGTGAATATAGTCTTGATTTGTGTTGTTACATTGTAAAAACATGGAGCTTGTTACCCCCCTGAAGTTTTTTTAATTAATCCATTATAAATTATTTGTAGGATATCCGTTTGCTAGCCCCTTATTACCCAAACACAACCTATTGTTCCCTTATACTTACACGTAGGTACAATATAAATACGAAACATTCATTGTAACCTTAGTTTACTCACACAGTTCTTTGCAGGTTGTATAGCTGGTTGTTACTCTCTATTACCAAAACGTAACATATTGTTCCTGTATACCTACATGTACGTTCTTTAATAGGTACACTATATTTACAGAAACGTACACCGTAAATTCAGTATACTTACGTAGTTCTTTGCGGGTTGAATATCTGGTTTGTTATCCCCTTATTACCCAAATATAACATATTGTTCCCTTATACCTCTGTGTGCGTTCTTTATAGGTACACTGTAATTACAGAAACATACACCGTAATTTCACTTTACTGATGTAGTTCTTTGCGGGTTGTAATCTAAAGCGTTACCGAAGTTTTTAATATGGTTAATAAATAAATGGACCATATTTACCTTTTTCAGAAAGTAGACTTGAAGTACACTTCTTTTTCAGAAGATATGTTATTTTATTTAGATATTTTATATATGTTGCATTACCTCAACATGAATATCAATGTACTGTATCACATTTCTGTATGAGCATGCATTTTTATCTATTAAAAATTTGTAATCAAAAAGTTATCACACAATTATGAGTTAAGATCTTAGAGGAACAGTCAGATGTGTTTGTAGAATAGCCAGTGGCCACACACCCTCATGGATCAGAGAGCAATGACAGACTTATACAAATAAAAGGCTTGAGCACTCCAGGAAATCATTGTGTTATCGCTTTATTCTCGCGCTTTCACGGCCCTGTTCTGCTCCGAGGGCTGGATGCAGCACAGTCAGTGTTTGAAGAACAAACAGATCCTGTCCTCTTCTTATCTCTAAATGTCTTTTTAAACACATCACAGCTCCTCATAGGCTCTTTAATAAAGCAGAAAATGCATGCTTCATTCTGGCTCCCTGCTGAAAATTACAACATAAACACCATGAATTCCTTGTAGGATTTGGCTGGTTTATGCAATATTAAAGTTTGTTTTTTTATTTAATATTTTGTCTTTTTAGGGGACTTTATGGTATTAAATTTATGCATAGTGGTAATCCATTTATTGAGAATAGAACAGAATATTTCATGCATCTTTAGATCTTGATAGATTACAATAAAAATGTTAAAAACAACAAAAGGGGAAATTTAAAAATATATAGAAATCTAAGTGTATTTTTATAAAACATATAGGCTATACACAAAAAATATATATGGGCACCAACGGGTTAAAAAAATAATACTAATAACTATTTTTCAGCTTCTTTTGGGGTCTGTAATTCACACTGAGATTGTGGGCACCTCTGCACCATGCTAAAATGACAAACGCATTTCAGACACGCACCGTGTTTCTTTGCCAGTTGTGCTATAGCAAGGTCCAGCACTCTCTCTGAAAGCTGATATAAGCAGCTTCATCAGGGCTGAGTGGAATGCAGTTCTTCTCCTCTCCTGCTGTGATCAGACAGGGTCTGGTGATGGAGGGCTTCGGAGAAATGCAGCGCTGCTCTTAATTTCAGGCGTCCGTGAAGGTGGAAGTGCATGAGGACGATATAGCTCAACCCTCCATGCGGACCATCTCACCCCTGCCTCATCTATCACAGACACAATGCTCTGCTTCCAGTAATGATATATGGCCAGAGAGGTCAGTGACAGGTCATCGTTAGGGGCATTGATCAGTCCAGTCATTAGGATACGGACAGCAGGTGAGCCTCAGTCACTGGACTTGCAATGAAAGAACTGATGTGAGTAAATGATCCGAGCTGTTGAGGGTTCTTTTTAAATACTAGTATTTGCAACGCAAGCTACATACAAAATGAGCATCATAAGCAGTCAAAATGTATTAGTCTATTAAAGAGTGCTTTAACACAATTAAACAGAGGACAAAACTGTCTGTGTTAAACACTGAGACCAACATCAGTACTAATCAAACAAAAAAGTGCCTGTCTCCATCAAGCAAGGCCAGTTCATGGCTCCTCTGCTTTACCAGACTGACTCATTTGAAACATACTGTGAGGTTTAAACTAGGGAAGACACTTTTACACAGAGGAGAGGAGACCAAAAATACAGCAGCGATGTCCGTTAGCCAACCTATCAATCATTTCCCACTGGGATCCTCTTCCTGCTTATTTATAAGTCCTTCTTAGGCAGAGTTAAGAAAGGATGAACGAGCTGCGAGGATCTCATTTGTGACCGTTAGGATTCACAAGATAACAGAGCCGTTTCACGTGTGAGAACAGCCTTTCTGAGAATTTCACCCGCAATTAAGATGAGCTGTAAATCACAAGGACAGGTCACTTCACGAATGTTGATATTTTACTTAGGTGAATGTTTTCCTCCAGTATAAACTCAAATGAGAGGCAGCAGATAAGAGTGGCTAATGAAATTCCTCTGTGGAATAACAGATAAGCACACACAGAAACCTGCTCTGTCTGCCGGTTAGTCCAATTAGAAAAAGACAAAAGATGATCATAGTGCTCTATAAAAGCTGATTAACATTCACGTCCTTGAAAGAGCACAGTTACACGTTATTGCATCACTAGACAAAGACGCAATAATGAGTACTAGCTGAGAAACGTTATGTCCGATCATGCGGTTCATTTTTTATATTTCATTGTTTGTCTGCATGACTTCTTCATTTCATCTGTGCATCAAACCTTTCTCCAACAGCAATACATACTACATAACATGTGAAATGTATGATTCAGCAGAAGCATTACTGTAATAATGAAGAAAACTGTCCAGTAGTTGGTCAGGTCACAGTAACAGTCCGCATTATTATTTTGCTCCTTGAGTTTTTCTGGTGTCATTATATGGACTCTACATTTACAGTTTCTCTAAAACAATGTTTTTGTTTGTTTGCTTGATCATTCTGGCTGAGGAAGCGAATTAAAGTTTTCCTTTCTCTTTGGAGTGTTACAAGTTATGAGCGCATAGATAATATCTCTGTTATATAGA
This sequence comes from Enteromius unitaeniatus, assembly GCA_032359435.1. NCBI lineage: Eukaryota > Metazoa > Chordata > Actinopteri > Cypriniformes > Cyprinidae > Enteromius > Enteromius unitaeniatus. The sequence goes on along the minus strand of JAUMHI010000067.1, from coordinate 11,568,659 downwards.
AATATTCTTTATAAAAGTTGTGACTTGTCCACACCACCCTAAAGTGGCTCGTTTAAACATGCCCCGCTATTCCACGTCACAGAGTGGATTTGTTTTCAAACACCGCCCAAATGTTTCCACAAAGAAAGAAGGCGGAGCTATTATTCTGGCTGTAGTGTTGCTGTAGGCGCCATGTTCTGGAGATGCTGTGTGTCGTTGTGAAAGTGAAACTACTTTCTTTGTGCTTCCAAAAGACACAACTAGAAATCAGTGTTAAGTTGTGTTTCCAACACTGTTCCAGAACAGTTGAACACAAATATTGGAGTGTGT
>JAUMHI010000067.1:11555336-11566744 GCA_032359435.1 Enteromius unitaeniatus | reverse complement strand
AGGACTAATTGCTGCTGTTTTCCCCACCTGTAAGTCGCTTTGGATAAAAGCGTCTGCTAAATGAATAAATATAAATGCAAATGTAAGCCAAAGAACACTGAAATTAATAATTAACCCTCAGAAATAAAGGTAAAGCTGTCACTGGGGCGGTACCTTTTCAAAAGGTACATCAATTAGGTTCAAATATGTATCTTTAAGGTACCAAAATGGACCCTTTAGTACAAACATGTCCTTTTAGAAAGCTACTGCCCCGGTGACAGCTTTTGTACCTTTATTTCTGAGAGTGTAGGGTACAAAGGTTCCTTGCTTAATTAACATGATAATGAACAGATGACTGACTTGTTGACATGACATAGACTCAGATGATAAATATCATATATTATGTTTGGTGTCCGTATTAGAGATAATCGCCATGTTTAGAATGAAACCATCATATTTAAAAACATGATATTAATCATGTCATATAATAAAATTGAATTTGTTGTTACTACTGTAAATATATATTCAATTATTATTGGTTCTCCTTCAATACTTGCAGAATTTTTACTTGATGATTTTGTTTCTGTATTTTAAAATATATGTTTTTATATAAACATATTTTAATGAGTATATTTATTGAACAAAAATGTATTCTTTTATTAATCAAAATAAGTAAAAATAGTCCAGACTTTCCTGAAGTGATTGTTTTGTCTGTAATGCATTAGAACTATGAGAAATATAATTAACTGTAACTTAAGTGGATGAATCGTGTTCATTGTGTGTTATAAATTATCATTCTTATAATTAAATACTGAATATTATTGAATATTCATGAGATGATACAACACAAAAGTTATTTATAATGCATTATGCATTCATTATAATGCCTTAAGAACACCCTTATAATGTTTTATAAATACAGGCTTCATAGAAAGAGTTTCCTAAAGTGTTACCAGTGTAAGCAGTGATTTTAGTCCAGAGATCCATTATTTTGTGCTGTATGTTATTTTCATGAGCCGGACACTGTTCTGTCTGAAGCGTATGTAAGGATTAGTGTGTGTTTCTGGTGTCGTGTGGTGAGCCGCGGTCATCAAACACACCACTGCAGAAGGTCAGCGGCGTCAGTGCTGCGGTCCATGTGCTCTCAAAGTCATGTCCTGGTCCTGCAGACCAGGAGAAGGATCTATAGTCACCAGCGTGAGACTGAGCTGTAGATGTACATGTAAATACAGATTATTAAACACGTCTTTACTCAAGGGCTGGGTTGATAATATCAGTTTATCAATCTTCATTCTGAAGAACCAGTATTGATTCTCAAATCCTAAAATCTATCCACACTCTCAGACATAAAGCTAAAGCTGTCTCTGGGGCAGTACCTTTTCAAAAATGTTTGTACCTAAAGGGTCCATTTTCGTAGCTTAAAAGGTACATATTACTACTTAAAGTGTACATAGTACATAGTTAAACCTAATAGGTACAAAAGAGTAGCTTTTGAATAGGTACCACCCCCGTGACAGCTTCTGTACCTTTATTTCTGAGAGTGCATTAGAAAATACTCGCCAGACATGCGACTATGACTGAACGTGCTTGCGCAAAAATATAGAATATACAAAAATAAAAATATACATATCAATACGTTTTTTATGCTCATTAAGGCCGCATGTTAAATCAAAAATAAATAAACTAGTTATATTTTGAAACACTATTTAATTAAAAAAAAAAAATTCTTTTGCAGTTTTTTTTTCAAATGCTTACACACAAAATCTTTACTTGTCACACAGTTTCTGAAACGTGTCACTCAAACTGCAGAAACACACCAAATCTGAAAACACTCATTCTCAGCCTTTGACTTTTTACACACTGTAACACAAATTAATATTATGGCAAAGGAGTTTGTAAATGTTCATTGTGTCATTTTCTGCAAGAGATGTAAAGCATTTTACATGAAAATGTGTGTAAACAAATTGTAATAATTTAAAATATAATTTATATGTGATGCAAATGCAAAGCTGAAATGTCTTCAATCGTTACTGCAGTCTTCCGTGTCACATGATCCTTCACAAATCATTTTAATTCAGATTTTTTTAACAGATTAATAAAAATAAATGCTTTTGTTTCCATAATATATATTAGAACTGTGTATATTTATTATGTATGTAACATGTTTCTACTTATCTTAAATCAGCAGGAATAGACCTGCCTCCTGTGAGGGATTTCTCTGTCTATTCTCTTTCTTTCACAGCCCTGTCTCACAGCTCAGGTGAACTACACACTTTCATTAACCCTAAACATAATCACACAGACACAGAGGTCACACTTCCACATCTCTGCTTCAAACATCCGTGTGTGTGTGTGTGTGCACTTGGTATTTAACACCTTATGGGGACCAATTGTTCCCACAAAGATAGGAATACCAGTAAATGTTGACCTTGTAGTTTCCAGGGTAGGTTTAGGTGTACACCCATGGAGAGACCCCAGAAAACATGGAGACCCTACATGAGTGTGTGTGTGTTTGATTATCTGTGGATTTCAATCTGTTCAGTCTTTCTCATAGTTAAGGATTTAATCAGGACTTGCTTTATAAACATCTACAACAATAATGTCTTTTTCTTTTAATTGATGTTTGTTTCTCTTGTGTTTTATCGCTTTAACTGTTGTTATGCAACACTTTTTACATGCTCTATAAATACATAGACTTGAGGATAAGTGAGTAAACAGTGCACAACACACATCAGGTTAATAATATAATCCATGATCTAACACAATCTGATCCTCAAAGTAACCGGTGCCAACAACATGATTTGACTGATTTCTACAGTGAAAGTAAAAATAAATGCTGCATTTACGTTTTATTCATCTTTTGAGTGAAAAAATATGTAGTTTTTATGTCCGTGTGATGTAAAAAATTATTTGGCATTATTTGGTGTTTTCAGAACAAGGTCTTTAGGATTATGACTGAGCACACAAAGCATGGCCAGACTTCATCAGAGAAGAAGAAAAGTGAATGATAGGGGCTGTTAAACACTAGGAAGGACACAGAACTACTGCAACCGCTAACACATAAATGCTAAATGGAGAAGATGGAGTCATGATTATAAAACCTGGACAGTTTGAGCACCAAGACACAGATCAGCTGACTTATAATCAAACCTCTGCATGGTTTCAGAGAGAAGAATGATTCCAGATTCCTCCTCCAGTGTCTCTGAAACAACTGCCACGTTTTTATAAGCAGCATTCAACTGGAGACTATTCAGAAGCTCTGTGAACCTATTCTAGGATGGTTTGAAGCTGTATTAATGACAAACAGTGGTAAAATACTTTAATAATGAAATATTACTTCCCATGTGCAGGATGATTATTATTATAACTGTTTTAAGGAAGGCTGTTTAAGTATTTATGGGGTTTTGTTTGCACAAATATAAATTGCCACTCAAAAGCCTGGGATTAGTAAGATTTTCATTTTAATTAAAAGAAGTCTCTTTTTAAAGAAGTCTCTAATCAAGGATGACATAGAAAAACAGTAATATTTTGAAATATGATTGGTATTTAAAACAATGGTTTTCTATTATAATATTTAAAAAATATAATTTATTCTGTGATGCAAAGAAAAGAAACTATTAAAAGAAAACTGCTTTTGTTGTATTTGCTTTTTCTGTATTTTTGATCAGATGGGTCCTGATGAGCATAAGAATGTCTTTGAAAACATTTTTTTATTTTAAACGTACTGATGACACACTTTTGAACAGTGTTGTACATGTTCCACACTTCTGTTTTCTTCAGGTTCAGCTCTGACACACTGTCGGGAAACACAGGAGCTTCAGGAATGAAAGGACACTGACATCTAGTGCTTCTCTCTGGAACTACTGCTCTTCAGATGTTCTTTACAACTCATTCTTTTTATTTACTTGTACTTGAGTTGGACTTGTAACCCAAAGGTTGTGGGTTCGAGTCCCAGGTCCATCAGGGATTGTGGGTGAATAACCAGCGCTCTCTCCACCTTCAATACCACGACTGAGATGAGACCCTTGAGCAAGGCACCGTTCCCCAAACTGCTTTTGGCTGCCCACTGCTCTGTGTGTGTGTTCACTTCTCACTGCTGTGTGCGCGTGTGTGTGTGTGTGTGTGTGTGTGTGTGTGTGTGTGTGTGTGTGTGTGTGTGTGTACGTGTGTGTGTGTACGTGTGTACGTGTGTGTACTTGGATGGGTTAAATGCAGAGCACAAATTCCTAGTATGGGAAACAATTCCTGACCACATGTCACGTCCTTCCTTCCTTCCTTCCTTGTTTTTAAAACTATTCTTCATCCAGCAGGTCTTCAGCTTTTACTCAGTCAGAATCAGAAACAGTTTTACAGCTCTGTTAATTTTACTGTGAATGACATAATAGATATACATATACAGTACATAAACACATTACTTATGTTACTTTGTACAATGTTCACGTGACCCTGGACCACAAAACCAAGTCTCTGGGGAATATTTGTAGCAATAGACAAAAATACACTGTATGGGTGGGAATGATTAGGATATAAAGTAAAGACACAGTCAGACACAGCTCAGACCTCACCTGTCTGGAAGACCTCGGTTAGACCTCAGGGTTCAGTAGGACGTTTGCTCTCCGTGAGCAGAACTGAAGAATCGCATTTGTGCTAGAAGGCAAAGAAATCTTAAAGAGATGTATAAAATTCGAACACGATGCGCAATTAATGGGAAGTGCTTCTTTCTTTTTTATGATCCTTTAATTCTGGTCTGTCTGGACTCAGAGAGCTGCTCTTGTGATCTATAATGCATATTGTGAAGAGCAGTTTGGAATAATTTCCAGAAGTCTCAGTCGTGGAGGCCTGGAGGAAGCAGATGAGGTGGAAAAAAACATCCATTTAATGGCCTTAAATATTCTCTGTCAACTTGGCAGGGCTTTGAACGTGCTGCTGAATATTCAGATGCCGACACGTCTCTTGTCCTAAGCTGATCAATGATAGAGAATCATTAAATAAGACATGGCTTGATCTGTTCTTTGAGAACGAAGCAGCGATGGATGTTCATTATTGATGCACTATTGGAGGAGTTTGAAGAACCGTCCTGATCTCTGATCGTTTGATTAAACGCAGCTTCCTAGCTCCTACAGCAATTAGCCTACTGAACGTTAGAAATAGCTGAAGACCTCCAACAAGGTCATGCATTCTAATCATATACACTGTGTCTGAAATCATATACTTTCCTAATAAACAGCTATAAGCAAAAAGCAATAGGTGAACGAATGAGTACGTCCAAATCCTTAGCATTCAAGAGTGGGTGAGAACTGTTGTTTTAAATATGTCTATTATAGTAGAAAAAAACAGTCCATGAAAAGAGTATTATGTTTGAAACCACATTATCAATCAAAGAGAAGACAAGAAATCCTGATAATGTTCTACTGCCCAGATTCTAAAGTGCTCATTGATGGATACTATCTATCCCAGAATGCCACAGGAAAGGATATGCCATAATCAGACAGTGACAAGGGTGTTTTTAAATATTCAAACCAAAAGTCTTTTGTTAAAATTGCATTTGTTGAACTACTGTAGAGTAAACTGTTGAATTGTTGAAGGACTTGAAATCTTCATAGAAGATCCTCACTCTTCATCTGAGTAAGTTATATATGTGTTGTCAGCACTGCTAGGTACAGTAAGTGATGTAAATAAGCGAAACAAATCTAGTGGTGAAGTCAAACATTTGAGGCTTGGATAGTAGGAGCCTGATTTGTCTACCAATCTCACAGACGAGGCTTTCGAGGATGTGTTATGAAATGAGGAGCATGCCATTTTGGCTATTTTGAGAATCGCCTTCTCTTTCTAAATGTCTGATTTTACATAGAACTACTGCTTTTCTCACAATAACTTAATATACAGCCTATTATGATGATAGACTGTTATAAAAGAAAAGCAAAACAATGTGAAATGAAAGAAGCATTGATGAGCTCAGCTCTGTTTAATCGAACAGTGTCTGGATCCTACCATTGTCAGATATACAGTACAGGCCAAAAGTTTGGACACACTTTCTCTTTCAATGTGTTTTCTTTATTTTCATGACCACTTTATTTCCACTGGTCTAATGTCCATTCCTTGTGTTTCTTGGCCCAAACAAATCTCTTCTGCTTGTTGCCTCTACTTAGCAGTGGTTTCCTGGCAGCTATTTGACCATGAAGGCCTGATTCGTGCAGTCTACTCTTATTCTAGAGATGGGTCCGCTGCTAGAACTCTGTGTGGCATTTTTCTGTTCTCTGATCTGAGCTGCTGTTAACTTGTGATTTCTGAGGCTGGTGACTCAGATGAACTTGTCTTCAGAAGCAGAGGTTACTCTTGGTCTTCCTTTCCTGGGTCAGCCCTATTGTGAGCCAGTTTCGTTGTAGCGTTTGATGGTTTTTGTGACTCCACTTGGGGACACAGTTAAAGTTTTTGCAATTTTCCGGACAGACTGACCTTCATTTCTTAAAGTAATGACTACAGTCGTTTTTACCTGATTGGGTCTTGTCATAATATGAGTTTTAACAGTTGTCCAATAGGGCTGTAAGGTCCGCCTTCTAGCCTGGCTGGATGCGCAAACATTTAAACACAAAAGATCATTTGTTTGTTGGATCTTCACCTGTTTGGATTACCATCTGTCCCTTGGTGAAGGACACGCCTCTTGGTTGCAAACCCAAATCTATATAGGTTTTCAATACTGTTTTAATAATATAAGTGACTGCTGTGAAATTGAGACCATTGTACCACTCATCTTTGGACCTTTAAATTGACACCAAATATTATATTGAAAAAACTATTTCTTCACACGATATGACATACAGTGTATATTTCTCCTCCTTGGAAGACTTTTTAAGAAACAGCTGTGAGTGCAAGGGATGATGGCTCGGGGAAGGGAGGGGGGTCATAAAAGTGGGCTAGATTTAGGGGGGTTTTGTTTATTGTCTTTGAAGATCCCAGATTAGCTTTTATTGTGTGCCATCTGCAAGCGTGTGGGGTTTTCTCAGTCCAGCTTTCCCGGAAGGATAAAATTTCTTCAAACCTTACAGGGCTGTCGGCTGTGTAGTAACCTGACTTCTGCACAACACAACTGATGGTACCGACCCCATAGATAAAGCAAGAAATTCCACTAATTAACCCTGATAAGCCACACCTGTGAAGTGAAAACCATTTCAGGTGACTAGCTCTTGAAGCTCATCGAGAGAATGCAAAAGAGTGTGCAAATCAGTAATCAGAGCAAAGGGTGGCAATTTTGCAGAAACTAGAATATAAAAGTTATTTCACCTTTTTTTGTTAAGTACATAACACCACATGTGTTCATAGTTTTGATGCCTTCATCTACCAATGTAAATGGTCATGAAAATAAAGAAAACACATTGAATGAGAAGGTGTGTCCAAACGTTTGACCTGTACTGTAAGTGTCCACAACTAAGCAAGCCAAGAGATGACAGAGGCAAAGGTTGATAATTTATTTTGTAATGGAGGTTAGAAAATGTGTTTTAGAAAATGTCTGTCTTGAGTCCAGCAGGAATGTCTACAAGAACACAGAGTCCAGTAATTTGACATGATCACTTTATTTATCCATTGAAGCAGGTACAGCAAAGATGAGCAGGAAGTACATTGTGTAAATAAGTGTGTGTGTGGTTTCTAAACAAGAACAGAAATATTATTCGTTGAATCAAAATAAACCATACTTATACAGTCTAAGACATAAATTGCTCATGAAATGCTCACTGCACACAGCTCTAAAGTCTTTGTGCGTTATGCAAGCATTTACGTATAAATCGGGATGTATTAGTATTTGGCTGCAGTAATTAGCTAATTAACAGAGAGTGTATGAAGGTACAAGGAACACAGGCTTAGCAAGTGAAAAATATTGTGAAGAGTGAAGAAGTGAAGAGTATTAGAAAAGTAAACAAAAAGTTTTGCAATGACAAATAAACTTCAATACAATGACAAAAAAAGAAACCTTTTTATCAAATTGAATCATTAAAACATTTAATAGAATGCTTGCAGCAGTTTTTAAATCTAAAAATTACATCTGCATGTGCTTACAAAGAACTGATTCGACATTTTTAGTAGAAACAGAATATATAATATTTGTGCTATTTTTTTGGACAGGAAAGCATAGAGATTGGACAGGAAGTGAAGCAGGAGAATTCTGAAAAGGACCACAAGCAAGGCTCAGACTCGTGTAGCACAACTGTGCCACATGACGCGTCCCCTACCCATATATCAGAAGAATATACATTTTTGGCGGGGTCATTTAGATTAACTGTGCATTACAGTCAGAATCTTGTTCCTATAAATGCTACTCCTGCTGCTATTGCTGCTTGTCCTGCTCTTCCTGCTCCTCCCACTGCTCCTGCTCCTGCTCCTACTATTGCTGCTCCACCTACTTGTAGTGCTATTCTTCCATAATCTTTAACTTTTTTTTTCAAATTCTCCCATTCAACTTCCTTCTGGGCTTTTTCATACATCTCATTAGTGTAGTGCTGTCCTCCATTCTCCTTCACCATCTGCTTAATCTTCTCCAGCAGTTCAGTGACCTGAGAGCGGTTCTTCAGGTCTTTATTATTGAATGAATGATATCTGTTATGATACTCTTCAACAAGAGCCTTGAGATTATTGTCTTCACTGATGTAATCATCTAATGCTTTTCCCTCCAGCTGATCTCCTCTGGTGAACAGAATGATTGTGTATCGAGTAGCTTCTTCTCCAAAGTTCTCCTGAATCCATTTCACTGTGTTCTTCTCCTCAGCTGTATATTTCGCGTCCAAACTCATGACCAGCAGAAATACATGAGGACCAGGAAGAGACATGCGGACACACTCCATTATTTTAGCTTTCAGTTCTTCTTTACTGTTCTTCAGTTCTTCTTCACTCTTCTTCAGTTCTTCTTCACTCTTCTTCAGTTCTTCTTTACTGTTCTTCAGTTCTTCTTCACTCTTCTTCAGTTTTTCTTCACTCATGGACTCATTTGTATCAAACAGTCCTGGAGTATCAATCACGGAGATGTTTCTGCTCTCCACTGTTCCCACATGTTTTTGACAATCATTAGTTATAGATTTGGGGGACTTTTCAGACCTAAACTTAAAGTCACCGATGATGGTGTTTCCTGCTGAACTCTTTCCTGTGCCAGTTTTACCCAACAGCACAATCCTGAGATCTGATGAAGACAAAGGAATATAAAATGTTATTTACAATTCAAAAAACATAACTTCAAATTTACCTTTGCTCGTTATGAGGCCTCAGCAAACTGCCAGGGGCCTCAAAATCATTTAAAACAACTTAAAAGAGACAGAATAAACATGCATAAAATAAGCTTATTACCACTGTTCTGTAAAATGAATAAATAAATAAAGTAACATTGTTTTCATAATTAACATAATTTAATTAACATTGTAACGTGAACACTGACAATGGAGTTGGGCATCCACGTGCAGGCTTCATTAAAGACATAGTCGAAAAAGGCAGGGTCAAACACCAGCAAAACAGAAATCCATGCAAGACAGAAGAATAAATCCAATAAACAAGCGAGGGTCAGGGCAGGCAACAAACAATTGAGAAAATAGGAACAGTCCAGGGTCAAAATACAAGGAAACACAGAATGGAAAACACAGAACTAAGAATACTGAAATGGCTAAGAAATAATCAGCTCCAAAGAGTGGACGAGAAATTCTTTTATGCTAGACACATGATAATACATTACAAAATCAACCACTGAGAACAGGACACATGAAACCAGGGAACCAATCGGAACATGACACATGCAAACTAGGAACCAATGAGAACACAACACACAGACAGGGGTAGCACAAGACATGAGTGTATTACAAATTGATAAAAGTTTAAACACAGATTAAAAGTATACAGTATAAAATGAAAAAGTCATGTATATTGTGATTTACATTCTAAGAACATGAAGCTCAGGCTCTGAGACAGTAACAAGTGTGAATGCTCATTCCAAGGTAAAGTCCTGTCGAGAGCAAAGTCCCTGATCTGTATTTGCATGCTTTGTTTAATTTGTATTCACCTCTCTGTATTCCTCTTTTTTGAAAATGTATATAAACTACAAGTTATGTGTATGCCTTAGATAACTTTGATGACTGCAGACAGGACAAATGGAGTCCAGACACCAATGGCAGGAGTCCATAAGAGAGAATGCCCTCTTATGGAGCTCATGGGTACTCCCACTGGCGATCGTGACAGTTAAAGATACACTAAACATAAACAGGGGGAGAAATATACACTGAAGACAATCAATCCTGGACAGGAAACACAGGACAGAACACAGTTAATAATGAAGGGCTGAAGGGGAACACCTGGGAACAAATTAAGACGAGGACAGGAACTCCAAATAAGGGCAGGGAAGCAGGAGGCAGGAAAAACACAGGACACAAGTTTGACAGTCATATAATAAAATATCATTTGTTGTTACTACTGTAAATATATATTAAATTATTATTGGATCTCCTTCAATACTTTCAGAATCTTTACTTGCTAAAATGATTTTGTTTTTATGCTCTGTATTTTAAAATATATATTTTATTATATTAACATCATTATTTTAATGACAGTATATTTATTAAACAAATATAATTATTTTAGTTTTTTAAATAAACAGAAGACAGTACAGACTTTGCTTTGTGATTGTGTTGAACAAGTATTAAATTAAAACATTGTAGCTGAAGTATCTGTATATAGTTCAATATCATGTGTGGGGTAAAAGACCCCTCTTGTTACCTCATACATTTTTTTAAATAAACAACTTGAATGATATATTTTCACACAAAATCTGTTGCTCCATATATTTTTTTTTCAATTGTAAATTTTAGGCACAGTGAATAGCACATTTATTCTTTAGACTGTCCTTTAGCGTTGTTGTACCATTTATCATATCATTTACCTTTTTACTTAAAACCTGGAAGCCTCGTGTCAAAAACAATGACATGACAGTTTAATGTAACATTATTCTATCAAGTAAATCATTTCTTAAGTCTGATAATAATCTGCAGTGTCAGTGTTATTAAACAGATTTATGACATGTTGTATTGGTTTCGGTTTAAGTTGTCATAACAAATACATCTTAAACAATAGCATTTTTGCATTTCAAATGACACAAGCTGTCATAAACATGCATAAAACCTCCTTTGTATTCATGACATGTCATGTCACCTGACCAACTAGAAATATTACTTTCTATTAAACATTTAAAATTCTGTAATTTGACGTAAAACTGATGAGCTGCGCAAAACCACCCTGATAATTTAATTTAGTTTGATCTAGTTTCTAAATCTTTTGCACCATGTTGATTTTTTATTGTGAGGCTTGAAGGCTGCGTTGGTCTAGAATAATGGGTAACACTTTAGAATAACGTTCCGTTGTAAGTCATTTATAAGTGATTAGTTAATGATGAAATGTTAATCTAG
>JAUMHI010000067.1:11526050-11546205 GCA_032359435.1 Enteromius unitaeniatus | reverse complement strand
AAGAGGTCATACAAAATGCATGTTGTTAATACTGAGCTAAAAAAATACATTTGCCATTAAATATGCTTAAATATAGTCCACAAGAGAAAATAATCGATATAATCGATAAGTCGACCTAAATCCGAATTGATATTCACTTAATAAATTAGAATGTTTTTCTATAAATTTGTCAAGCCTCTGATCAAATACTTTCTCTGAAATGTTTGAAAACTGCGACAGAAGAGCTATTGGTCTGTAATTAGAGAAGGAATACTAATCTCCTCCTTTAAAAATCGGAATAAATTTTGCCATTTTCATTTTTCTAGGAAAGATACCAGTTAAGAAGGACAGGTTACAAATGTAAGCAAAAGGTTTCACTATATTCACAATTATATTTTTTAATAATTAAATATCTAGATCATCACAATCAGTGGAATATTTACTCTTGCAATTATGACCTGTTAGAAGTATTTCTTCTTTCATCTACAGCCTCGATAAACATTGTATACTAATACATGATATCTTTACTTCATTCGCTGATCCATGCTTAGTAATTTCTGCTAACTTACATCCAACATTTACAAAATACTTATTAAATTCATTGACAATATCATCCCCTTTATTTATACCTTAATTATCAAAGCTACAAGTATTATTTTTAAGTATGCCGTTAAGTACCTTCCATGTTGCTTTTACATTGTTTTTATGCATATTCAATAACCTATTGTAATAGTCCTTCTTACTAAATCTTATTATATTTTGTCATTTATTTTTGTAAGTCTTATAATCCATTTCTGCTTGTTTTGATCTAGTCGATTTCGTGTATATACACTCTTTTGCTTTATTATAATCCTCTTAGATGAACAATGTTTATTAATTTGCTCAGTTAATACATTCAAAAACACTTCATAAGCCTTATTGGGGTTGCTATATGCATAAACCTCATCCCGATTTTGTATTTTGAAATCTTCATAAAGAGCATCGATTGCCTCTTGTGTTCTATTGTGGATCATTTTATAACTATTAGTCCTTTTTTGGGGTGGGGGGATTTTTCAGTAAATCATAGAAAATCACAAAAACTGGAAGATGGTCTGTGTTATCATTGATAAGCAATCCTCCTAGTCATTTTCCGTTGATTTCATTAGTATATATATTGTCTATTAGCGTTGCTGTATCTTTTGTCAATCTACTAGGTTTAGTAATCATTGGAATCAAACCGTTACTGTACAGTGCATCAACAAAATTTGCAATTCTCTTATTTCCATGCGGATTTAGAAAATCAATGTTAAGATCACCACATATGATGTGTACCTTATTTTTAATTGATTGGTTTTTTTGTAACTCTTTTGTAAATTTGTCAATGCATGTGCCTGGAGCGCTGTACACACAACTGATCATTATTTTATTTTTTTACTTTTTGTATCAATTTCAATTGTTACACACTCCAAAACATTGGCAAATGGCTTACTTTCAATCACTTTACATCTTAATGCTGTATCAACATACAAAGCAACACCCCCTCCAGTCTTATTTTCTTTATTTACCGTAAATAAGTTATATCCGTTCATTTGTACTTCATAAGCTTTGTCTAACCAAGTCTCTGACATAGCAACCACACTGAATTTATTAAACTGACTCACATAATCCTTAATATTCATGACATTTTTACAAAGACTTCTACTATTTAAATGGATTATTGATAGAGCTCCTTCCATGATGATGTTACTTTTAAATTGAGTTTCTGTATAATACTCACAACAATCTTCATTTGCAAAATAATACTTTTCCGGGTCAATACCCTTTCCTATTTCATACATTTTATAATCCATGTGATTGAAAGCCTTTAACTTTAAATGCTCATGCTTATCATTTCTGTTTGGGTGATTATAAAACTCCACATCGTCAACATCACTAAATGGAAATGAAAAAACCTTGTCAATGTCCATCATAATTATTGTCCATTATCTATAATTTAGTCCATGGCCGAGTTGAATCCATATGAAGATTTCTAGACACCGTCTTATTTTATCCATATCAAAATGGTCTCTTGAATGCAGTTCTTACGTGGTCTGTTTGGCCATAACACAGTCGTCGCTCATCCATATTGATCCAGCTCATTAAGTTCTCTTATTGTGTATACTTTAGCTTCTTCAGGTGTTCCATTTAGCCGTATCAACACTTTACAATTCCTTGTTCATGTAGCTTGAATCTTGTTGCGTTTCCTCAGGTTACGTGCTTTTCTTGCTATATCAGTGTTCTTTTTAATAAGATGTTCATTCAAGTACACTCCCGTGCCTTTCAATTTCTTTGCCTGCCTCAGTAACTCGGCTTTATGCTTCCGATTCACAAACCGAATTACTATTGCCGGCTTCGCTCCGTCATTTCTTCGTGGACTTGTACAACAAGCTACAACTTCATTACTCTGGATTGTCATATTCTTACTTTCAAAGAACTTGATTACTTGCTTCTCCAATGTTTGTAATTCCTCCGGTTGATCACCTTTTCTGTCTCCGGCTACTGTGTTAGCATATGTCCGGTGTTTTGTTTCCAAACCACTTATGATTAAATCCTCCGTTCTTGTTTATTGCTCCAACTCAACAATTCTTTTTTTCCAGTCCCTCAATTTTCTTATCCTTCTCTTTCACAAGGTTCTTCAAATGTTTAACTTCGTCCATCAAATCAAGTAGCAACTTTGCTCAACTCACTTGACATAAAGTTCAGAGACTTCCTTATCTCCTCCAACTCATCCATTTCTTTGGTGGCATATTTGCTTTACTTGATTAACTGTACTCCCCGGTGTATTGTTTAGTTTTGCAGACAAAAAACACTTTGTCCAGCTCACCACAGGGTGCCGCCGTCTTGGTTGCCAGTTGTGCCAGAGTCTTAATACTGAGTTGTTACATAAATGATCCACAGCTTTTGTTTGTTTGTTTAGTAATAGTTTAATTTCGTCCCTTGTTTGTCCTGGACTTGTGTATCTGAACCCTTTTCCACGATGACTGTATGATTCTGAGATCCATCGTTCCATAATGAGGATAACTAAGGGACTCATACGCAACTATTACAGAAGGTTCAAATGCTCACTGAATGAAAAACTAAGCATTAAGCTGGGGGGTGAAAACTTTTTTGTTTGTTTGAACCTTTTGCAATAGCAGCTTATGAGTCAGGTATTGTGGCATATACACTGATCTCAGATAAACATGTACCTTGATCTACATTCTGTACTGAGTCAACAGACGCTTCACTTCAGGACAGCCAATGACAGAGAGGATGAACCCTGAGCTTTCATTTTCAGAGTTCATGACCGTCAGCTTATGTAAGATAAAGCTCACATAGTGGCTCGTTTCCTACACACTGGAGAACGACACAAACTCTCTTCCCTGTGACCTTATACTGAATAGCTTAAACGGATTTTGTAAAACTGCTCCTGGAGGCCCTGGTGTAAAAGTCATTCACGCTGGGCTGGGCGATTTTTCTAATTAACTTTTTTAGAAATCGAGGAATCACATAAATATTACAAAATGGTATACGTTAGATGAGATGCTGTAAGAGATGCGAGTGAAAGACTCAAACCTGTCTGTGTTGACATAGAAAAAACAATGGAAAAGCAGCACAATTGAATAAAAACCCCTGTACAGAACTAGTGTATGCCTCATATTTCATCTTTGAATCCGGGTGACAGGCTGCTGTTCAGTAAAACTGCTGGCCATTGTTTTTACACAAAATTTATAGTTAATGATACCCTCAGTCATTTACCTTGACTTTTGAGAATTTTTAAAGCCTTTTCATAGTATTATTTTTAAACATATCATATGCATTAAGACAAGTTTGTACAAGATGCAGTTCATGCATCTTAACAAGTGATTTGTTTTATTGTACACCTTTTTAGAGTTTTTATTTTAGGTGTCAATGCCCTTAAGAATATATATTTGCAATATGAGTAACTAAATATATATCAATATTTTTAAGCAGGTCAATTTTGGCACGTCTAATTACTATTCATGAGCCTCTCTTCTGATTGGCCTGTTTGTTCTGAGTGACGCATGAGCAGACCGATCAAATGTAATGACGTCACAATTATGTCAAAGCACTAGTTGGATAGACTAGAGGCAGCCTATTCAAACTAGCGCAGATTCGGCTACAATAATATACGTAATACAGGCTCAAATTAGAAATATGATTGCATTCCTGATACTGCCAGACCAAAAAAAACGTCGACAGCTAAACATCTTAAAACGAGAGGCTTGAGTCTGCACACTTAAATACATAAAGTATTGTTTGTAGTTGTTGTGGGCTCGTCTAAAGTTTTATTGCATCTCATGTTTATGTCGTTTATGAAGTGATCTCTGTGTGCATGTGTGTAAAACAACAAACTGATGTAATCATGTGTAAAGGTATATGCATTGCTGTGATGAGCTGGATACTGATGTAAATCATGACTAGACACGTTAGATGTGATTCAATCCTGTCAAGATCGTCCATCCTTGCAGCGAGCTGCAGTGTTTCATGTGTTAACGTTAACCTTTTCAACATGTTTTAGTGTTGTTGCTCAGTAATGCCATGGACAGTGGGCAGTGCTCGGGTGATGACTGAAGGGAGTGACTGAGTAGATCGGATGTCACATGTTTCATATTTTATAAGAACACACTGAAAATAATGTCTTCAGACACTGAACTGCATGTTTTTTACAATTAAATGAACACTTTAGAGGAAGTTGTGACATGTATTGATGAAGCGCCCAATCAGGCATGGGTGATAGGAAAGCATGTTGTGATTGGACTGATACAGGCTGATACAGCAGGAGATGCGTGTAATGTGCCACTCACCACAATCATCTCAGACGGCTCTAAAGTGATGCATTCACAGCCTCGTCTTCCTCCACGCTGCGTCCCGAAACTGCAGTGACACAGAAAAACAGAGAGATGGAGTCAAAGCGCGAACCTCTCTGGATGAATCACACAAACTGACACGATAAACGCATTCATTCACTCCAGAGAGAAACCCATGCTTGTCCCCCTTTAGGTAACTCTCCTGGGGGGCAAACCATCAAATTTAAAAATTAGTGCTCGATTAATTGTGGTTAACTGCACCCAAAACTTTTTTCTACACAATATATGTGTGTATACTGTAATAATAAAAAAAAAATAATAATATATATATATATATATATATATATATATATATATAAAACACATGCATGTATTTAAGAAAAATTCATTACGTTTATATATCAAATATATGAATATATAACATATAGTAATATAAATATTAAAAGTTATATACATAAATAAAAACAGTAAACACACATTATGTAAACAAAAACTGATTTCACAATTTATAACGTTGTTGATTCGTATTCATATTATGAGGAAGATATTTAAAAAGAACTTTAATTTGAAAACATTTATTTAAATTAAAAGACAAGCATGTAAAGCACAGTTAATGTAGTTACGTTTTTCGAGTAGGTATCATATTAACAGTAATATTCAGACGCAGAATTACCACAGACAATTAAAATAACACTGGCTAGTCTACAGTGCATAAATAACCATTAACGGCAGACCGCAGGTTTATTTAGGTTGCTGTCTCTTTAAGACTTCAAGCTTGGATCTAAAACACTTTTACACACAAAAAAATGTTCTGTTGTTTACAGTCACTTAATATATACCGACCATGTTTAGTATAAACTGCATTTACATGAATACTGTCTTTTTACGTATTTGGCCGTTTATGCACAATAAGACTCAACACATAACTTAGGTCTTTAGTCACATTACTCTGTTATCAGGGGTGAGGGCACAAACAGAGCGTGCCAGTACTCAATTGAGTTCTTTGGCATCATCTTGTACAGACTAAAATGCAAGTACAAATGATCCACTCCATCATCTGTCCCCAGCGTCTTTTGTGAATTTCTCATGTTACAAGCACTTCAAGAAAGACTTCAAGAATGAGTCGAATTATGTGCAACACCTGCCCCAAAATTCAAGCCCTGATATTGTAGGCAGTGGAGCTCATTTCTAAACTGAAAAGGCGTTGGCAGGAATGGCTCTGTGAGTGGAGCCAGAGGGGGTCAGAGGTCAGGTCTGCTTTGACGTCTCCTCACACTCCAGTGAGACTGACCCCTGCTGTCAGACGAAGGGAGGGAAGAGCTGTCAGGAGCGTCCCGACTCGCACTGAGAGATCAGCGGCACCCCTCTGTGGACGAGCACAAGTACAGCAGCTTCAGAGCCAGCGCCGTCTCGTGAAAACTCTCCTGAAGCTCCACATCACTGCTGTTTATAGCTCAGCCTTCACTAGTACTGATGTCCGTTGTGACATGTATGTGTGTGAACTCCACTCACGAATGAGTGTGTAATGTCAAATACATCCTTAAATTATTAACTCAACTTTAAAAGGCGATTTTTTTGCACTCTCAGATTCCTGATCTTTGATAAACATTTAAAAAACCACGTCCAATGAAAAGGTTTTTATGTTTTAATATTAATTTATTAAAACCTGTGGTAATCAAATAAAGCCATATAAAAATTACATTTTAATTACTATTAAAATGTATTATTTTTTTAATAACAACACAGACAAAAAATTGTGGGTAACACTTTACAATAAGGTTGATTAGTTAACATGAACTAATTATTGAAAAACAGAGCATTTATTAGTCTTAGTTAATATTAATTTACGAATGCATTATTAAAATGCACTGTGAACTAGCATGAAAAAATAATAAACAACTGTATTTTCATTAACTAACATAACCAAAGATTAATAAATAGTGTAATAAATGTAGCTTTGTTCATGCTAGTTAATACAGTAACTAAAGTTAACAAATGACACCCTATTGTAAAGTGCTACCAAATTGTGATTAAACATTCTTAAAATATATTTAATAATTATTATTTTTGTTATTTAGTCACTTAGCAGATGCTTTTATCCAAAGCGACTCAACAAAAGAGCTGATACGCAAGTACCATACACATATTTCAGGAAGGATCATTTCACACCAAGCAGGAAGAAAACACCAACAGCCCCTTAGTAACTTTTAAACATTTCAAAACGTCCATCATAAAACAAGACATCAACACGAGTGACACAAAGACGCCTGAGAGCTGAACGTGGAAGTGAGAGCTGAGCTGAACTTTCTCTTCCTAAACACTGATGATGTTAAAACAGCTCTGACACTATGACTACAAACAACCAACAGCCAAACCACACATGAGCACAGCCTCATCACACACACACACACACTCACACTAGTGTTCAGACCGCTGTTACTCACAGTGAGACGAGACAAACAACATTCTGACACAGACTGCGAGACGCACAGCTCTCACACCTCCACCGGCCCTTTAAGAATGAATGGTACAGAAGCCCAGTGTCCTCAGATGAGAGGTGAGCGAGCGTCACTAATGCAGTCAAACCAGCTCAAAACATTCCCACTCAGATTCTTCTGTCCGGCAGAACAACAACAACTTATTTCCGAGAATCGTGACTTCATGCACTGAGACTTAAGAAGCACGCTTTCTGAAATCCTGAAAGGAAACGGCTCATCAATGAGCAAACTTTCCGGCTCTGTGCTGTGGTCTCCGTGTGTGTGCGGGGTCTGGTCACAGAAGTGAGGGGTGAGGGTCGCTTCCTGTCTGCATGCCTCCATGACACACACACACACACACAGCTGGAAAGCTCCAGCGACATCAGTTCCACGTTCCTCATTGCCCCTGACCCCTGCAGAGGTCAGCAAACACACAGGGCACACACACACACACACACACTTCCCTTTATGTTTCAGGACAAAACACACACCCATAATGAACACAAACACTCATATATGTGGAAAAAAAAACAAACTTGGAAATATAATTTCCAATATTTCTGTGGATAATTATAGCATTTTATACTTTTATGCATTTTACACAGATTTGTAATGAGAAGCATTTATAATGCAGCTGCCTGCTAAAAGAAAGACTTGAGGGTTTAACTCTCTTAAGGGAAGAAATTAAGACATAAATATGTTGATTTTATTAAAGTAAAATCATATGTAGAGCAAAGTAATTAATTTACTTGTCATAAAAACTTTTTTACAGACAAGTTGCTTTTTAAAAGTCTTATGGTACGTTCATTCCAGACACGACTTGTGCTATTCGCGCATAGTTGGACGCTTGAACATTTTGAGTTTATTCGCTCCATTTGCGCGTAAAACTCGCTTCGCAGCAGTGGCGGATTTGATGGGAGGGGCTTCTGCCAGGCGCTCACATGAGGTTAGACATGAATCGAATTAAGTATTAAAGTATGAAGATGTGTCGTACAGCTCCCTCACATGCAGCGACCATGATTTTGTCCTCCGTAGTTTCAGAATTCGCTTGCTACTAATCACGTCACTGCTAGAGCAAGCTCCTGATTGGTTACCGCCTAATTTGCGCGAATCACGCCGCAGGATGTCTAATCGCGTATTTGCATTGACTTAACATGTAAATCACTCGCGCTTAACGCTTCATTCGCGTCTGGTGCGAACGCAGCATTAGAAATAACAATAATAACAACAGGAACATTTGCTTGTAACTTGCTCAGCTGGGTATTTAGCAGATTTGACGCAATGTAAAGAATAAAAGTTCAAAATATAACGCAAACACTTCGAATAGTGATGCATCAAAAAATTCTGAGCTGAAATTGATGCACTTGGTCAAAAAACTACTTCTAGCAAAAAAAAAAATCTCTTAATAACACTCAAATAAAAATAAGCTGTACAAACATTTAAATTGCATTTAAAGTAATTCTCTCTATTAATGAGATGCTTATCAATACCTAAACTTAACAACAACCTATTAATAAACAGCAAATTAAACGTTGACTGAGGCAGAAGTTTGTTAATAACAACAATAGGACCTTAAAATAAAATGTGACCAAAACCAATGTAATGTATGAGATATAAAATTATATGTTGTCTGACTTAACATGACTTCCTAAACGCTCAGGGAGTCTTGTGCTGGAATGAGTAAAGAGAAATGAAAGGCATGTCGAGGAAGTGAAACTCCTGCTGTTTGAGCCTCGTCATTGGCCGACACATATAACACCTATGACATCATGCAGTCAAACATGTTTCCTCTGCTCACACACGTGTGTACGAGTGAAGCGAAGTACATACCAGCAACGCGCCAGATACATGTGCTCCTTGACCAGCACCGAGCCCGAGAGCAGGACGAACCAGCACGTGGAGATGCTGTCAGCACTGCAACACAGACACAGATCATCAGGACATCTGCTTGACTTGCACTAATAACTGGCTAATATTGTAGTAATATGCATGCTAATAGGCAATGAAAATGGTTTTAATGCTTTTAGTTTTAGGTGATAAACCTGCTATGGATCAGTATGTGCTATCAACACTACTAACATACAGAGCTGTACTTACTAGAAGAGAACATGGTTGGCATCATAGCGCTGGTACCTGGCCGTCATGCACATGGACCTGTAATACAGAGAGAGGTTTGAGAGGAAGACCGAAGCTGTGATGATGAATGTGTCCTGTGCTCTGCTGCTGTGAATAAACCTGCGATCAGTTCAAAGTGAATGTTTGGGGTCATTAACCCCCGCTTTTACAGCAATCCCTGTTCTAGGCGTGTTACGGTAAGGAAAGGCCTAGTCCTGAATGAGTTACGGGACTTCCCGGGTCTACCAGGCTCGAAAAAAAAAAAGAGTATCGTCATAAACGGAAGGATCAGAGACGATGTAGACCATAATATAGATGTAACCTAAACGTGTGTGTTTGTGTTCAATCCAATTTCAATTCATATCATTAATCACAGGTGGAAGAATATGATATCTGAATGTATTTCGCTTAAAACGCAGTACTTTGACAAAAAAAGCCATTTCCTCAATTTTTGGACCAAACTTGCATTTCTTTGCAAAATCTGCATTCAACTGATGATAAAACATGAACACATAAAGATAGCATAAAAGAAATTAATACTTTTATTAATCAAGGATGTATTTATGTCAAAAGTGACATTCACAATATTCTGAAAAAATGCGGTCTTATTCTGCATGATCATATTTTCCATCTCTTAATCCGATCCCATGCCTAAACTAACAACTACCCTACTAACTATTAATAAATGGCAAATTAGGAGTTTATTTAGGCAAAAGTTATTGTTAATAGTTACAGTAGGCAATTAGTGTAAAGCAGTCCTCAAACTAAAGGAAGTGTGATCATATATAGGCCTAATATTTTGATGTCCTAAGGTTGACATATTATTAGGTTAAGCAGCATTGGATGCCTCTGCTCCGGATCAGATGAAGGTCGGTCTCACCTGAGCTGATGTTCTCTAAGGTGACACAGCACATCCATGTGAAACAGGTGAGTGTAGATGGTGTTCAGATCCTAAACGAGACAAACACACACTTTAGTGAGCCACATCTGAATAAAGTGCCTCAAACACAAGTAACATGCTGAAGCAAAATAATGGTGCGTTTGATGTTGTGCAATGCTAACATTGAATTCAAAACAGTTATGAATAATTCTGGTGAAAATCAAAGATGATGTTAACAGCATGAGATCATACATTGCATCGATACACTAAATAAGACAAATACAGTATATCTATTACAAGCTCCAAAGACTAGTATCAATGCAAACCACAGTTGAAGATATGGCACCATGTCAGAATACTCAGGTTTCTTCTCTGGATCCTAGTAAAATCTGTGAAAGGCTTCTCTGCCACCTGTGATTCACACAGCACTGGAAATACTGACAAAGACCAAATAAAACAGATCAAACAGCAAAGACAATAAGAGAAGCACGAGCAAACAGACCATGCTGCTTCCACCACCGCAACACACTTCAACTCATGCCCGGACAGAGCAGACATTGTGCACTTCACTACAAAACATCCATTCAGAGACATGCACAGATGAAAGCAGGCAGCAGAACGTTCTCCACGGCGTCTCCAGACTCTGTCACGTCTGCTTTCATCTGTGAAGAGCACAGGGCGCCAGTGGAGAATCTGCCAATCTTGGTGTTCTCTGGCAAACGTCCTGCACGGTGTTGGGCTGTAAGCACAACCCCCACCTGTGGACGTCAGGCCCTCACACCACCCTCATGGAGTCCGTTTGAGCAGACACATGCACATTAGTGGCCTGCTGGAGGTCATTTTGCAGGGCTCCTCCTGTTCCTCCATGCACAAGGTGGAGGTAGCGGTCCTGCTGCTGGGTAGTTGTCCTCCTACGGCCTCCTCCACGTCTCCTGATGTACTGGCCTGTCTCCTGGTAGCACCTCCATGTTCTGGACACTACACTGACAGACGCAGCAAACCTTCTTGCCACAGCTTGCGTTGGTGGTGCGCCATCCTGGATGAGCTGCACTATCTGAGCCACTTGTGTGGGTTGTAGACTCAGTCTCATGCTACCACTAGAGTGAAAGCACCGCCAGCATTCAGAACTGACCAAAACATCAGCCAGAAAGCACAGGAACTGGGGTCAGCACCTGCAGAAGCACTCCTTTATTGCTAATTGTCTATCATTTGCACCTGTTGTCTACTCCATTCACACAACAGCATGTGAACATGATTGTCAATCAGTGTTGCTTCCTAAGTGGACGGTTTGATTTCACAGAAATGTGACTGACTTGGAGAGAGAAAGAGAAAGCAACTGTAACAAAAGCACAAGACCAGTTTTTAAAAGAATGACTGGAATTACAAATGTGATCATTCAGGAGTTTTCCAAACGCATTACTTAACTGAGAAAAGCATGCCAGCACAAATCAAAGAAGCTGCAATTTTACTCTAGTTTCGCCGGCTCGACCATAAAAAACTCCCACATTAGCACATTGAAAGCAGAAGTTGGGTTCGGTAAGAAAGCACCCAGAATGCACTGTCTGCAGCAAGAATGTAGCTGCTCATGTATACTGGGGTCTGTATCAAGTGCTTTCATCACTAAACTAATCCCACTCACAGTGAGCAGCGTGAGCGCTGATCTTCATCAGAGGAATAACGAGAGAAATAGGCGCAGAGTGAAGGAAAGTGGTGTGTGGCATGGAAAGTCAAGAGGGCAGTACAAACCTTCCCGCTGCCATGGAGAAGATCATACAAACACATCATTCATCTGTTTCAGTCACATGACTCACCCGTCATATTCATGACCATCAGTATATCTATAGGCATTTATGTGATTAGTCTCGATCACATGAAGAGCGCTGTGAGATCCAGTGTGAAGCACTTGAATTCAGAAAAGGACACAAATCTCAAGAGCACTGAAAAAAAAAGTTATTTTCTGACATTTTTATATAACAAAACTGGTCTGTGTGATTGCCCCTGTAGCACACGTGCAATACTGTTTTGGATGTTCATAACACAGCTGCGTGAAGTGACTCCATTGTGCTTGTTTATGTGTGCTAGCTTGACTATACTTCGTAGTAAACGGTGTGCAATATGAGGATTTTTCATGGTGGATTTTAAAGCTTTTAAAAAATATTGTAGTATTGTGCTACAGCGCACTTCTGTCAGCTGCAGTTCTGCCTCTGCCATATCAATAATCTGTAACAAAAATGTTATCTCAGTTATCTCAGCACACAAGGTTTACATAGAAACACGGCTAGTTATGTCTAAAGTGAAAGTAAACAGTTTTGAGAAAAACGGATGAATGCAGGTCTTAAAGGGGCCGTAGTAAACACGCTTCCGGGCTTATTAAAGGGATTCACCAAAAAAATGACATTTCTGTTCTGTTATCTGCTATTCTGTTATTTACTCACTCACATCCTGCCCTAAATCTGTATTCATTTCTTTGTGGTGCTGAACACAAAAGAAGATATTCTGAAGAAAGTGGGTAACCAAACAGCTGCTGGTTCACATTGACTAATTCAATAGTACTATTTCAATAGTAGACTAGTCATCGACTACCTTAATGACTAGTCATTATGAACTGCAAAAAAAAAAAAAGAATATGGCTTTGTATCTTTTGTATATTTCATATATTTTGTTTTTAGCATTTTCCTTCCATTAAAAAGATGAAACACAAAAAATATTAGAAGACATAACATTTATTGCTTTCAAGTGCATTTCCTGCATAGCAAATATGAACAAAAAGTTTGCAGTATTGCAGTAAAGTTGCAATCAGCAATAAAATAAACACCGTTCCATAAACTAAAGTGCATTGCATCTAAATGTTATCGCTGCCCTTCTCCAGGCTCCTGACTGGAGTGGGTGTGTGGAGAGGAAGGGTGCAGGAGTGAGCTTATTTCTCGGCGGGTGATGACGCCCACATGAACTGAATGAAGCCTCATCACCGCCGCTGTTAAAAGCCGAGCGCGCCTCTCCTCGAGGGACCAGTCTCTTCCCTGTGCATGCACGCCGGTGTCCTCGTGGGTCCAGGAGGGGAGAGCGGAGGCCATGGGAAACACTGGAGGTCGGAGACGCGAGCCACTGGAGATGAGTGCCATCAGAACGCGAGCCGTTAGAGGACGAGCCACCAAAGACGAAAGAAGCGAGAGGTGTGAGCCGCCGAAGATGAACGCAGCTGGACTACAACAGACTCCACCCCTTCCCTGGACCCTTAACCCTCCCTGACCTTCAATGAGGACACCAGTTCCCCTTTTATTTTGGACACTTTTTTCCGCTTTGGACACTTTCTTTGATTACTTGGTTAATAAAAAGCCTCTCCTAGGCCTGACGTCACTCCCACTGTGTGCCTTGCGCTACATTGGTGACATCACTAGCGACCCGTTGACTACTAAATTAGTTGTCGTCGAATTTTGCCATCGACTATTAGTCGACCAGTCATATTTGACAGTAGAAGAAAAATTCTATGGAAGTCGCTGTGGACCATTATTAGTATTTATAATAACAAAGATAAAATAATGACAAAGCTTTGTCTGCAATTATTTTATTATTACTATTACAATAGAGAATTAGATCGGCTCTACTGCTCAGGCAACTTGCAAAATAATAAAAACAACATCACAAACAATTACGATCAAATCCTGAATATCCAGAATATTCCTGAATAAAACGGTGATATGATATTCCTGCCACATCACCCACACCTAACTAGTGCTACAACTTTTTGGCCAGTTCTACAAAACTTCTGTAGCAAAAAAACGTACAGCCCTGAATAAATATCCTTTGCATTGCTATGCACTAAATTTGGATGCAACTTCATAGGCATAGACTTTTTTGCACCTTCACATTCCAGATATTGTCCAATACATCAATGGAAAGCTCATAATTTAGCCTTATGACTGGTTTTGTGGTCCAAGTTTACTTGTACTTATTTAATTTAAAGTGTCATGGGTTACGAAAGGTTGACATGCATGTAAAGTCAAAAAACGCTTACATTTTCTTATAATACACATTTATTCCAATTAGCTCAACAATGCTTCAGAGCCGCGGGATGCAGGAACAGCACTAGCGCGCTGAATGACAAGGGAAACAGAACATGCAAAACACATACTCCTTATGTGCTCTGACTTGTCGCAGTATGCTCCCACAATACACCACAAGCCCTAAACCATCAATCCAATCATCAGGATCGGGAGATCAGCATGACATGAAGCGAGTCTTGTGTACTGTCCGCAGTGGTATAGTGGTTAAGATTTAGTTTGTAGTTGCTGCAGGTGAGGTGTTTGTGCGTTCAGCCACTGAATTCTGTTCACTTCCTCGTCTATGTGTCCCTGGAACATACCTGAATTTGTGCAAAATTATGTCAAAAGGCATGTCTCTGCAAGTGTCCTTGTAAACGCAGATGCTCATGGCTTTGGTGAAGATAAACAATTCAGAAAGGAAATGAACGTATAACCAGGGCTGGGTATCCTTCAAATCGTGCAAATTAGTTTTAATAAAGTTCAGATGTGTACACATCAGTTATGCTACCTTTACACGAGTGCATTATTATTTATTCTTACAATAGCCTTGTTTTTGCCCCTCTAAAAAATATGATTAAAAATTATTTAAATGTATTAAGGCATAGAACATTTGTCTTTTAATTAATGAGTTTAATTGTATTGTTGGAAAATAAAGGGGATTTTATATTACAGTTTAAACAGTTCCGCTGCCGTGACTTTTATTTTGACAGCTCGCCATGAATAGCTTTACAGTTCTGCGCGTACATGATTTACTCAAATCAAACGGTCAAATGCTCTTGAAGTAAAACCTGCAGCACAACACTTGGTTCAGAGCCAGCGATCTGTGTTCAGTTTTAATCTCACACTTATTACATCACACCGAGAAACGCTGCTTCAAAATAAGAGTCTTTACATACTGAGATGACCGGATGTTTCTGCTGATCTGCAGAACGTCAACTGTTCACATGTTTGTTTTTTTATTTGATTAAAAATATAGTAAAATTGTAAAATATTATTAGAATTTAAATGAAGTTTCCTGTGTAAATATACTGTAAAATGTATTTTATTCCTGTGATGCGCAGCAGAATATTTAGTAGAAAACGAAACCCTAGGTAATGTTTTGTTTCAGGATTTCTTCGAAGTTGAAAAGAACCAGTATTTATTTGAAATAGAGCGTGTTTGGTGCAAAACCAAACTATAACTGTAATGTTATAACCTGCTTGGGGTTTTTTGGAGTTTGATTATTCTAGGTATTTTCTATGAGGTAATTAAATAAAAAAACAGTCCTTACAGACTCTTACAGACAATGTATTAAAAAGTTTTGTAAAAAGAACCGTTCACATTCCCAGCATGCCTCGAAATCAAAACAATGCAAAAGTAACAATTCAGGTTTGACCTCATTCTCTGTCCTATTATGCTGGTTTTGTCTTTTATCAGCACAGCTTATGGACATACGTGACCTACTGGCATTGTAGTTAAACATGGAGTCCGTTTACAGCCTCCATCTGACGCATGACACAGCCTTTGCCCTTTCATAATCCCACTAAACTGTATCGCCATTTCAGTTTTATTTTGATTATTCACGAGGCCCTATTAGACACTGACTGTGGTCATCAGGAAGAACTGTGCTGAGCTTCAAACGGGCTCGATATGAGAGCTCTCTATTAGCTCAGAGTCACATGACCAGCAGCTGAATGAGTTTGACTCGTGGCTTTTCTGTCACTTCAGTAAGTCAGTGTTTTCTTATGCTAAAAGGCCTGAAAAACACACACACACAATGAGCGGATCAACAAAAACCTAGCAAAATACGCGCTCCATTCACAGAAAACTTCACATTTGTGTCAATGTACAACAGTCCTGAAACTCAGCACTACATAATGGACATTAATCACTGAATTTAATGCACGGGTAGGGTTGATGATTTGAATTCAGATGCTGCTTATTGACAGGTTTTGCTTTCATTAAGAGAAAAAATCGAATACAAAAAGCTTAAGTCTAACATTTATTCTGTGTTTTTAACAACACAACTAAATAAATACAACATTTCGAATATTAAAGACAAGTAAACAACAGCTAAAGCTAACAAATCAAATAACAATAGCATAAATAAATACAGCTTCAGGTACAGAACTTGTAAATAAAACGTTTTCATTAATAAAATATAGGTTAATCGATTCAAAATTAAAAACACGCAGTCAAGATCAGCAAACGACTGCTGTCTCTTTAACACTGTACACATGCCTTGACTTTCTCAACACTTTACATTCATTTAAGACAAAACAGCTGTGTTTAAGGCGTTTTCTACAGTGGAAATGCACTGAACGGTTCCAGCACTAAAATACAACGAATGACTGATAAATGAATAAATCAATGAACTGGCTCACCAGTTGACACCTGGTTGCAAAACTGGTTAAGACCCCCTAAGGCTGAAATAGCAAGCAGAAGCGTCTGATAAGCCTTCAGTAGGTTTTGCAGCTACAGAAATGAAGGCAGAAGATCAGATCGGACGTGCTGCACCGCTGCAATTAAAAATAAGGCATGTTCTGGTTTGGTGAGGTCAGGAGCTCCACGGGTGTGGGCCGCTTAAACAGAATAAATAATGTGCTGATGGGGTTTCTGTGCATCCCACCGAGAGCAAGAGGACAAACCGACAGGGGTTCTTAAAGCGGGCCACGAAATCATTTCAAGGCCCTTTGATCCCCTGCACTCAATATAAATAAATGTACTGTATATCAACGGCTGAAGCACCAAACACTCTGATGGACTAATAATATAAGGTGCATAGATCCCAAAAAATGCAAACGGTACATGATCCACACTCATCCAAACAGTCCAGGTCTCTTAATTGTGCAAAAAAGTCTAAGAAACAGTACAGTTCTTCAGTTATAATTAGTTTTAAATCTCACTTTGTGAAAAATGTTTTACAAAAATAGTTTTTTACTTGTAATAAATTGCTCAATTGTAAGGATTTCAATTCATAAGACATGCTTTTTAATTGACACTATTTAAAAACAGAGTCCAGAAAATGTTGACCACACCAATTAAAGTGGAAGGGCCAATGGCATCTAAGACTACAAGTTGCAGTAAGCATTTAGGCTACTTATCCCTGTTATAATTATTACAAAAATACCTCACGTCAAAAGAAACAAGACAAAAATCATACTCATTTTGTCAAACAAAGTTATTAATAAACATTTTACACGTGCTAAAGTATTATTCCAGCACATGGGGATAAACACGAGCCCGCTGAACGCAAACACAAACTGAACGGAGCGATCCATGCTCACTCACAATAGCTTTACAGGTCCTCTGTTGAATCTAAATGTCTGTACAAAACCCTTAAGCTGAGACAACACTTATCACTAAGGATTTCCTGACCGTAAAGGGTTTTGTGCAAAAGGATTTAAAAAACTTTCTTTGTGCCACAACGTGCTTTTTCAGCAGTCATCAACCTCCCATCAGGCAAAACAGCAAGGGGAAGAGGCGGTGGCATAATACTATGGAAATTGAGACAGGGAATATTTGTTTTGCTCTTACGTAATACTTGACACACCCATCTGGACCCATCTGGAAATTTAGCATCAGAGCAACGAGATCTGGTGAGGTTTGTGCTTCTGGGTCTGATCAGCAGCTTTTACTAAACTCAGACAACCAGAAATAAACCTCACTATCAATGAAGCACAGACGACCAGCCCTAAACCAGCCTCTCTCTCACTTCCAGGAAACGACCTGCTTTATGAAACTCGACAACAACGGTGGCATGATTTTGGGCCAGCTGCCCTTTTACTGCCTCTCTTTAGCACTTTTTCTGTCGAATTTTGTCACTGCAAATCCTGCTGATATGTCACCAAGAGCATGATAACTAGCTGGTTAACACAGACGAGGTTTGGTTAAAATTAAAAAATGATGTGATGGCCTTAAAAACCTCAATGATATGATAAAAAAAGCAAATTTATGCAGTTACAATACAGATCATGTCTATTTTTGTAAAGAAACAATTACTTACATTCACAAATATATTGGAAATAAAATGTTTTATCAATAAAATTATTTATTTATTTTTATTAAATTTATATTGTTTTTTATATTGCTTTCTGTAATGAAAACTATTATTTGAATCCACAGATATGTTGGTAAATTTAAGGCTTTTTAAACACCTTTTAAGAGCAAGACATTTAAGGAATAAACTGAAGGGAACACAATACATGAATAGTCTTTAAATGGAAATGTCTAGAGAGTAAACAACGAGACTTGAATCTGTCATAGGCTTGAATAGCTCTGATCCCAAAATAACTCATAACACAAAAAAGGGGTGGGTTTGACAGTTTTTTGTCTTGTTTTTAATGCCAATGTCTATAAGACTATTATATCAAGATATATTTACATGACAAGTCTGGGAGGATATTCATTCATTGCAGTGCAGGCAACATTTAATGCCATGAATTTTGAGACTTTCTGCTCTGATTGAAGGCCTGATTTGGGAAATCCAGACTTTTTTTAGGACCCACAGAAACCCTGTCATCATTTTGGCATGGCAAGGGAACATCTCAATTAAAATGCTTATTGTTGAGCTCTGTGATAAAACAGACCTTTGCACTTTGAACTGATATTTGCCAGATTTATTGACATGACCCAAATTCATTCTGTACATCAGAAAATACAATAAGCTAATGCCACTGTTGTCTTCTTAAAAGCCAGGTACAGCTCAATGTGAAAGACTATCTAGTGCAGTGTTGCTGTTTTCTTCAGATGTGTGAATCAACCCAAAGTGTACACACTACACAGTGCTCATGTCAGCTCTGTCATTCAGTCCAGCCCGCCAATTCCTGCATTAAAAGCTATCCCAGGCCCAGAAATACTAGTGGACGTCTAGTCAGTCAGTTCACTAGGATTTGAGACACAGCCCGAAGCTGCACCGCTGGAATGCAGTAAACTTTCATTGATTTCTGTCATTAATAAATGACTTGAGACATAAAACACAGAACTTCTTTCACTTTGAGCTCATGTTTACTGATCAATAACTGCAGTTTTACGTTACTTTGTCTGTGAAGCAAATGCACATCTGTCATTGTACTACATAAATAACCCCATAAACAATAAAAAACATCACTTAGACACCCAAAAACCAATAAAACAGATACACGAAGTCAAGCATCGAGCCCCAGTGGTTATGAATCGAAAGTAATAAGCTATATTGCGCTGATATTTCAGTTTAGCGCGAGTTATTGATATCCTAAAGTGTTAATTTTAGTCATATATGTAGTGATAAAGTATTTCTGTGGGTGTTTTTTTTACCTCAGCAGTTCGTCGAGTCGGAGGAGTTTTCAGCGCTTTCTTCAGCGATAAATCCACTGAGGAATTCATATTAAACTCTCTGATTTCCGGATATAGAAACTTCATATATTCACATGTGTCGATAAAACAAAGTTAAATATAAAAGTTAAATGAAATAAAATAAAAAAGGACATCGTGAATCTCTTGGAAGAGTCCGGGAAATCTGGCATTGATTTGAGTTAGCTTCAGTTAGCATGTGAAGAGAAGTCGCTGCTGAAAGTGCTGCTGAGGGGAAGCGCGAGTCAGAAACAGCCAAAGTTGACAAAAAACAATCCTTCATTCCTGGGAGTTTTTTCCATTCGTGACGGTAGAACATCGTAAACAATCGGAGGTTCATAAGATCCTCCGAGCAGAAGCGCCAAACAGCCCATGACTGCAGTTCAGCCCCGAGCCGCCTCAACAACATTCACATGACGAGCTGCTGCTGCTGGAGACCAGTGTGTACTAAACTACACTGATCAGACAAACCAGTACATACTAAACTACACTGATCAGACAAACCAGTACATACTAAACTAC
>JAUMHI010000067.1:11511019-11521779 GCA_032359435.1 Enteromius unitaeniatus | reverse complement strand
CCAGAGCGGTGCGTACTAAACTACACTGATCAGACAGATGTGAGAGCAGTGCGTACTAAACTACACTCATCAGTGAGGGGAGCCAGAGCGGTGCGTACTAAACTACACTGATCAGACAGACCAGTGCATACTAAACTACACTGATCAGTGAGGGGAGCCAGAGCGGTGCGTACTAAACTACACTGATCACACAGACCGGTGCATACTAAACTACACTGATCAGACAGACCGGTGCGTACTAAACTACACTGATCAAACAGACCAGTGCATACTAAACTACACTGATCAGACAGATGTGAGAGCAGTGCGTACTAAACTACACTCATCAGACAGACCAGTGCATACTACACTATGCTAATCATTAAGAAATCAGTGCATACTAAACTACACTGACCACTGAACAAGGAGAAAATGGGAGGTATTTCAGAAAGCATGTTTCAGCAACTTGCTCTGTAAGTTCACGTGTAAGTAACCCTCAACTTTAGTTAAAAAAAATATTCAGGTCTTGCCATATCAACTTTATATTATTTTTTCAAGATTCTTTAATAAATACCATTTATTTAAAATATAAATCTTTTTAAAATGGAAAATTCATCTTTGCATTACAGCATAAATTATATTTTGATGTTTAAATAGAAATGCATTAATTTAAATTTTAATAATATTTTTCACAATATTACTTATTTTTTCTTTTTTAGTCAAATAAATGCAGTGTTGATGAGCAGAAATTCTTTCCGATCCAAATATTTGAATGGCAGTGTATGTGGTGGTAAAATAACTTTCATTTTGGAAATCATGATGATCGGAAGTTGAGAAAGAAAACAAAATCTGACCTTTTCAAAAAGTTCACATGCTCAATGTCCCCAATTTAACAATCTAGATTGAGTTTTTCCATTTCACACCACACTTTCAGACCCCACTATAGATGAACACACACAAACGGACAGACACATAATGATAGCTGCTGCACAAAGAAACAAATCAACAACATATATATATATAACTGTAATGTTGGCATATTTATTGCACAATATTCCCATAAAAACTGGGAAAAAAAGATAAGGTCAAAAAGAGAGGCTTATGTACAAATACATCAAGAAAATCTATGCAGTATATACAGCTAACATTTACCAATGCATGCCAAGTAAATAAATTAAATGCTTTTCTGTATAAAGAAATAATTAGATATAAATACACATTCTGGAGAAGACAAATGGATATAGATTTTTGTTTCGCACCGAAGCAACTCCTACATGTTTTAACCAGCTAAATTAACCTGCAACAAGCCTGTGTTTGTTTTTTAGATTTTCTATAGTTTTTTTGTCGATTAAGACTTAGATGTATGGTTTGACCCAAAGACAGAGCAAGCCAACCATTCATAAACATCTTTGCAAGTCATTAACTGATTGAATCATTACATGTTCATGTTTTATCCATTCCTCTCAGTTATTCCATCAGTAAACAATCTGCAAGCTAAGAAGACGCATGAAAAGATTTCAGCATTTCAATCCTGAAAATACAAGATGATTGTTGAATGTCCCTGGATCAGTGTTAAAAAAAGGGTCCGGCACAAATCCCAACGTCGTGATTAGTGACCGCCGCATTTCTCTTGAACAAATGATTCCCTTTTTAAAAAAAATAAAATAAAATGGCATCACACACAGAACACTGTATCGAAATGATTCTTCAAATAAAAACACATCTCTCGATCATTTCCACAGGACAGGTAAACACTTCTGTTACAGATAAAGTGACGCTGCCCAGAGAAATGATCAAAACAGAGCTCATTCCATGCCATGGTTTCATTTTTACTGGGTGACGGAAAACCAAAAACGAAAACTGATGTTTGATAACAAATGTTTAATTTAGCATGTTAGATGTGTGTGTGTGTGTGTGTGATACTGAAGGTCTGAGGTAGAGCTCATTTCAATGGGACACGACAGGGTAAATTCGCTTGTAAACACAAAGAAAGGAATATCACTCACTGCCACAATCGCTTGAGAGCAGTCCATGATATATTCATTTAAAATCATAAAACTGATTTTAGAACCAAGTCTTTGCTTCCTACGTTGATGTGAAGAAGGTGCCATGAACAGTGTCTGTTCTTGATGTACGCAAGGGCTGCTTGGATTTCTTCTTTGGCTTTTACATTCTTACATTGTGTAAAAGAACAAGAAATGAAACAAAACGCGCTTTATGGAATCAAAAATCGCACTCCGTGTGTCCACTGTTGGGAAGTGATATTCCCAGGTCACTTTGAGGGAAGCTCTGGCTTTCGCCCGTCATCTAATGGCAGAGCGTCTGTCCTGCAGTCTGCTCACCCCGAGACCGTTCCCAACGAACGCCCACCCAGCGGCCTCCCTGCTCCAGGAGTCTGGAGGACCCGACCCGACCCGACCCGTCTGCCGGAGGGGAATGGAGTCTCTCTTGCTCTCCATGTGGCCTACAGCAGGATCTGGGCCACGTACGGCGAGTGTGTGCTCGCTATGGCCGCTAGCAGGGGCAGGTCGTTAGACTCGATCCTGTGGGGATGAACCAGATCAGACTGTTAAATAAAACAACACCACCACCACAGGCATGCATCACGACTAGCGGTCAGGCTTCACAGGCCATTGAGGGAATAAGACACTGTTATGCCCCTTTTTACATGATATAATTACTAATAATCCTCAGATGTCCCCAGAATGTGTAAAGTACCCCACAGATCAGTTATTATATCATTCTGAGAATCCTATTTGGATTGAAAGCTGAATGCACTATTATTTTGCGAATACACATCAGACTCCGTGTGCAAGGTTTCGAAGCATTTTTTTATGATGATCAATACACGAACAAACACATGCAAACATTTCAGACTCAGTGTAGCGGCACATTAATAAAGGTTCTTGCACACTATTTATTCATTCAAAAACAGTAAAAACACGCTGAATTCGTATTTTTATGTAATATTTTACATAGTAAAAAAAGCCAAACATTGGACTATGTATCTATAGTAGAAAGCAGCATAAATTCTTACCCTAGGACCATGCCCAGCTCCTTCACATGCACCCTGGTCTGTCCTTTCAAGTACTCTGCCAGCATTTTGCTCTTGAAGTAGAGTTCCTGCAGCCGGTCCTCCAGATGCATTATACACTGAAAACAAGAGCGAGAGAGCAGCTCGAGTCACACACAGCACTGACTCCAGAATTGGTTTGAATTGGTTTATTTAAAAGTAGACATTTTGCTGACTGAAAGTGCATATTTGAGGTTGATGTATGATAGGCGAGTGTTTACTGATGTACTATAAGAACTTAATGATCTGCCCCTCAAGGGTTCCCCAGTGGATTTTTTTTCTGTCACTAAGCAAGTAATAAAATTCTGGTCCACTAACGGTTAGTCGATGAGAGCTCTAAAATGTGTTCCTAAATAAAGCAGAAGAAAAGTTGCACTCACGAAGTTTGGAGACAGGTTGAGTTTGTAGAGCTGGTAGGTGGACTGGAGCAGGTTGGACACCAGGTTGGAGACGAGCACCTCTTTGCCCAGCTTGTCGGAGGCTCGTCTCTGGCTGCTGGCCACCTGAACAGTCCACTTATCAGTGTCTGCGATAATGCAGACGGCCTCCGCGATGGGCTCATCCAGCACAGGATGCTGCACAACAACAGTATAGCTCCAGTCACTTTACACATCATTTACACGTTTTTGCTCATTTAGGACTCTTAGTGACACTCAAGTGGTAAAAGTAGTTTGTGGTACGGTGAAGTTCATATGCAAGGCTGTAACTAACAAATGTTTATAACTGCTTAATCTACTGATTATTTATTAATCCCTCACAAAATAGGGTTAAAATATAACAACCGATTGCTTATTATTAGTACAAGTTAAATTAAAACCAATTTGAAAGTCCTAGCTAAAAAAGGGTGCTGCTTGGTATTGACCTGCACAGCATGGGCCAGATCCGACACCAGGTTCTGCCGCAGTTTCTCATCATTCGGGGCCCCGTGCAGAATAAAGTCTGGGACGTACGTAGGACAGTATCCTCCGAAGAGCGACCTCCCAAAGTTGGCAATGCTTGGTTTGGAGTAGTTCTCCACCAGCTTCGCCCTAGAAAACACATAACCTTGTTCATTAGCAGCATTTATAACGGGCTGATGCGGCCAAAATTATGTGTTTTTTTTGTATTCAATATTTATATTGATTCATTTTCCTGTCTCATGTTGTCCCATGAAACATTGTTTAAATAATGAAGCCATGCAGGCAACCATGCAAGTTAAAATCACATTACATACTAACATCGCAGCACTACAATCTAAAAACAAAGGTCATTTCTCAATCTAGTTCTAGCACTTGCATATCATTGCTGTGCTTCCATTGTCGTCACAAAAGTGCCTGCTAAATGGAAATGCATATTGATATAAATGGCACTCTCTCCTTCCATACCGTTTATATTCGCCCAAATACAGCTGACAAGCCAAACAAAACAGGCGCTTGTGATAAGCAGTGTGGACTCTCACCCGGGTAAAGGCACCTCCAGCTCATCCTGCCAGTCGGCCTGCTCGTCAGCGAAGAACGAGCCATCGGGCTCCTGCCGGGGCAGCTCCTGTCCGGCGTCCTCGCTCTCGCTGTCCCCCAGAGCGCTGTCCGAGCTCTCGTTGCGCGGGATCTCCCAGTCGTTCAGCGGCACTGCTTTCTTTTTCTCCCCCACGGTGCCTTGTGAAGGGACACTCAGTGACATCTCAATGCCCTTGTCCTGCTCGGCAGAACAGCAGTCCTTACAGCAGCCCGCGCTGACATCTCCTGCGCCGCACTCACACCCGACCTTGTCCGACCGCGGGCCACCGTTTCCTGCACCGCTCCCCTCTGTTCGGTAGACATCATCAATAGTCCTCGTCTCCACAGGATTGTCATCACTGAAATACTCGTCGAACATGTCCATGCAGTCGCCTTTCGCTTTCATACACCACTGAGATGTCTTTCTCGTTCTGGTCTTGATTTGGTCCAGCTTGGCCTCGCCGTGACACTGCTTCTGCTGGATGTCTTTGAGAAGCTTCTTGTGCTTCTTGATCTCCTCCTCCAGCTTTTGCTGTCGACTCTCCATGTCAGATTCAGGAGACATCGAGTCTCCGATGAGGAATGTGACTTTAGCGGAGGGCTCGTTCCCGGCGTTCTCGAAGCTCTTGTCGGGGGGCTTCTTTTCGAGCAGGATATCTGGTGAGTGGAAGATCCTGATGGGCACACCAACAGGCTCATCCCCTTGGATCTCCAGCGAGGGTCTTTTCTCACACGGTGAGTTGGAGCCGACTTTGACCACAGTTTCCAGTCGCATCTCGAGCCGCGGGCTCCCTGCTTCTCTG
Organism: Enteromius unitaeniatus; assembly: GCA_032359435.1. Taxonomy (NCBI): domain Eukaryota; kingdom Metazoa; phylum Chordata; class Actinopteri; order Cypriniformes; family Cyprinidae; genus Enteromius; species Enteromius unitaeniatus. The sequence continues at coordinate 11,516,449 of JAUMHI010000067.1, read as the reverse complement.
CAGACCGGTGCGTCACTGATGCAGTCCGGCTCTGCTGCAGCGGGATGCGGGCGCTTGAGCTCGTCTGGGGCTTCTGGGTCTGTGTATGCGCTACTCTGTAAGCTGTTGTTATCAGACGGGTAGCCGTCCTCTCCCTCGGCACCCTGGGACAGGTAGTCTTGGCTCGGCTTGTGCACGGTGACCAGCACGTAGTCGGACTCCTCCACCTCTCCGCGGCGCAGCGACGTGGTGATGAGCGAGCCGGGCATCACGATGGCCTCGTCCTCGGCGCTCTCCAGCAGGTGCGTTTCCAGTAACTCTGAGCAGCGGATGAAGTAGGTCAGCACATAGAGAAGACGCTGCACCAGCTCCTGTCTCCGGCCGACCACCACCGTACGGGACAGACGCACAGGTGAGCCGATCGCCCCGTACAGATCGCCTGCAGGAACAACAACATCATCAACCAAAACCATTCCTACACATACACCAGGAAACAAATAAGCAGTGTTGAGTAGTAATGGATTACAATCAGTTTATAAAGATTACAGTTTCATGGACAGCAAAACTATCCTTACACAGAAATGTAAAGGTATTCACGGCAACCCGTCAAAAGAAATATACTGCTGTTGTTCAGTAGAATGTACGTAATAGCCTATTACTACTACTTACTACTATTTTTAAGAAAGAATCACACAATATTTCTTCAGTATTTTAACTGTGATATTAAATCCCCTTTTATTTCCAATTTATTTAGGTAAAAGATTAATTAAATTAACATTTTATGCCTTAAATGTTAATACACAACAGAACTATGAACTTTCTAAAAGATAATAATAATAAGGCTATTGTAAGAATAAATGACATGCTTAAACAGAACAAAACATTTCATGAAATCATGACTTTAATTAATAAGACATGCTTTTTGAGTTTTTCGGCAGAAACTTTGAAGTGGCCGACAGCGAGGTCTTTATGCCTGCCGTTCCATACGTCAACAACCGGAGCGTGGAGGTGTGTGATAACGGAGATGGAATGCAAATGCAGAATTTACGAGAACGAAAGACCAAAAAGTTGGGCTTAGAGTTTGTCCAATCAGACATAGCAGACATAGAAGTGTTTCAGACCCTACTCTGGAGTTCCTAGAACTAAAATCGTTCCTATTTCCTATAGTGCCAACATGTCAAAAAGTAGGTACTTCCACAAATATTTCTAGAAACTATGAACGGTTCCTCTGTGTAGAGTTAACTCCAGTTTGGGAAACCGCTGTGTAATGCAATTTTAGTGCACTTATCAAATAATGGAATACATTTCTTTTTTTCTGCTTTTTTACATTAATATGGTACATTTAAAATGAGTTATGTAAAAAGTAGTCAGAATACATACATTACGTTCCTAAGCACAAATGTCATCATGTACTTTCTAAACAGTAACAGACTCCAATTTGTAAGTAATCTACCCAGCACTGGAAACAAGAGGGTGTCATTTGTGTGCTGATAAAATGACAGGATCATATATTACTAAACTGACCTGCAATTATTTTTTCTGCTTCAACACAGCTGAATGTGATTTTCAAGCAGTCATGAGGACTTTGATTAGGTGTGTTGTTCAAATGCAATGTTTCCCAACGCTGATCCTAGAGGCACCCCAACACTACACTCGTTCAAACTCTTCGTAAGCAAACACACCTGCTCATCAGCTCATTAGGAGAGAGCAGAAACCTCCATGTGTATTGTAGTGGTGCCTCTAGAAAGAACACTAGTGAATTCCACCAACACTCCACTAGATGGCGAAATGCACACATTTTTAGACCCTTGCATGCATCATTTACCAAGCTGTGCCCAAAGTGGGTTGTAGGGGTGTGTTTTCGCCAGCATATCCACGCTCTGTGACGAGTGCTTCTCCAGGAAGATCTTTATGGGTGGCTGACCGTTGGGCATGACCGTGGGAACCCAGGCGAGATGATTAGTGAGAACCGCAGTGAGAAGCGCTGGGAGGAATCTAAAGGCAAGCGAGAGCAGGGTTACATTCATGCTTATCGAGAGCAGTTGATGGCTTTAGGAGCATGTGCGACGTTACTCAACTGGTTCTTGGATGCTTGCTCCATGAGCAGGGCCAGCTCCCTCATGAACTGGCAACAAAGCTGGTTCTTTTCAGGGGGACCCGACATCATGGTGAGCCAGACGGGCTCAGACACACGTGGCATGGTGTACAGGTTGCAGATGGTCGTCCTACAAGGCGTCAACACACAAAGACAGAAGAGCTTTTGTCAACAGCTGAAACAAAGAGAGCTTCAGTTGCACAGGGCTGCCCCAGCTGGGAAAGACCTTTGCAGCATATTTAACTTCTGCAAATGTCAGGCAGGCCGGGAGCATTGGCCGCCATCCAACGCTTATCACCCAGATGTTACTCAAAACGGTAGGAGTTCAGGAAAGACTGCAGAGTCACGAGTTGCTTCTGCAAAACTAGCGCAGATTCTCCACGTAATTATATGCAGCGCAAATCTCTGGATGGCAACAGAGGAGCAGCTTTAACACTTCATCTGCAACGGAGCAATGCTGTGTAACATAAGCAGTGCTCGTGCTGATAAGGCACTGGGAAAGATGCAGATGTTTGCACTAACTCCTACGTGACACTCCTACGTAGGGAAAGAAAACTTCTAAGTACTGAAGTTAGTGTGTAGTGGCCTATAAAAAGCCTCAGGCAACCGCCGCTAACTGACAGACAGAACAGTTTTAGCCGTTACTGGATTAGGTAAGAGCTCTGAGGTCTACTTTTACAAACCTAAACCCTGGAATGAGGGCTGACAGAACAGGACATGCTAAACGATCATCACTTAAAATCAGGCCTGGGTGATTATTGAAGTGATACGGTATTGGAGGAATTCGCAATACAACATACTATAGACAAATATTAAAATAGAAGATTTAACAGTAAAAAAAAACATCTGTTGTAAAAGAGCATTATATTTAAAATTAAGTAAAGTCTGTAACTACTATATTTTACACCTTGATCCCCGTCTTAATTAAAAAGCTTATTGTCGCCCAATGGATTTTTTACTCATAAATCATCACACGCTGATGTACAGCTTCATCATTTCAGATATCTGACTTCACACCCGCCCCCCTGAGGACGAACGCCAAGGTGTATAATTATCCCGCTGGAGGTGGGAAATCTGAAATATTTGTTTGTCTGTTCACTTGCACATTATTGACTATTCTGGTCTGTCCTGACAGTGTGTGAGGGAGATAAGGTTTCTGTGGCACTGGGGTCAGGTTGCTCTGGCTGTGGACCAACAAGCATATGACTTGGAGGTATGAGAGGGTGCACAGTGGATCACCTCTGAAGCACTGACACGGACTGAGCTTATTTTACACAGAGCAGGACAGAAGCACAAGCTCATACGGCCTTCTGCTCGGTTCCTTAGCAAGATGTTATATGCTCTTAACAACACTATTAATAATTCTGCTCCTATTTATAAAGTTTAAAGCTTATGCTATCTTAAACTAACAGATCAATGTTTTGATGGCACAGCAGGGATACAATGTTTGTTTTTTAGGAGAAGTCAATAAAGTCTTGTTCAGATTTGTGTGTATATCAGATTTAACCAGTGTGAAAGGCATTCAAATAAATTGAATTATACATCACACAAAAATGTGATTTTTACAAATTAGTTTTAAACTACATACATATGAGGTTTGAAATCTTTCTTAGTCTGACCGCTCAGATTGGATTCAGTAAGACGCAAGAGCACCATGGGTGGACGGTAACTCGTTTAGACTGGATATGCACAAAATCAGATTAGGACTGACAGTCTGAACAAGGTTTGTGTGTCTCTGAGATCATTAAACAGCATGAAAACAATGCCTTTTTATAATGACAACTGACAGAGTTTAAAAAATGTGAGGCCTAGTATGACTGACAGGTTGATTTTTGTTTTTATTTCTTTGAATGCATTACGCTTCTGGTTGCCCTGAACATGATACGGGAGTTATCGTGTGAATCATGTCAAAGTTCATCGCGCTAAGTGCAGCGGCAGGAAACTTCCAGCAACGCCTCCAGAGGCATTCATTCAGATTGGACACAAAGTCATCGCATATGAAAGCGCTCTCAGATCAGTGTCTCATGTCACATGAGCCGATTAGTGGATTAAGTGTCCAGTAAACCTTGGCTGGACTTTTAGTGGATGCAAATAACAAAACACCTGGTGAGCAAGCGTCCACAGACATGTCACCAAAAACTCACCTAAACTCATTGAGGCCGTCCACCATGCGACTGTAAGCCAAAGCTCTCTGGCTAGCATCAGCTGACCTGCGGCTCAGTATCATAGCCTTCAAAGAGCAACAAACACACACCGTAAGAGAGAAGCAGCAGATGGAGATGGAAAAAAAAAAAAACCCAACAAAAACACAAATCGTGTCTAACCTGTTCAATGGCACTTTTGAGTTTGTTCATGTGACTCTCAAAGAGAGGAAAGTGAGAGAAGAAAAAGTCCTGGAACTTGGCATTTTCTTCCTCGTTGGGCGAGAGCAGGAAGATGACACCAATAGCGATCTTCTTCTTCCTGGCAACACCCAAACTTGGCCCGCCGTTCTCGTCAGACATGTTGAAGCTCTCCTCCACAGACCTGGAACGTAAACACACCACTGGATTAGACGGGGGAATGCGAGCGGGTGAAAAGAGTCTTTAAAGAGTTTTATTTTATAAGAGACGTGTTTTATTCAGTTTCTGTAGTAGTTATTATTTCTGATAGATTAAAGCATTTGTATCATTGTTTTATTGTATTTGTTTAATTGGTGTCATGCGAGTACAATTGTATTTAATGTTTCCCGATTGAAACAACCTTATTTCAGGCAAATATAAGTACTGGGACATATTAATAAGGTGAAGAAAAGTTTCTCCTGTATGACTGTGATGTAATCGCACCATCGAGGGAAGACCCCGTTCTCCAGGCTGGTGGTTTGACTGCGTAACCAGCGTCGCTGGTAGCTACTAGCACAGCTGCTGGTGAGAGAGGAGCCCGGTGATGGAAACGGGGTGATCAACAGACTGCTTAAAGACGCTGTGGAGAGAAGAGAGGATCAGTGAGGCAGTGTGATCACATGCCCATCATCAGGAGCAAACACTCACACATGGCAAAAATAACCTACTATTGCAATGCCGTTAAAACGGGAGGATATTCTCTGTGCATCATTTCTGAGCTGTGGGCCTACTTTTAATAAAATGAAAGTAACAGGGCTCGCAAAATCTCCTAGCCTGACGTCCCGGGACTATTGTGTCAAAATCCATCATCATCCAGCCCGTCACTCTCAGCTACTTGCACATGTTTTGCGGTGGAGATTCAATCAATTGCACATCTTATCGACAATTAATCGAATCCGACGGCACCCATTCACTGCTTATAGGATCCACTGGAGAAACAAACTCCTCTACATCTTGAATGGCCTGATGCTGCGT
>JAUMHI010000067.1:11479243-11494959 GCA_032359435.1 Enteromius unitaeniatus | reverse complement strand
CTATTTTAAAATGTAATTGATTCCTGTGATGCAGAGGTGGATTTTCAGCATCATTTCTCCAGTCGTCAGCATCACATGATCCTGTGTGCTTGTGTTTAACAGAAATTGATTACTTCTTTGTCTACATTTATGTTACATAAGATGCCATTTCAAATAAATGCTGTTTTTAAACTTCCATTTATCAAATAATCTTGAGAAAAAAGGTATCCACAAAATATTAAGCCACACAAATATTGATGGGAAAAAAAACATTAATAACTGAGCAGCAAAGCAACATATTAGATTGATTTCGAGACTGGAGTATTAACGGACTAAATACTGATGCTGGAAACTTTGCATCACAAGAATAAATGACAGTTAATAATATTTTCAAATAGAAAATAGTTTTATCAAACAAAAGCATGTATGCATAACATATGACTTGTCATCTAGCCTTTTTGTAAACCCTTCTGTGTAGAAGTATAAAGGCCTTACCGAATGGGTGACAAAGAAAACGATTTCTCTTCAGCAGGGTTTATTGATAGCTCTGCATAAAATAAAAGCGCAACAGCCTTTCATTGACAACATTAACGTGAAATGCTTCAGCCCTCACTGCATTGATAGCGGTTATGAACGATAAACAGCCATGACGTACCAAGAATGGAGGAGAGGTTTGGAGGCTGCTGCAGCGCTAGATCCTGCGCATGGCTGTGATCCAGAAGAGTTGAGTTTTTCACTGTGTTCCTCCTCCCATCTTCAGCAAGTAATGCTGCCTCCTCGTCTGAGAGGCACACAAACAGAGACAATCTTCACAAGAAACTCAAACACTGTGTATAATAAGGATTTGTACTGACACACTGAAGCACTTTGGCTTACACCCCTCAGATTCACAGACACATGTTGGTGCTTCTCTCTCATTTTCTACAGGGTTCAGGTCAGAGGATTAGAAGTCGATGGCAAAAGCTTGGTTTTGTGCTCAGTGACCCATTTCTGTGTTCATTTGGAGGTTTGTTTTGGATTACTGTCCTGATGGAAGATCCTACCACAGAGGCAGTCAGATTTAGAGTAGGTTATTTGATAGAATCCATGATGCCATGAATCTGAAGCTGTCCAGGACCTCCACTAGAAAAACAGGCCCACAGTATTAAAGGTCCAGCAGTATTTATATATTATATAAATAACTGTGGACGTGGTGTCCACAAAAAGGGCCTTTTCCCCTCTTTTTCGTAGTTTCGAACAATTTCGTAGTATCTGAACTAATTGTGGAACTACTGTGGAACTATTAGAAACTACTTTCCTTCCAGGAACTCGAAAATGCCCGCACCCGCCTTTACCAGAAGACTTAGTCTACAGTGTTTTCTGCTTGTTTTTGGATGAGCCAGGAGAATTTTTCTTGAAACCCTTCAGACCAACACATGGTAATATAGGAGCAATTCTTTTTAAGCTTTCTGACTCAAAGGCTTTGGTCGCTCAATTTTCAGGGAACTTCCAGGCCAGGGGTACCAATAATTGTGGCCACCACGCATTACCTCATCAGATTTTCTCCCCACTTTGAACTGTTTTAAGAATTTAATGAATTATTTAAAAGCAGCCTTAAAAGGATATTTACAAAGGGTGCCAATATCAGTGGATACTGTACACACACACACACATTATAATACACTCAATATTCAGGAAGAATATCCATGTAGCTCTTTTCTGTTCAGTGACAGAAAGGGTCACATGTTCCATGTAAGAAATCGCAGCATGTGGGTCTGATACAAGAAGTAAATAGCAACAAATTATACCATAATTGTCAGCTCTGCGAAACTCCTCGATGGATGAAAGCGTCGAGTCTGTGTTTGAAGCTGGAGAATCAACATCCAAACAATCCAACAAGAAGCTGGAAACACCAGAGGGCATCGTTATACCTGCTCAATAACAGAGAACAGGTCTTATAGGTCTGTGAGGAAATATAACCGCACAAAGCATCGAGAAGAGAGCATAAAATTCACTTGTGGAGTCCTGGCTGGAGTCCTTGAAGGCACTGGCAGTCGACGTGCCCTGCTGACAGCAGAGGAGACTCATTACGCTCTTACACATCGTGCAAACCCTGCTAGACTCATACAACTTGCGTATTTTAGACTCATAAAACTCCTCGTTAGAGGTCAGCAGTAATACCTCAGCATGACCTCTCCTGCACCCGGAAATCAACGACTGGCGATTAGGACATCTTGCACCAGCCTTTGTAACTCTGAAACGTAAATTTGCAGAACATGGCTTCAAAAACAACAAAGAAAAGCTGTATTGCATGGTAACACTCCACAGGTGTGTGCGGGATCTGAATGGGGCTGCACCTGAAATCATATATACAGCTGGCGAAAAACAGAATGTAAAACGTTCTTCTGGTGAGATTCTGAAGCACGCAAGAGATGCACACTTTACTATCCCATTATGAGAATTCGTGACGGGCATGCATAGATTCATTTCAGAACCATAAACACTAATCAATAACCAGTGTTGGGTAAAGTTACTGTTAAAATTAATGCATTACAACACACTTTTTCTCAAACTTTTTACACCGAGTGCCACCAACATTAAAATAGGCCTAAATATGCAGCTACACAGCTAAAAAACAAACATCGAACACTGCACTGTGCTTACATTCGGGTAAATAAAAACACTTACGCCATTTAAAAAGTAGTACTTGATCAAAAGAATTAACATGCATCATTTAGCCGCCATGCAAAAAGTGCGTTTTAACATTAATTTATATTTAATTCAGTGATTCCTTTGCGTACCACACAGTGTAGTTCTAGGCTAAACGTGAAAGTGCATTCATCTCACTCTCAAAACACAGATTTAGCACTAATCAAAATGAATTTAAATAAACTTGATGCAAACATGCAATAATTAAAATTACACAAATGTATCTAATATCAGTTTATAAAGCAGTATCTTTGCTGCTGACCTTTAATGATCCAGTTCAGCCATACTTGCAAGCAAAAATAACTATTGTGCTTCATTGTATTTTTTACAATGAATTTACTAAATTGAATTTAATCTGAATTACTTAATCTGAATTTAATAAATGTAATTTATTACATGCATTTATGTATGCATTACATTTTCTTCTCCTGCATTCTACTACACTGATGTGAATTTACTTTTACATTTGCGAAATAAAACTTCTTATATTGAAAAACACTCAAGCTCTGTCCATATTTACAGAGTAACGCAAAAGTAACGTGCATTAAAAAAGTAACGGAGTAACGTGAGGAGTAAGCTATATTGTAATGCATTACTTTGGGGGGAAAAAAACAGTAACTTTCCCCAACACTGCTCTTCAACAATAAACACAAATGGGAAATTGGTAACTCATATTTTTTGGCAAAGTAATCTGTTATGCAAACACCTTTCATTAATATTCATGTGCAACAGGTGTAAGACATCTTTCCGGAAACAATCCCACCTGTCTTTGCTGCATCCGTTTGCTTTTACCTGGAGAGAGCCCCTTCTGCGTCCAGCCCCGTGTCTTTGGAAATCTAGGATGAGAGAAAATGGCGATTATAAGGCGTCGATAATGAACGCAGTTAGATCTGAAACGCTTCGTACTGTAGGAGGGGGCAGCTCTCAGCGGCGTCACGGTGCGCCTGCTGTGTTTTCCACAGGAAGCTGTCCTAACAATCATATCTAACCCCAATCAATGCCTTCAATCAAACCAATACTTTATGGGCTGCCTTCCTTAAAGTGGGCGTGGTCCACACATTAATAGCTGGAGGAACGTAACCAGGCAACGCGAGGATAGCGATAATCTATTAATAGGCCTGCAGATTAAAACAAAAGCTTAAATCGACAATTAAATAATAATAAATGGGGGTTAATAAATGATTATCTGTTATCAGATTCCAAAAATAATTCCAATAATAATTTATAATAATAAAATAAAAAGTACAAATAATTTAGTTTAAATGATTATTATTAATTTTTTATTTTTACATTTTTAATTCAGTTTAATGCATTTCACGTTGATTCTAAAAACCAGAATATATATTTGTTTCTTCTTTTTTAGTGCCGTCAAAAAATTAACTGCATCCAAAATAAAAGTTTTCATGTAATATATGCGTGTATAATATTGATATAAATACAGCATATTTTGAAAAGATTTCTAAATATATGTGTATTATATATTTAACATTTTCTGAAATGGATACATGCATGTGCGTGTACTTCTATATAATACATATACACAGTGCACACATTTATTATGTAAACAAAACTTATTTTGGATGGGATTCATATAATGAATGTAATATTTTAAGTCATCTACCCAGCACTTTTTCACTTTAGTCCTTTTCATATTTTTGTAAGCTTTATTAAGTATGCCAGCTTTCAGACTTTTTTCAATCCCTTCTTTAGTACAGCATTTATGCAAATAAATAAAAAGTATTTAAATACCACATTTACAAGATTTCGAGGGATTGGACTACTAAAAAAAAGCAATAGTGCAGGGCATGGTCTCAGGTCCATCCGTTGGTTGTTGAAGGTCACTTTCTATCAGAAATAGTCTGGCACTGGTCACTGACCGGACCGGAGAACTGAGGCTTTCACACCATATCTTAAAGTTCAGTCATTGAGTGTGTATTTGACTGTTCATGATGCACACTTTAAGACTAGCTACTAAACTGATCTGTACTGTATAATTTACGTCATAGTTGACATTTCATGCATTTAATTGTACTGTATTTTGGGGACACATCAAGTTTTTTTTCCCAGATGCGATGGTCAAAATACCTGCTGATTTTATTTCACCCCACTGAACCGACACTAGAAGTAAACCAGTATGTACAGTACATCCAATAAATACATTCCAATACATTCCAATAAATTCTGACTGTATACCAAAATGAATGGTTTATTCTCATCATTTGTGACTGGAATGGACAACAAATCAGTCTCCTCCATTCACACACAGGCTGCACAGTAGAAAAGGAAACAGACAAACAGTGCTAAACCAAAAAGAAAGCGACCACACGCAGGCCGTGGACATAGAATGACGCACCTTTCACAACGAAATACTGCATTAACAGTAACTCAACTCTACTTGGACACACAGTGCAGCTCATGCCTCCGCCTCGAGAAGAAGTTCAGCAGATTCAGTGCTTTTCCCCCCAAGATCTGCTAGTAAGAAACTTCACTTGAAGTTAGTCTGTGCAGCAAATCTCCAATGCTAATAAACTCTCCAAACAGTAGATCAGAACAGAAACGCGTTATCCGTTTAACAGCACTAAATCAGTCTGTCCCATTCGATAATCTTGTCCACCTTGTATTCACGAAACTGTGGATATTAAAAAAAAAAAAAAAAACTACAAAGACCAGGTTCTTGTCCTATATCTGTAACATGTTTTTTCCTGTTTAAAGAAACAACAAAAAAAATGAGAGATTGGATCTCTATGCATCCTGTAAAACCGAAAGAAAGAAACATGCCACCGACAGCAGGAGAACTGAACTGGTCAGTCTGCTTCAACAAAACCAATGTTTTTTTTGTTTGTTCTTTTTGCTTTTTTCTGAATCCAAACTCAGAGGCATGTAAGAGGCGTGAGAGAGGCTGGTGCGGGCGCAGAAGAGGGCTGAGAGAACCTAGTCGATGTCCATTTCAGGAAGCTTGGCCTCTGTGTTTTCAGGAGCAGCTTGGCCCTTCTCGGAGTTGCCCGTCTGGGCGTCTGAACCGTCCTGTCCGTTCACAGGGCCATTCTGCTCGGCCGGCGTCTCCTCTTTCGGTGGCTCCACTTTGGGCTTGGGTTTGGTGACGATATGATTGCAAGCAGAATACAGCTCCTGTAAAACCATGAAGACACAGTTAGACGACTCACTTCTCACGGGGACATACTTCTGCTAGGGGCTTATCATAAAACAAGTTTTTTTCTCCAGTGCATCTCCTCACTCTTCTTACCCAAACTTTAAACGCATCTTTAAAGTTTGATTAAACCGTTTGATTTTACAAAAAAGAAAAAAATATTGCCGTGATTTTCTATACAAGTAGCCTTTGGCAGATCTAGTTGCAGACAGATGATCAGAACACTGGTGAGGTGTGTACCTTTGTTTTGGCTTGAATCTCTTGGGCTTTAACCACAGGGTCCTGACTGAGAATCTGTTTGCTCTGCAGATTCATTTTGTTGTTCATCCAGGTCATGGTTTCATTCACATGCTTTTCTACCTTCACCATCTCCAGCTCATCCAAATGATCATACAGCTCATCCTGAGTTCAGAGACGACAGTAATGCGATTCATCCGACCTCTAACGTATAAAAAGCTGTATAAAGAAATATGCCTTGAATTAATGAGTGACTACCTTGGCCTTGTAAGCCTCGACGACCTTCATGTACTGCTGGATTTGCCTTCCGAGCTCGTTCAACACTTTTGGCCGCTCCTCTGCCTCCAAGTATCGGTTTTGAATCGGCTCTCCCAGTGTCTAGAAGCACATGATTTTGATTGTTCATTTTTTCCCATTCTTTTTAATTAGCAATAGTTTTCATTTCAACAAATCAGCAACACACATCTACCTTCAACTCAGCCAGTTTATCGATGTACACTTGCTTCTGCTGGTCCTCTCCTTCTTCATACAACCAGTTTTCAGTGTCCTCCAGCTTCAAGGAGAAAGAATCTCGATCCTGCATCAAAAGAGGTTACTTAATAAAACCCGCACTAAGAAGATGGCTATCTTTATAAACTAAAGCCAACACATGTGGATACTCACAGCCTCGCTGACAAAGTTCTCCAGCGCTCCGTGAAGTTTGTCTCTCATTTCATAAACGTATTCTTCTACACAGTTCTTGGCATCGTTTCTTTCTTTCTCCAGCTTATCCTGCATAATCATCTTCCCCTACAGACAAAACGAACACAAAGTCAGAAGCCAATTCTAAAATAGGCACCTGCATCTTTTACTGGTGTTTAAAATCTTTCTTTTTTTTGCAGACATGTGCAGCTCTAGCTTCTCCTACAGACACTAATCAGAGGATCTGATTGCTGTGGTGTAGTTTAAGAGCTTGTACCTCATTCTCCATGAACAGATTGAGCGTTTCACTGCTCAGCTGCCAGTGCAGGCTGTTGTCGATGGGAAGATCCACCATCTTTGTCTTCACTTTGGCTTTCTTGGCTTGTGGAGGTTCATTCTTCTTTTCTTGTTTGTTGTCTTCTGAAGTCTAAAAGTCATTATAGTCAAGGTCAATTTCCAGTTTTCCATTGCAAACATTAGGAGTTGTAGAGCAGTGGTGGGTTGTTGGTTTGTTATTTTTCTTATTAATGTCAAATCATCTCCAATTTAGCATTAAAACAGGTGAAGTAGGTGATGTCTGTTAAATCAATCGCTGGACTCTTATACTGTATATTTTGGAGCAATGCAAAATTCAGGTTTCTATAACATAAGCACACTATAATATTTATATGAGGCACATATAAGCTGCACGCTTAAAAAAAAAAAATCACATCCTTTTTTCTTTTCTGTGTTTCTTTGACATTATTTTGATACTTTATATGACAATAAAATAAAAATAATAATAAACCTGGGCTATTTTAGATGCACAACACTTTTAAATGCATCTATATTTCGTTGTGTATCTGGTGTTGGTGTGCAAGTGCTTTCACACACCTCCATGTCTTCAGTGTCTGATTTCTTGTCTGCATGTTCTTTCTGATCATCACCTTGAGCCTTCTGCCCTTCTTGATCCACCTGCATCTTGTTCTTTACAGGGCAAATATAATGAATGTTTACAGGGTCTTTTAAATGACCACGGTCACAAACACACTCAGAACGTATCATTTAGCACGATTTTATGAATGTTTGGTTTTGCGTCTTACATTTTATATTAGGTGGCCTTAACTACTATGTACTTCTTACATTAAAAAATAAGTACAATGTACTTCCTGTGCTCATATTGTATAGTAAAATACTGCTATTGAGGTGGATACAGGTAAGGTTAGTGACAGGTTTAGTGGTCTGGGTTAAGGTGTAAGGGATGGGTCAACAGTGGAAATACTGAAAAAACTACAGATGTAATTGCATTTTTATTCTAATAATGCATGTAATGTAAAAACATGCATGTAGACAGTTAATGCATTGTAACAAATTATTAACCTAATATAAAGTGGGACCAAAAACAACAAAAAAGAGGGTTGAGTTTACCTCGTCCTCTTTGGCTGGAGTGTCTGTCTCCATGGGCTCCTCTCCCTCCGCAGACTTGATGACCTCCACCAGGGAGGCGCTGGACACACTGAAGACCCCGTGCACATTCACACGCACCTTCACCTTCAGCTTCGAGCTCTCGCCGGACGACTGAGGCACCACCTTCTGGATGTTAAACTGGCCTGTGGACAGAAGAGTCAATAGGGTTGCATGATTTCTGCTTTTCTCGATTAAGCGCAATTACCTCTGAAACTTGGTATAGAGCCTTTCTTGCTTAAGGTTGCCAGATGTTAAAATGGTGTCTCTTAGATGGATACTTTCTATTTAACCCGTCAACCATGCTGGAAATATCTTTATATACATTTCCTACATAACATAGTAAGTATAATTTTTTTTCACAGGATGCTATTTGTTGAGACCAAGACTGTGACCAAAATGTCTCAGTGATAAAATCGAAACTGGAATCGCAACTATATTGTTTGTGACGATGGTTGCTGAATCAATGTACTGTGTGTCTGATCAAGAACTAAATCTCGATACCGGATTTATTACCCGCTTGCTAATGCCTATTAATGTTGGAATAATGTTTATAAAAGAAGTGGTGTAAATAATGTGCTCTCAATGCCCAAAGTAAGATCAGGAGCTTGGAGAAAATCTAAATAATAATAATACAAATTAATCAGATTTCTTGCAGGGGTTAAAGCAAAAACTTGAACTTTTTTGGGGGGGGACTTTTGGGGAAAGACTTACTTCAAATATTGACAATGGTAACAAAAATAAAGTAACAGGAGCTTAAAAAACTGCTTAAAGTGCTAAAGAACTGAACTGCTAAACTGAAGATTAGAAGTGAAATCAAGGCCATTATCACATATTTTTCTTTTTTTGCACAAACGTATTTTTAAATGGCAGACACGCTCAGTCATAGAAAACAGCTCCCGGCAGCGTCGTGGTAAGTTTTGAGTTCTTTATCTATTGCAAAGACATCATCCCCAGACTTCATAAACTTGCGCTCCATTTTTTTTCTAATTAATGATTAAACTATCATTAATATTAGAATCATAAAATGACCCTTAAATGAATAAAATGAGATATGGTTTTTGGTTGAACATGGTTTATCGTACATATACTAATGTGCCAGGAAGTTTGAAATATCACCAACCGTTCCCATTTTATTAAGGTGTATCCATATAAACAGCCCACCCTGTAGTACTGTGCTAACTTCCCCAATAAACAAATCAGTATTCCCAGCATACCTATGGAAGTGTCAGGATACGGCAGCTCTTTGGGATTGTTGTAGTAGGCCTCCAAGGAGAAAGGCTCTTTCCGGTAGAAAGTCAGCACTTTAGAGAAGGGAGCAGCATGGTTCTTCTGGAAAACTTCACAATCACTGCAGAGCCAGATATAACGTGACTGTTAAAAGAGTGAACTAATAGAGCTAATCGTGACACACAGAGAAGCGAGAACACACCTGACGCCTTCGTCAGCCGCTGAGGTCCACTTCAGAGAGATCGGGTAGGGAACCACGTCTGTGATGGAGAACTCACGCACTTTGAAGGCGGGTGACAGGATTGCACACTGAGGAACAATAACGATTTGTATGCAACACTTAGAATAACTGTAGGCAACAGAAAAATTTACTGCATGCAAAGCAATATGAAAGAACTAGATTAGGGTCCGGTGAAATTAATTTAATCAACAGGGAAAATACATGTCCACTAAATTAAGTTACTCGATCGTGAAAAGACATAAAAGGTATTTATAAGGAGTGACAAATAAATACTAAAACTTATTATGACTAATTTTTTTTTTATTTAATTTTAGATAGCAAGAACTCAAATTAATATAGTGATTATGATGTAAAAATCTCATTTAAAGTACTTCAACTGTTATACATTACGATCTTTAAATTAAAGGGGTATAATCCAGTGTGTTTACGTAGTTTAAGGTCTAAAAAACACATTATTTTTCACACGAGTCTTAGCTTTTAAAAGTCTTTGGGCTTGAGACTTTAATCTTTGGGACTTATGGATCTTATATGTGACCCCGGAGCACTGGGTATATTTGTAGCAATAGCCAAAAATACTTAATTAGGATATTAAGCGAAGATGATGTTCCATGAAGATATTTCGTAAATGTTCAAAAGCTCAATTTTTGATTAGCATTATGCAGTGGTCAACTTAAAAGGCGATTTTGATTCAATGTTTTGATTTTTTTTTGCACCCACAGATTGGGCCAAATATTGTCCTATTCTAACAAACCATACTTCAAAGCTTTCATATGATGTATAAATCTCACATTTCTGACCCTTATGACTAGTTTTGTGCTCAAGAGTCACATATACTGTATCCACAACCAGCTTGTACCACTCCAAAGACAAGACATTGAGTCATGTGACCACTTTAAATAGTGTGATGCCGTACATATCCACTTTCAATCAGCCATGGATCACCCAGATGTCAGCATTTGCCATTAAAAACAAACCTGCAGTGCACATCCTCTGGCCACAGCCTCATCAGCGTTCAACGTCGTGCTCAGCTCCTTTCCGAAAAATTTGCTGATTCTCTCTTTGATGGCTGGAATCCTGGAGGCGCCGCCTATGATCTCCACTGCATAGATGTCGTCTTTCTTAAGTCCTGGTTATAGAAGGGAAAAACAGTACCACCGTTACGTCACTGCTTGATGGGGAAGACGCGTTGCTGAAGGTGCTTGTTCTACTCACTGGTCTGCTCCATGATGCTGCGCAGTGGAGCCTCTACCTTGGCCAGCAGCTCTGAGCAGAACTCCTCAAACTTGGCTCTGGAACAACAGAATCATGGAGATATTATTAGACGTGGTATTTTAGCCAATCAGCGCTCTGACGTCATTACGCAAACATTACATTTCCCCAGCTCACTGCCCGATTTATGCCACTGACATCAAGCGCCCAGTTTAGCTGCTGGCACTGACCTGTTGAGCGTGCCGGAGACGTCGATGTCATTCATGAAGCATTCGATGTTGAGCGGCAGATCCGAGGAGTTGGCGCTCATGAGTTTCTTCAGTTTCTCGCACTCCTGGTAGAGGCGCACCAGAGCGCGGGGCTTGGATCGCACGTCCAGCTTGTACTTCTGTGCAAACTCCTCGCAGAAGTACTTGACCAGCACCTCATCGAAGTCTTTACCGCCCAGCTCGGGGTCGAACGCAGAACCCAGAACCTGCGTCAATCAGTCAATACAAGCATTAAGGGACAAACTGTTCGAGCAAATAAACGCAAGTATAACACTTTAAAAAACTTAGTTAGGTTAGTTCACCCCAAAACTTTCTGTCATTATTTAAATCAAACCCGTTCCAAACACGTAAGGCCTTTGTTTATGAAGATATTATTGATGAATTCCTAGAGGTCTCTGATCCTTCAGCGACAGCAAGGCTCATGAACATAGCAAGGAAATTGTTAAAATAATCAAACGTAATTCTACAAAAGCTACGAGAATAATTTGTTTATTCTAGTAGCTTTATGATATTACAACTGAACCTGATGTCACATGACGGCCTTTCACATCGCTTTAGATCCAGAACTAACAGCACAGCACTAAAATACTGCCATGATTTCACGTTAACTATTATCCAGTACCATTTTGCCGGTTACACAGATACTAAGGATGAGTGGGTACTGTATGAACACCAAGGAAGATATTTTGGTCACCATTGACTTCCATAGTAGGAATAAAAATACAATGTAAGACAACGGTCACCCAAAACATGCTGGTTACAAACTTTCTTCAAAATATCTTCCTTTGTGTTCGGCAGAGCAAAGAATCTCATACAGGTTTGGAACGACTCGAATCTTAAGGATCCTTGCTGTCTATGGAGGGTAATGTACTGCTGCATTTGAAGGGTTCTTCTAATTTAGTTAGAGAATAGGTTATGTGCCGGTTCACACATTAAGATTACGCAAAATCAGTTTTTACTGTGTCAGGACCGAATGTGTCAAAACAAAAGTGAAACGCATGTCAAACATGTCATCTTTAGAGCTTGTGCTGCCGGCTCAACCAGCAGCCAGCTCTCAAATCCTTCCTATAGCAACTATCACAGCTGTTCTCGGAAATATGCTTTCCTCTGCATATAGAAAATGAAACTATAGTTGCTCTCGCTGAACAACTTGAGACTCACATTTAAGAAAGACGACAATAAATATATTTAATATCATATGAATATATCTCATAGTTAGTTAAGGTTTTATGTATATACTTACTATTTTTGTTTTAATGTTAGTTTCTGTTCAGCTTTTAGTTAGTAATTTTAGTGTTTTAATACAATAATTTTACGTTTATAAAGAAAGAAAGAAATTGTAATTGTAATGTAATAGTTTTAGATTCAGTTAACAATAACAACTTAACCCTGCCTTGAATAATATTTTGGCAGTTAATAATTGAAACAATAATGTGTATATTAAAGCATGTGGAGAGAAAGGCCTTACCTTCAACTTCCCCTTGTTAAAAGCACACACAGAGACCTGGTAACCAGCATGGCCCACATCCACAAACACCACAATTCTGGGCTTCTCCTCGGGAGCAGGCAGGTCCTGTTTGTAGATCCCATAGGCCAGCGCGACTACAATTACAGTTAACATGAACACAAAGTTCAAATGAAACTTGTATTTGTATTGTTTTGGGGGCCCAGCACTGTACCATATCTGTTTAGCTGGAAAAGGAAAAGCTCAAACATTTAGCATGTGAAAGCACATCATTCACCTGCTGTAGTGTCGTTCATGAGTCTGAGGCAGTTCAGGCCTGCTATCTGTGCGGCATCCATGACCGATCTTCTCTCAGCATCGGTAAAGAAGCTGGGAACCTACGCACAAAAAAAACTACTTTCACTACAACAGCTAAACACCACAGACATGAATAATGCATCACAATATTACTGTGTACTACACATCTTACTTTTAATATATGAGCGATAATAAAGTATACACTAACACAAAGCAATCAAGGATTTGCTTTATAGTCCTGTAGCTTCAGTAAACCTGCATACAATTACTTTTGGTGTTCTGAAGTAAAATCTGCCGTGCGTATTCTTTAATAATGCCGTTACTGAACAGCTCAGAAGATGACCACACTACTCTTTGCATTGTTCAGTTCAAGTGAAGTATACTTGGCGTACAGAAATGACGCAGTCTGCCACAGGCTTTTTGAGAGCAGCTTCAGCGGTCTCCTTTAGTTTGGTCAGCAGCATGGCAGTGACCTGCTCAATGCTGAACACCTTCTCCTCCTCCATATACATGACCTGTGGAGACGGACAGAGTAAAACGCAGTGAAACAGCCACATCTGAACAGAGCAGCTGTTAAAACACCCCATCTCTGCCTTTTAATGAGCCTTACCTTAATACCAGTGGTTCCAGTTGGCATCTGAGCGAGATCAAAGACCAGGCTGGACTTCACCGTCTGAACATACGGGTCGCTGAACGCCCTGCCATGGAATCGCTTAAAACCCTGCACAGTGTTCTTGCAGTTTGTGACCACCTGGTTGTGAGAACGGAAATTACCGTTACAGCTCCTGTCCATCTATAAAACACGTTTCTCACTTACTTCAGATAAATCAACAGTTACCTGGCTTTTGGCAGCTGCGCCTATCGATCGATTACGAGGACCGAATGACACAAATGACCTGGAAAACACACAATCTTAATCAATCATTGCTCTTGAAACTTTCACTTGAAAAGAACGGCTCACTCAAAACATAAAAATTGGTGAGTTTACACACTCTCAGTCCATCTGAGATGTAGAGGAGTTTGTTTCTTCATCAGATGTGTCTGCAGTGAATGGGTGCCGTCAGAACAGCTGATAAACACATCACAATAACCCACACCACTCCAGTCCATCAGTTAATTTCTTCAGTAATAAGAATTTGTTTGGTTAAAGGTGTGTATTAATGATTAGTTTGTTTGTTTGCAAACATGCAGAACTGATGGGCCGGAGTGGTGAGGATTATTATAGGGTTTAAATCAGATGTTCGGACTGTTATTTTGACGGCACCCATTCACTGCAAAGCATCCGTTGGTGAGCAAGTGATGCAATGCTGCATTTCTCAAAACCTGTTCCCATTAAGAAACAAACTAATCTACATCATACTCACAATATTTTCTGTTTTGGAGTGAACTGTCCCTTTAACTATTGCATGCAATTTTGCATTCATTTTTATTTTTTATAAATGTTCAAAAAGAATAAAAGTATTAATTCATTCTCTTTTACATCAAATACAAAAAGCATTTACTTTAATAAAGTAATACCCTCTAATACATAGCATTATTAAATATAAGAAATTAAAACACCGCAAAAGCCACTTTATAAACATAAAAATCTATTTAATTAAATGCCTGATTTATTTATTTTTTATTATTATTTACAACCATGTGGATTTGACTGGTAAACAGAGGTTTAGTTGAGTCTAGTGGACTCGTTTAGGTGAATTACTCTGAGACAGATCTTAGATCCGCTTATCATTCATCTCAAGACATTTCCAAGACATCCTTTAATCATATTTGAAACGACACGTCAGGTTTAACTGATATACCTGAATACCAACACGAATAAATGTATAATAGTCAGTTATCCGGGGTAATGTTTATCGGCTCGAGCGGCCTTTATTAAAACGTGCTAGAATGTTCCTGCGGCCGCCGGCGTGACGTCACCGCGGCGCGAGCCACGCTGTAGCATGCAGCTAAGCGCTCTCCTTCATCCCCGTCACGAAAAACTGTACTCTACATACATATTCCTGTGATTCATTACATTATACAATAAATCTGATTCTATAGCGAGGATGGGGGGGGGTAGATTTACGTTAAATAGACCAAATCACTGACACGCTGACAGAAAACACGCTCCCCTCGCGCTCCACGCGTCTTCGTGTTGATGTCAGCGCGTGACAGGTCTGTTTTACCACACGAGCCGTCTCTGGACAGAGCTCAGAGTCCAGCAGAACAGGAGGAACTGGACTTACGGTGTGCATCTGTCGCTGTACTCGTTCGCCACGGTCTCTATCCCGCCGGCCCGGGCCACGGCGACATAACAGCTCTGGAAGCCCACGTCAAAGCCCACCACCGACATCTTCACGGTTACAGTCCGGATAAAATAGCGAATGCTAGCACGAAGTGTCCTTTTAAAAAGCAGAACAGAAACTCGGTCGAAGTTGTGATTTGTGCAGGTCGTGTTTAACGCGATGTCATAGCGCTCGGTTGTCCGTTCACTAAAGTTGATGCGGACCGGTAAAAGCTGGAGCTCGCGCTGAAGTCAACGGTTTTATCGCGAGACTTCGGGAGTTCTAGATGGCTCTGGAGCTTTCCGTGAATGACGGAGCCGTGACGACAAATCCAGCCAATCAAAACACTTTAGGAGAAGTTTTTCCGCCAAAAAAAATGAATAAATAAATCAGTTGATTGAAAATTACCTTCAATTTAATAAAGGCAAATTATTTATCTATCTCTATGCTTGGATGGAATTGACATTTTACATCGAAAATGCAATAATACAGTTTTTCTCAGTCGCTTTGGTGCATTTATCACAACAGTATTAACATTTGCACAGCAGTTAGTGCATTTCTC
>JAUMHI010000067.1:11431914-11479143 GCA_032359435.1 Enteromius unitaeniatus | reverse complement strand
AAATAATATTTCACAATATTACAGTTTTTTTCTGGATTTTTTATCTAATAAATGCAGCCTTGATGAGCAGAAGAAACATATTAAAAAACCATTAAATAACTTACTGTTCTAAAACTTTTGAATGGTAGTGTGTGTATATACATATACATACACACACACACACACAATTGCATTAGACAACATTTATTTATTTATATATAATATGTAATATAATATAAATTGCATGTTGTCAAGCACGCATACAGAACACCATTATAGTTTATCTACAATAATACAATAAAAACATCTCAATGTGAACTTTCACACTGAGCAATCATTTCTGAACATGTGAAGGAAGAGCTTTTTACAAATATCATTAGTCACAGTGTAATAACACATCGCTGTTATATAAAATGAAAAATAGCAGCTAAAGATGCTTTAAAGTAAATGGTTTAAATTGTTTCAAATCGGTGATTATGACAATCTCCAAATTGGTCAAGTTTACTGTATATCTGTTGCTTTGTGTTTCCATGGTGCGTGTCCCAAAAGCCATGCGTTGTACTGTTTGTATTTGGTGACAGGCTTCATGTGCCATTTCAATCCTAACAGTTATTACAGGGCATTTTATGGGTAAGTACCTGCATTGTTAGATGAATCAGTTTGAGATTTTCATAAATAGTACGGCTGCTTATAAATGCGTCTGACGGATAAAAAATATCTTTGAGTTAACTTCCTGTCCTAAAAGTGTGGTAAGTGTTCAGCAAATCTCCTTTTTGCCCTTTTTCTAGTTCTGCAGGGATACGCATTGTGTGGTTCAGTTAGTGAGGAAGGAATAACATTTTGACATTTTTTCAGTGCCATGTTATGTCGTTTTACGTCAGATGATCTTCTCAAGTGACGAGAGAGGAAGAAAAGTGTCCTGTGAAATAATATCAAGGCAGTAGATTTATTTAGTAGGTTGCTTTGTTAATGGAATCACTTTGGACTTAATAGAAGTTTTTGAATAGTAACAATTATAACATTATCGGCCCCTATTTATAATCCAGCACATCTTTTGTTGTTGAAAAGTGCACATTTGTACTAATTGTGATTTGCTTCTATATATTTTAATAAGCTTATGGCCTCACACGCACAGTGTCGAAGCATTTCCTTTTTAAACAGGAAGATACGCATAAGGACTTTTATTTATGGTCATGTATCCATGTTTTGCTGCTCTTCCTGTAAGCCTTCTTGAACTAAAGTTTGCAGTGGAAATGTGGCGTCAATATTTAATCTCTATTTTTAGCATTTAGCTCATCCACCGTCAGATGAACCAGTTTAATTCCTTCTGACCTGTCATTATTATTTTTTAATGTTTACATTTCTAAATGGCCACATTCAGGACATTAAATACTATTAATGCACTAAAACTGTATGTTTATGGGGGTTTTCATATTTTCGTATTGGACCGATTTAAAGCTGCAGGGGATGGAAAAAGGGCGCATGTAATAGTGTCATAGGTTACACTAAAGAAGATTACGCTCTAATCTTTGCTGCTGACCAGATGTACACAGCAGTAAGTGCTTTGCTTGGGTGGTGAACCTGTCATAGAGAATACAGACAATTGCAGACCCGTTATTACCTTCATATTCCCTCTGGGTTGAGATGAAGTGGTGTGTGTGTGTGTGTGTGTGTGTGTGTGTGTGTGAAGGCCTGGGTATCGAGGTTGATACTTTTTAGGTACCGACCGAATTGCCTCGATACATCGTCTCGTCATGCCGTACCCAATTTCAATACCTAAAGGGGTTAATCTCATCAACATCAATAAGCCAATAAGACTGCAGCACTAGCCAGTGTGTTTGACCAGAAGTGTGTAAAATACCGTTTACTATCACAGGGGTTCCCAAACTTTTCAGCTCGTGACCCCCAAAATAAACATGCCAGTGACTCGTGACCCCCACTATCCTCAGAAGTGGATAAAATATACAAATGTTGCACGCAACGGTGCACATTGGTCGATATTAACCAACGATTCATTTCAACAAAAATAATATCCTAAGCATAAAGAGATTAAAATACCTACACATTACGTACACATGTCGGAAAGTGTTGTAAATTGAATTTTGAATATATTTTTTTTTATGTAACAATTAAATACTATTTTTAATCTTTTGTTAGTTATAGATAAAATGTTATTTATAATAGTTAAAAATTTTTTTTTTGATTTCTTGGAAATCCTCTCGCGACCCCCCCCCCCACTGTACTATCATACTGACCTGCGCCTATTAACGTCTTGCGTCTCACTAAATGTGTGTTTTTCCGTGCAGTGGCTCAGGAGATGAGGTTTTGAGTCTGTATAAATGTCAACAAGCTGGGAAAAAAAGAAGTTTTTTGAGATAATGTTATTTTGTTGATTTGATGAAAATATCGGTATCGGTAATTTTTGGAACGATACCCAGCTCTAGGTGTGTGCTGTCTGTGGAAAACCCCTGCTTTGACATGTCCTCCGGTCGGGCTGGGACAAGCTGTATTACTTGTTTATTCTGGATGAACTCATTGGGGGTAGTAGTGCAAAAATAATTCCTGTTCCTGTAGGGTTGACTTCTGCACAGATCGAGTTATAAAACAGGGCAGGGAATATTGAATCATAGTGCCTTATCGGTCATGTGATTCAGCATTTATCTCTAAATCATGTGTAATGGTTGCAGGGACCAGACACAGAAGCCCCGTTCCTTTCTATGTGATTTCTAGATTTATACAGTGTCATGTTACCGTATCTGAGCGGTTGTTTACAGATACTCTTTTGGCTTGCTTCTATTCGGTACGTTTTACTGTATTCACACCAAGAAGAGAACCGTAAATAATTGTAGCAGGAGCGCTCTGATTCTACACGCATATCATAGTTATTGATATATTTTCCATAGGTTTAACAGCAGTATTTGTAATAAGCTCAGACTGAACCATTCTTCAGGACCATGTTCATATGTAACAGTGGTTTCTATAAAACCATGAGTTTCATAATCAAAACAGTAGCTTTAAATACTTATATAATCATTTTTCCTTAATCACCTTTATGTGTTTTAAGTATATTTATTGATGCAGTGAAGTTTACATACATTTATTTTGGACATACTGTCACGTTCAATCATGCTGTTTTCTGTTGATGCGCTTGCTAAATATTATTTGTAGCAAATTGACATGTTCTGCGTTTCAACTGCAGAAAGACGTCATGAAAACTGCTTGTAAACAGTATGGATGCTGTGTAACGTCACATTTACTTCAAGATAAACATTTAATGTTCATAAATCTTGAAGTCAGCTAGAAATACACATCTATAAAGAGCAATGCGCTTCATGTATGCATATTCATAATTCTTTTTTTTTTTTTACCTAATTTTCATTAAATATTATATAAATGTAAATTAAATAATTATTATTGGCATGTTTAGTTTTTTATTTAATATATTTTTTTTATTTAACAAATTTTAGAAACATAATTCCATTTTTAAAAACACTTGAAATGTTTATATTTTATTTAAGTGTTGGTGATTTAAATACATTTTGTAAATTTCTTGATTATTAAATAACGGTTAATTTCTGTTTTTGACTAAGTGTGTCCTGAATTTACGAGTTTGGCCCAGAATTTTCAGAATTAACACACAATACGGTACATTAGTTAACTATGTCAGTTAACATGAACTAAAAGTGAACATTGCATTTACACAATGTATTACTCTTAAGCATGTACTAATGCATTATTAAAATCACAAGCTGTGTTTAACACTAGTAAATGCACTCAATTAGCATCAACAATGAACAAGTCTATTTTTATTAACTAACATTAACGAAGATTAATAAATACTGCAATAATAATTAATAACATTATTGTATAATGTCAACTAATGACACCATATTGTATTGTAAGTGTTAAAATGTTCACTTATGCTACATTACTTGTATTATAATAATGAATATGCAATGTTTTGGCCAAAATACTAATGCAGCTAGTTACGTACATTAATCAGAGGGCTGACGAACTTTCTAGTGGCACTGAAACGGTAAAAAAAAAAAAGTTGTAATGTATGACCATCTAGTCCGCTTGAACCCCTCAAACAGACACGTTGTGAAGTTTGCACACACTCACTTGCACTAGATGGTGTTTGAGTCACACTCATTTCAATTTCTCTTCTCCCAACAGTCCTGTAAGGAAGATAAACTTTCAAGTCGCATCCAGAGCATGCTGGGAAATTACGACGAGATGAAGGAAACCATCGGTGAACCCCCAATGTCCAAACTCATTCCCAAAGCCTCCAGCTCCTCCTCGGACGATAAATCCGGTCAGTACAGTGACCAGCGCGGAGGCGGCCAGAGTCAGAACAGCAAATGGACTCCGGTCGGCGGCGTCTCTTCCACTTCCTGCTCGTCATCCTCCACTTCCTCATCGTCGCAGAAGCGCTCGTCGGTGCAGGGCAGTCACGGCAGCAGTCAGCGCAGCGGCACTAGCAGCGGCGGTCAGCGGCACGAGCGAGACTACAGCAGCAGCAGCAGCAAGAAGTCCAGCAAACACAGCTCCGAGCACAAATCCCACTCCAGCCCGGCCAAGGGCTCCATGAGCTCTGCAGGACACTCACGGGGCCGCACCAAGTCGCCCAGGGACCGGGAAGCCAACTGGGACTCGCCCTCGAGAGTCCATTCCTTCTCCAGTGGACAGCATCCCAGCCAGAGCTTCCCGCCCTCGCTCATCAAACCCAGCTCCATGCTCCAAAAGCCGACCGCCTATGTGCGGCCCATGGACGACCGGGAAACTGCCGAGCCCAAGACCTCCTCGGAGTCGTACGGCGGTCAGTCGCACAGCGGAGCCGTGGGAGAGATGAAGCCCAATGGCAAGGCTTCGCTCAGCAAGCTCAAGATCCCGACGCAGCCGGTCGATGTAAGTCCTGCACGCTTTAGCCATTCCATTCCTGACTGTTCAGTTACAAAGATCAAATGTAGACAGTTTTGGGAAATAATAATATATCTGGTTAACGGTAACATTTACCATTAACAATAACGTTGGCAAGCTCTACTGAGGTCTTGACAGCAATATTTAAATTATACTTGTGGTCATAAACAACCCTAATATATCTAAGCCAAGATCTGTACGCTTTCATGTGCTCTTGCAGGTTTCAATGGGATCAGATGTGAGCTGTGTTGATGAAATATTAAAGGTAAGAACCATTTTATATGCTGTCAATAGCGAAGGATTTTCTAGAAAAAGTCTTGTTTTCAGAACAAACTAAATAATCTGCCAATGGGGTGAGCAAAATGCTCTTATTTCAAACAGAAAACAAGATTATTTTGCTTGTTTCAAGTAAAAACACACTTAATTTTGGCTTTTTTCTGAAAACAAGACAGGCGTTTTTTTTTTTTTGTCTAGAAAATCCTTTTTGATTTGAGATTTAAGATATTTCGGCTTGAAATAAAACAAAAAAATGTAGTCTTAGAAAGCATTTTTTTCATGTTTTTTTCAAGCATGTCTCTATCTGGAATAAAGATATAAAGGCAGTTAAAGGATAAATCTACAGAAGGAAGACGTGCATAAATGCAATGTGTTTTAGAGGCATTCGTTGAGTTGTCAAAGCATTGAAGGAAAAGATTGTTCACACACTAGCTTTATTACTGGTTTCTAAGCTGTGCTGTGCTGTTTTTTTTTATCTTCACCAGGAAATGACTCAGGTCTGGCCTCCTCCACTAACAGCCATTCACACCCCCTGCAAGACAGAGCCATCAAAGTTTCCCTTTTCCACCTCCAAGGTCAGACTTGACAGGGTCACAGTACTCGTCACTCGTCTGTTTTATCATGCTTCCAGGACATTATAGAAACAGTGATCTGTTCAGACAACAATAATGAAAATAATAACATGCAGAAATGCTAAAAACACACTTAAATGAATCTGGTCACTTTAGAAAACTGTATCATTATTTGTTTGCTGAACGAACTAATGCAGATTCATTTTGAACTTGTATATCTATTGTTAGCATTTTTGTGATTTAACTCTTGCCTTCGTTGTTGTAGGATGCCCAGCACCTGTCTTTTGGGGCCCAAAGTAAGTTTAAAATAATAATATCAAACTATAATGGTTATTGGTTTATTTGTAGAGATGCATATTTTGTGAGCTGATAATTTATTTATTTATTTTTTCCCTCCCTCAGAAAAACTCCCAGGAAAGAGCGCATCCACCAGTCACTCGTCTAAACCATCCGACAACGAGCAAGCCAAGTCAGTCACTCACAT
Organism: Enteromius unitaeniatus; assembly: GCA_032359435.1. Lineage (NCBI taxonomy): Eukaryota > Metazoa > Chordata > Actinopteri > Cypriniformes > Cyprinidae > Enteromius > Enteromius unitaeniatus. The sequence continues at coordinate 11,472,912 of JAUMHI010000067.1, read as the reverse complement.
ACTTACCGTTTTATCTGTACGGAGATTTAGACTGTAGATCAATCTGAGATTCATTTCACACGTGCATGTTGAATATTTTTATCACATAAGCTGCTTAAAATGAAGAAAGTAACTGATAAAACTCATATTCTGGATCGACTATAGATGGCTGCTGATATTTAGTAGTTTAGAAGACTCTTTTATTCAAAGCGAGTTACAAATGAGGACAATGGAAGCAATTAAAACGTATAATAAATAAAAAGAAAACAAATGGGAAAAGAAAAAGATTGGAGAACCTAGAACAAACACTTAATAGATGAACAGTGCCTAGAGTGTGTGTATTAGGGGTGTAACGTTTTGAACCGAACCATGATTTTTGTGAACCGATACAGTGGTGTCACGGTTCGGTATGTTTTCGATACAGCAAAAATAAAATAAAAAAAGAGAATTTCTTTTTTTTTTTTTTTTTTTTATTAAAATGAACATAAAAGTCAGTCTTGGATGGTATTTATTGATTAATTAAAACTTAATAAAAAGTAGATTTGAGCCATTACAAATCGTAAAGGCTGAGCGCCATCCACCGTTTCTTTCTGCGTGGGAGAAGAAGACAGGGGAGAGATCCACAATTACATTTTTGTGGTGTTTATGTGTCACCAAAGGCTTAGGGGCCGTTCACATTCACATCTTTAATTTCAACAGAGCCGCGCAGTTACAGAAGCGCGAGCACCCAAGCGCTTTGAAATTGGGGGAAGAAGCGAAGAAGCAAACATTATTGTAGTGTGTTAGGGCAGACCCATGCAGCTCTGGTTATACAGCTGGATTTTGTAATGCTTACCGAACGGTTCAATATGAATACGCGTATCCTTACACCCCTAGTGTGTATATATGTAATAATATAAAACGGTAAGCAGTTAAAGTCAGTTCATCATAAACACCACAGTGCAGTCGGATTAGCATGTCCTGTGCTTTACTGGTCTCCTCTCGATTCAGCACTCTGCATGAAGATCTGAAGCTCAGCAGCAGTGAAGACAGTGACGGAGAGCAAGATCCTGCCAAAAACCCCTCCCGAAACACCTCCACAAGGTGACACACTCAAACCCAAACTCATATTCAGAGCGGTGTACTTCTTCTTTATGATTCCATGCAGTAAGGTGACAGTGAAGCATTTTAACACGCACAATTAGGTTAGCTTTCATTTTAAGGTAGTCCTAATTTTAACTGGACTACTTTCTGGACCATAATGCGTTTTGTTCTGGCCAAGAACTGCGTGCTTACACAGGAATTGCCAATATGTAAAGCAGCCAAGATAAATCTTGGGATTTAGGAGGAAATAAAAATCAACTCAAAAGAAATGAAATCCAGTTGTTTTTGCTGCTTTCTAAATGAATGGTCCCACTGATTGTTGATGCGTTTCAGAATCTGGCACTATGCTTCTGTCAAACACTTAAAAGGAGTTTATCTTTGAAATATTTGTGCGTTCTCTTTGTGCCTTTGCGAAGTTGACACAGCCAACAAGAAGGTAATAGATGTGTATGTGTACCCCAGTAACAACAGTAATAACAGCGAGGCCCCTGAGCAAGTGGACACCAGCAGTCACAGCGGTTCAGAGAGCAGCTCCGGTTCAGACAGCGAGAGTGAGAGCAGCTCCACAGACAGCGAGAACAACGAACCACCTCGTCCTGCGTCACCCGAGGTCAGTCCCTGCACAAACACACACTGATCCACGCAGTCACACCAAGCGCTGATTTATGAAAATGACACAATATGTAGGGTTCAGTATCGGTTTTGCGATTCTGCTTTTCGGTTCTAGTTCTTTACAATTCCTAGTTTTGATTCTGATCATGTTAAAAAAAAAAAAAAGTAATTTAGATGTCAAATTAGTTTTTTATTTTTGCAAAGCTTTCTGTTGCAGCTAAATACCATGAACAGCAGCCTACAAAATAAAATAAAAATAAAAGTTTTAATAAAAGTTCCACAGTTCAAATAGCCAGACTAACTAATATCGATTGTCGTTAATAAAATAAGAACTGACAAACAATTAATAATACAGTACAAACACTGAAGGAACATTTAAAATAACACTATGTAGGTTTTATTGAAGTTACAAAAAATGTATTCAGTAGAGATCAGTGAGTGATTGTCTTTAGTTTTGTTCTTTGATTGACATCAATGACACCGACTGTAGCCGGGAGAGGCTGCTGGCACTTAAACCAAACGCACAGATCTAATAATCTGAACTATTTACATTCACTTGGAGTGCTTTTCAACTAGGGCTTTCAAAATGAACAAGTTAAATATGCGATTTATCTGTTTTTTCAGTATGCCTTTTTAAAGGTGGCTAAGATTGTTTTATGAGTCTCTTAAAACAGGTTTGCATGTATGCAAGGTCAAAAAACACTTTAGTTTTCTCCAAAAATAGATTTAGTTTGACCCCATTTCTAAATGATTGGTAAACGACTCATGTGAAGCAGTTAGAAGAGTCTGTCTAAACCCCTCCTTCCCGTGAGCTCTCACTGCTGTGATTGGTCAGATGATGCAGTCCTATGATTGGTCTACAGCAGTCCACTCTCTGACAGTACTAGAGGTGCTTTCTGAGAGAATACATCAGTTACTGTAGTTAACAAGGACTACCGTGGACAGTGCTTTTATAAGTGAATCGGGCACACCTCTACATTGTGAACTTCAGCATTGTATAAGCCATCGTTTATCATTACTTGAACTAATGAGACAGACAGACAGTCAAGCTGCATCAATCACTGTGTTTAGACTACATTAGGCCCACAGCTGAACAACAGAACTACAGACACGCAAGTTAGCCAGCACTTTAACATGTTACATATTTAAGACAATTAATGCAGCACCAAGTTCTTTCACAAAAACACATTCATGTCAAAATGATCATTTTTGGCTAGAGACCTCATAAATATGGACTTGAATTAGTTAAATAACGTCCGGGAGAAAGATGAGTGTCAGATCTGTGTCACATGCATCAGGTTTTAAAGAAGCAGCGCTGCTTTTAAAGTGAAACCTGCTGCAGTCAAAGAACAAAAGAAACAAGAATCAGTCACTTCACAAGTTATTGCTGAATAACTTTTGTAGCTTGAATTCCCTCAACATTGTTAGGCCGTGCCAATTTATCAGTTGACCAGATTAGCTGTTATGCTAAAAACTCCGATTGATGTCACACTTAATGCATGTTTGCCTGTTCGACATCACAGCGGGAGCAGCCCACGGATAACAAATGGCAGCTGGACAACTGGTTCAAGAAAGTCAACAAGTCGTCCTCAGCTTCTCCGGTGGAGAACAGCAGCACAACGCCAACGAAGTACAAGAAAGAGGGGCGAGGAGAGAACTCCAGCAGGATCTACGGCGGCTTGGGTTCAAAAGACACCACGCCCTCAGCCGGGCGAGACCTCCGGCCCAACCAGAAGAGCCAAGACAGGCGAAGTCAGAAGTCTCCCGCTCAGAGCGAGGGTGGAAGTCAGAAGGGGCGGCGACAGGAGGTGGGCAAGAAGCAGCCTAAAAAGCCAGACAAGCCTCCTGTGGTGGAGGAGCCGAAGGGTGGGCTCAAGGTGGAGACCGAACCCTCGCCCGAGATCCCGTCGCACAGGGTCCGCGCGGCCAACAAGGGCCCCCGCAAGCCCAACATAAAGAAGGAGCCCACGCAAGATGCAAGACGCAAGAAACCGCCCCCTTCGCGTGAGTTCGTCGAATCCGATCCGTCAACGTCGGACTCCGAGGGCAACGAGAGTGTACCCTCTTCTTCGCAGACGCCGAGAGAGCAGTATGCCGAGAACCCCTCTGTCCTGTTCTCGCCCATGCTCTCCCCGCTGAGTAACGATGGCGGGAGTCTGCCGCCCAGACTGCTGGTGCAGATCGACCTCAGTCTGCTGACCAGAGTGCCTGGACGGGTCTACAAGGAGGCCGAGGTGAAGGTGGAGAGGGGCTCCCTGGCTGAAGGAAAAGACTTCCAGAAACAGCCGGGAGAAAAGGGAGGCAGCAAGGGGAAGAGAAAACACAAGGTGGGTGGTAGTTTTATTTTTTGCGGTTTGCTAGAAAATGTCACCCTGGAATGTAAAAACCAGCCATTTTTTTTTTTTATTACAGATTTATACATCATCAATTAGTCTGAGGGTGCAAAAAAAATCTAAATATTGAGGAAAATCTCCTTTTAATATTGTCCAAGATAAGTTCTTGGGAATGCTCTTTATTGATCAAACTTTGATATTTATGGTAGGAAATTGACTAAATATCTTCATGGAACTTTACTTAATATCCTAATGATTTTTGGCATAAAAGAAAATGTTACAATTTTGACCCACACAGTGTATTGTTGGCTATTGCTACAAATATACCCGTGCTGCTTATGACTGCGTTTACGCTCCAGGGGTGCATATCTAAGTGCTTTATTTGTCTCATACACTGCTGCATCATCACTTTTCACTCTCTGCCAGAAACGTTGTGTTATTTCCTGTCTCTTCTGAGAGAAGCCTAAGCCTGCCTTCTGAGCATCAGATATGCTTTAATCGAAACATTTTGGAGTCACTAAATTTGTTTCTTGTCTTTTTTTTTTTTTTTCCCTCTTACGCTCAATAAGCCGAGCTTTTATTGAAATTAAAATAACTGTGAATATATTGTAAAATGTCTATTATTTCTGCGATCAAAGCTGAGATTTTCAGCATCGTTACTCCTGTCATCTGTGTCACATGATCCTTCAAAAATCATTTGCTGCTCAAAAAACATTTCTGGTTATTATATGTTGAAAACAATTGTGCTGCTTTTATATTGTTATAGAAAAGGTGATCCATTTGTTTGTATAGTAAAGATCCAAGTGAATAGAAAAAATACAGTGTGTACTTTTAAAATATAAATATTCTGCATTTGTATTAGAAATGTCTTTATATGGCCTTGCTAAATAAATGTACAAATTAAAAAAAACCTCACTGACCCAAAAATAGAGCACTGTTTTAATAACTATTGTATTTCTTCCACAGAATGATGATGATGGTGTCAAACCAGACAATAAGAAGTCAAAACTGGATGTGTCGTCACACAAATCAAGCAGTAAAGAGTGAGTTCATTCTGCTTTAATCCTTCACTTTAAGCAAATATTGATGTTGGTGAACTTTTTGTTAACGCATAGTTTTAATCATTTCAATGCGTTTTATTATTATTTTAAATCACAACGCTTTTTATATATTTTTGTGTAAGCAGCTGAAAGATCTTTAACTTTTAAACAGGAAAAAATGTGCAAAAACATAAATAACTTGGCATAATATCTGAAACATCTTTTAAAATGTTGATTTTTAATACACTTGGCTGTTCATTCTGCAATGCTGTTCAAATGCATCGCATTGTGCTATATTGTGTTTAATGCCCAAAAATAAATAATAATGTAGTGCATATAGAAAAATAATGCTACAGTAATAATTATAAAGTGAATAGCAGACAATTAAGCAATTAAGTCTTTGGAGCAACTGTTTTTTGATGCTAAACCCCAAATGTTTTCTGCAGCTCTAAGCGTGCTCAGGACAAAGAGAAGGAGTCTGCGCCCTCTCCTTCGATTACACTGCAGCGGACGCCCAAATCAGAGCATCAGGGCCGCAAGCGGACGCTCAGCCAGTCCTCCGCCTCTGTGCCGAGCAGCTCCAGCAGCAAAGACAGCAGCAAGAGCAGCTCCAACTCCAAACACCGCAAAGGAGACGACAAGCCCCTACGCAGGGACGCCAAGGTGTGTTTGCGCTTCTCCTCCTCCACTTTTTACAAACACCGTAGAAGACCTCAGGCACTCTCAAAGTCTCTTTAACTTTTACATTGTGCATCCTGTATTGTGCATGTACAGTAATACTTCTAGTCTAGTAATGGCGCTTTATGCAATACCTTTAAAACACTTTATGTAATATGCATTTATAATATGCCACTTTGAGTCCGTTGGCAAATACTTTTTAATCATTCAGTTTCTCAGCAAAAGTAAGAATCCTGTGCGTTTGTCAAGACATTGCTTTTATTTCTATATTCCCAGGAGAAAAGCTCTAAAGCGGAGAATCCCATTGCAGTGCCGCCCCTCTCTGATGGCTCTAAATCTAGATCCAAACTCCTCTTTGAGGACAGGTGTGGAGGTTTTCAGTCTGGATCTTCTTGATCTGATCTTTTCTCAGTGTGACATGGTGAAAAATAACAAAGCGTAAAATACATAGCTTCACAAAGCTATAAGAGTCTTTTGTTTCATTTCTAGTATTTGGTAAAACCTCTGAAATCTGGTTACACACGGTGAGATGTTTAAGCGTCATGTATTGTTATTTGTTTAATTATTATCTGAATCTGAATTGCAGGGTTCATTCGGCTGACCATTACCTTCAAGAAGCCAAGAAACTGAAACACAACGCAGACGCTCTGGTGAGGGTTTGTTTACTGGCCTCCGGTTCTTTACATGCGTGTCAGATAATCTGCTTGATATTTCTGTGACCCCTGACCTTTTGTATTAGTGCTCCATTGAGAGCGACACAACAGGTGCTGTCCTCACTTCTGTTTTCAAGCATCAAAACAAGTGCTTAATGCCATATGTATGTTTTTCTAGAATTAGAATGTTTCCTGTTTGAGTGAAAAAATGTTCCAAAGAACCATTACATGTTACATCTTTACCAATATTCTTGTTATTAATCATTTAAAATGATGTTAAGTGACACTACCAGTGTTGCAGACACTAAAATTGGACAGCTCATCTTGAAATTGACCTGTGTGTCTAACACGTGTCCTTTATATCGATCTGTGCATGCTCACGCTTTTCATAACATAATGTGGACTGGAGCGTCTGTGTAGAGTATGTTTTGGCTCACGCCTCACGCCTCACGTGTGTTGTCCTGCCCCCAGATGGACCGGTTTGAGAAGGCCGTGTATTACCTGGATGCTGTGGTTTCGTTCATTGAGTGTGGAAACGCCCTGGAGAAGAGCGCCCAGGAGGCCAAATCTCCCTTTCCCATGTATGCAGAAACCGTGGAACTCATCAAGTAAGCCAAAATACGTCCTCCAGCGAATCTCTTCATGGTGCTCGGCGAGTGTGCTGACAAACATGTGTGTTGTGCAGGTACACTATGAAGCTGAAGAGCTACATGGCGCCGGATGCTACCTCTGCAGACAAAAGGCTAGCGGTGCTGTGGTACGTAGCAGAAGCGCATCAGGAGAAGTTTGCTGCCTGATAATTTACTCACCCACATGTCATCCAAGATCTTCATGCTTTTCTTCATTTCTTTGCGACTCGAGTTGTTTTTGAGGAAAACGTTCCATGATTTTTCTCCTTATAGTGGACTTTAATGATGGCCAAAACACAGCTTCAAAGAGCTCTTCACGATCTCAGCCAGGGAAGAACAGTTTTATCTAGCAGAACTATAGTAAAAGCTGACTTAACTAAAACTTCAGGGCCACTTGCTGCTCAGCATTTTTGAGTCTGGACCAAGTTGTGCTCTCAAGCCAAGCCACTGAGTAAAGTATTTTTTTTGGATCAGATAACACACCTTATTATCTTGAATGTTGATATAGTTTTATTATTTTCTGTTTGCTGGAAGATGTTTGTTTACGAATGACAAACATTAGTGGAAAAGTTAGTCTGGTAAGTAGACAATACTGTCTTTAAAGTCTTGTTCAGACAATTGTCATTTCAAGAAAATATTTATTTTTTTTATATTTGAGACTTGAGGTTTCATAACCTGCAAAAAGTGATTTCATTAAGAAATGTGTATATATATCTATCCACTTTTTAAGCACACACACGTTGTAATCCATAAAACATCGTCTTTGTATTGAAAAGTCATTTTCCTACTAACTTCAACCTCCAGTCATAGCTGTTTTACCTTTTTTGACTTTTTTTGCATGTTCGCTTTATTAACGTCTGTACTTTCACCTTCATCACATGTGACCTTTTATACAAATATAGCTTTTTTTTTTGTATTTCAGTAAATAGTGACTGAGCGTTTGACTATATAAGACCCTTATTCCTCGGCTGGGGTCGTGTAGAGCTCTTTGAAGCTGCATTAAAACTGCGTTTTGGACTTTTTAATCATTGAAGTCCACTCTATTGAGAACAAATCTGAAATGTTTTCCTCAAAAACCTTAATTTCTTTGCCTCTGAAAGACAGACATGAACATCTTGAGTGGCTTAGGTGAGTAACTTACCTGGACATTGAAATTCAGGAAGTGGATTTGAATCCAGGTTTATCTGAGCAGCTATTAATGACACAACGAGCAGCCCTGCCTGAGTATGCTTTTACAAGCTTTATTGCGTTCATTTTATATTTCCAACTAAATTATGTTAAAGGGACGGTTCACCTAAAAATAAAAATGGCCACACCTGTTCCAAACTTGTATGCGTTTCTTTGTTCTGCTGAATATAAAAGATGATGTTTTAAAGAATGTTGGCACTTTGACTTCCATAATAGAGACACAAATACTATACCACCAGGTGTCTAGCTACCAACGTTCTTCTAAATATCTTTTTATGTTGAACTGGAGAAGGAAACTCATACAGGTTTGAGGGTAAGTACTTTTTTTTTTTTTTGGTGAACTGTCCCTTTAAATGAGTTATCAGCGCTTAATACCATCCAGCTTTATTTGAGTTTAATACTGAAGTAAATGTAGGTCAAGCTGATGTCTGTGTCGATGAGGATGCAGTGTTTGGTAAACCAGTGGCAGATCTCCTCAGTCTAATCCGTCCGTGTCTCTCTGCAGCCTGAGGTGCCAAGCGCTCCTGTATTTGAGGCTTTTCAAGCTTCGCAAAGAAAGTGCACTGAAATACTCTAAAACGCTCACTGAACACTTGAAGGTAACGTGGTTTTCTGTATTTCGAGCTATAAGATTGGCATGTTGAAGGTTCTTGTATTTGCATATTTAGTCTATCTAAAGGTTACTCTGTTGTGAAATGTTATTATCGTTGCTGTTAATGTTTCTTGAAATCGTAATGTATACCAGATTTATTAAGTCTGGGTTTATTTGTTTACTTCCTCCAGAATTCGTTGAGTAATAACCAAGCTCCATCTCCTGGAGTAGCAAAGTAAGTTCCGCTGATTTCCATTATTATTGTAGATGGTGGAACTATTATAGAAACGTGAGGATGACCAATAACAATCAATGATTCACTTGCAAATGAGTAAAATTGATATTACCTGTAATATATGTTTAATATTGTTACACTCACTGTTCTGTTTTTGAAATATAGCTTTTGTGCTATAAGTTTTGCAAAATGCACATTTAATGGCATGCATTGCCAGCTTTTGATATAAAGAGAGAACTGTTTTATGAAGACTTAAAGAGTTTAGTAGAAAAGTTAAGAATTAAGAATATCACATTGATTTTTTTTTTTTTTTTATGACAAATGCCTTTGTTGACATGGCGTTAAATAAATATATTCTACTTTACTAATTGCATGCATTGCAAGAAAACAATATATATTTCATTGTGTTCATCTTCTGTGTCCTGCAGTAAAACAGCTGGAATGCCGTCTCCGGTGTCTCCTAAGCTTTCCCCGGGCAGTGCGGGCAGCTACTCCTCCAGCAGCTCCAGCCAGAGCGCCAGCTCCTCCGTCACCATCCCCCAGCGCATCCACCAGATGGCAGCCAGCTACGTCCAGGTCACTTCTAACTTCCTCTATGCCATCGAGGTGTGGGACCAGGCTGAACAGCTTGCTAAAGAGCAGAGAGGTACTTTAAGGCTATTTTCTTCTTGCTGAAGCTGTACTCGGGTGGTTTTGTGACTCTCAAAGACTTTTCTTAAAGGAATAGTTCACCCAAAAATGAAATTCTGTCATCATTTGCTCACCCTCGAGTCGTTCCAGACCTGTATGAAGTTCTTTGTTCTGCTGAACACAGAGAAGGACATTTTGAAGGTTTTTTAGGTCACCATTGATTTTTTTTCCTACTGTGGAAGTCAATGAAATTCATACAGATTTGTAACTACTGACAGAATTAAAACTCAGAGCGGTTTATACAATTTGATGTACACTATTTGGATCAGTGATTTTGTTAATGTTTTATTTAAGGGTCTCTTAACTAGTTACTTATTAGCATGCGTGTTACTAGAATATTTGCCATTAATTAGTGCTAGTTCTATCGACAAACTGCTTTAAGAATGAAAAAAAAAAAGAGTTTGAGGGAAGAGTCACAGTTAATAGAAAATAAGGGTTACTTATTCTAAAGTGTAATTATTTATTTATTAATAAAAAATTTATCATCTGCTCATCAAGATTGCATTTATTTGAGTAAAAAGGGGAAAAACTATTGTAATTGTGAAATTATTAAAGTTTAAAATGCTGTTGTTTTTTATTTTAACATGCATTAATATATGATATATTTCTGTGATGCAAAAGCGTCATTACTCTTCAGTGTCGCATCATCCTTCAATATAATATACAGATTTATTATCAATATATATATATATATATATATATATATATAATTTATTTATTTATTTCTTTTTTTTTTTAATTCACACATTCCAAAACAAAGTGACAACGTTCAGCTCTTATCTGGCTTATCTGACAAGGCATAGGCTAGTCCCAGTCCCTAATAATAAAAACACGTCTGTGTCATTGTTCTGTGTTAAGATGCACACCTGGCATATTTTCTTACAAGGCATTTTTATAAAAGTTGCTTAAATATCTTAATGTAACTAATGCCTAGTCCTGGTTTAAGCTAAGCCCCGGGCCTAACTTAATTGTTGCTCAGGATGTTTGTTTTCTGCTTGTGTGAATCCACGTGTGCGCACCAGCTAAAGCTGCTCAGTTTTGACCACTCTTCTTGGTGTTTCCTGCAGAGTTCTTCACCGAGCTGGACAAGACCATGAGCCCGCTCGTCTTCAACACCAGCAGCATGACTGACCTGGTGCGCTTCACACGGCAGGGCCTGCACTGGCTACGACTGGACGCCAAGCTCATCCAGTAGATCTCTAAGCCTACGCAAAACACTCACACACTCGACCTGCCTCAGACATCTCTGTGACACTGTGTTCATTTCTACACCAGCTTGCCAAAACTGAAACACTCAGAGCCCCGCCCCTCCACCACAGACCCTATGAATATTCATGAGAGGGGAGGCGGCCAATCAGCACTCCTGCTCATACACTGCATCGTCCTGCTCATATCATCGGCTAAAAAGGAAACGACAAAAAAAACAGCCTGCTTTCTTTGACTTGTTTATTTTCTGGTAGCTATAAGCAAACGAGTATAATAATTGGATGTTTATAGCTTTTTATTTCAACCAAAGTACCTCCCTTTAACCAAAGGTGCTTTAAAATTGAGGTTTTCTCCTTTTATCATTTTACTGTGCCTTGTATTTGATGTACAGGAAACTGAGAAGCACGATATCTGGAAATACACATGTAGAAAGGTGGGACTTGTACACGCAGGGTGTGGATTGCCAAAGGCTTGTAAAACGAGAAGCAGAAGGAACATCATGCACTCAGCAGATAATGAATGCAGTGCTGACTGATCAAATGCGCGGGCCTCTTTCTTGTATACCAGACCAAAAGACTGTTCGGCACCATATCAAGGCATTATTACTAATGAGTTTAGTGTTTTTGGCCTGGCTCATCCACGGACGCCACATCGGGGTTATAGCCTGTCATATTTGTATACGTCACTACCGCAAACTCCCAGGCCAGGTTTGTTTTTATACGAAATGTAGCGCTCGCATTGGTTCTCGTTTTTTTTTTTTTTTTCTTCCCGTAGCCTAATATAGATTTTATTTAGATAACGGCGAATCGCTTCATTCCAAGTTGCGTTTTCACTCTTGGGCATGGATACAGGGTTGCAATACGAGATGAGAGACGTATTTCTATTGTATATGAAAATATCATATTTAACTATTTAATGTGAGTCTTGAGGTTGCCTTTATAGTGTCATAGTCACCTGTGTGTTGCAGTTCTTTTAAAAGAAAGCAGTCATGTACGGATCTATTTATGTGCTCTGTTGAGGATAGCAGTTTATATATGTACATATAGTGATTTTAGACCCGTAATCCACACACGCCGTCAATCCCATCGAAGAGGGCGGTCGAGTGAGAAGTCAGTCCACCGGATATGAAATGCTGGAAAACTTAGCATCTCTTGCACTAGTATCTTTCCTCTAATTGGCTCCCAAACTGTTTTTTCTGTCTATGCAGATGTCTTTCTTGCTTGTTTGTGCAGCAGCTAACAAGGACTCCTGCCAATTAAAAAAAAAAAAAACCAAACAAACCATCGAACTTCTAGAGGTTAATGAGATATCACTGATGCGCTTGTCACGACCCTCTATCTTGATAAATCCATCGATTTGGAAAGTCAGTACATTCGTTGTGTTACAGGGCTGAGGTCTGTTCATTGTGCTTTTATGTGAATGAATTCATGCACTAATGTGATTTCTGTACCAGATTCATGATGATAAAGTATCTGCGTGTGAACATGGATTTCCCCATGGCCTTTTTGCTTCTCCAGACATGAAGTTGTCATGCTGTGTTCTTTTTTATTTTCCTGTTTTTTATCCTTCATGGTAGTGCTTTTAGAGTTTTAGTCTGGCTGATTGATTTAAATCCATCTTTAATTTTCTTTGTGATCATAACTTTACCCAGAGTGAGATGGGTTTTTTTTTTACTTCCTCCTTCGTCCAGTTGAAAAATAAAACTTGCATGTTTCTATTTAAATACTAAGCTGTACAGATGTACATAAAATTCTCTTTTAGGGTAAATTTTTACGATTTAACGATTTGTATTAATTGTAAATAGAATGTGAATATATTAAATGCACATTTTCGTTACTGATTTTTTTTTTTTGTTGTTGTTTTTCTTCAACAGAACACTGTATGTTAGTGATGTCATGTTCAGATTTCCTGTGCTATATGAACATGGCTTTCTGTCATTCAAATGGTGATGTAGGTCAGGTTGAAATGGGCTAAATGCAGTCGACTATAAGAAAGCTCTGCCATTCGTGACATAGGAACTTCACTTTGAGTGGTTCTCTGTCTGTATGTAGTACTCATTTTCTAGTGATCTCTAAACAATCATTGCCAAGCAGTATAAAATCAGTTTAGTTTTTAAAAGTATTGACAAGAGATTGACCAGAAGAAATCTACATATATATATATTCATATATGGATGCAATATGATTTAAAGGTACTCTTATGAGCCTCGATTATCCAAACATGTAATTTAATTTTTGTTTTTTTTTTTGGTGAAGTGAGTATTACTAATGGATTTTCTGAGTCTGTTGCAAATCATCTTTGTATTTTGCTGTATTGAGAATAAAATATATATGATTAAAAACTTTTGACTCTGATATGAATTACTTTTAAACCGTAAAAGTGTTTATGAGCGCTGATGTGTAATTATGAACCTTAATAGCAGGAAGAACACGATACGAATGATGCATGATGTATTTCATCATTTAAATCACTTTAATTTTAATGATGCTGCTATGTGACAAAGTCCGGTTTTGAAGTAGGCTAGACATATTCCATGCTGTCAGAAATCAAAGGTTTAGGGAAAGCTAATGCTGCTTTTAAAAAGTAACTAATTGCATCAGTTACTTTTTGTGTGAAGTACTGCATTATGTTGCTTTTGAGTTACTTTTTTTTTCACCCAAACTGATCTTGCTCTTTTATTTTTATTAACGAAAAGCCCAAAAGATATATTTTTGGCAACTGTAAAGGATTTATTTTACAGTTACACCTATTAGTTGCTTATTAACATGCATATTACTGGAATATTAGCCATTTATATGTGAATGCCTTATTCTACATCCTAATCCTACCCATTACCTAAATTTAACAACTACCTCACTAACTATTAAAAAGCATCAAATTAAGAATTTACTAAGGGAAAGTTATAGTTAACAAGTGTTACCTATTCTACCGGATCAAACGAAAAAACTAAGTACTTATTCAAAAAGTAATTCAAATCTTTCGTTGAACTCTGCCTTAACTCTAGTTTAGTGAAAACATAAATGCATTACCACAAATAAAGTTATAAAATATACTTTCATCCGGACTTCTAGGAGAACTTGAGCTGTAATTGTATAATTATGATCACAATCCGTATGGTATTTGGATCCTGCATAGCTGGGTCATGTGTAGCACTACTGAAAGTACTTAAATCAAAAGAAAAAAAAGTTGCAGTTCACATTGAGCCCATTGAACTACATTAACACCTTCTAATAAGCAAGGCTTGCATTAGTTTTTTGTCCTCCATTTGTGCTGTTTGAAGATGCAAACATAAAATACTGACCATTTCTTTCATTGCCACTGTTTGTCTTTTATAAATGTGGCACTTTCTTTCCCTTTCAACATTTAAAGGAATAGTCCAAGCCAACAATCGAACCTGCATGAGTTTCTTCTCCTGTTGAACAAAAAATAGGCTATTTATTGAATGTTGGAATGAAGTAGCCACTGATTCCCAATGAAAGTCAACTAGTCTGATTCCCAACATTCATTAAAACATCTTCTTTTGTGTTCAAGAACTCGAGGGTGAGTAAACGATGCTTTTTTCAACAACTATTTTAACTCTAGGCTTGCTATTCATATTACACGTGTACAGTAATGCAGCATTAACGCCTGCATTGACAAAAATGAAGACCTTTGATGGACAGCTCAATAACTTTCCTGTAATCGCCCCGCCCCTTTCTGACCCCGCCCCCTCCGGTGGACTAGCGCTGGAAGAGGTGGCAGTAACTTCACTTTGCTTAAAGACACACGGAGTAATTATGCTTTATAACACTCCGTTCATGGCATTATCCCGACAGCTGCCCGTATGAGTCTCATCCTGACAGAAGCGTGCAGGTAAGCAGTTCTAATAGCTGCTATCGTTTTGTAAAAGGGATAGTTTCGGTCTGCGGCTCACAGCAACAGGTGGATAATAAATCATGTCTCTGTATGCTTTTACTTATAGCTGTATAGTTATGAGATGCACTCAAATGCATGTGCTTTTAATACGGGTTAAGTGTAAGGCTGTTACACAAAAAGGTTTTTTGTATAGACTTTGTCCCACCAGGGAAGGAAAAGAGGAGGTCATCATGCAGAACAGATTCCTACCATCCACTTTCTCATCCACTATTGAGAAAAAAAGGGAATAAACACTCATTTCAACCATTTAAGTACCTTTTTTCTTTCTTTTGAGTAGTGCAATATGTTGGCCCAAGGTCAGATATGTTACATCACTCTCTGTTTTGTTTTTCTATCATCACATGGGTCACAGTCCACTTTAGTTGAATTATTCAGTAAGCCTGCTAATATGCCAGATGAATTCAGAGCTGTGAAAAAGTGACAGCTTTGCTGCGCATTGTTCCCAGGAAACCAGACCCGGGGGTTTTTGTCCAGTCGCTGAAACTCTATCAGACGTGTTCTCTGTGGCAGGCTTTGCTGGGTTTAGGAGTTGTATTGCACGCTAGACACACATAAACGCAAATGCAACTGAAAAACCTGCAACACATCTCGCTTTTGTGGTAGACACACCTTCCAGATACAGAAAATGCTCTTTAGCAGCTCTTTTGCATTGTGGTTCAAAACACCTGTATCTGTTACAGGTGCATTTACGCTCGCATGCTGTAAAATATCACTTAAGGAATGTCTGTTGACAAAGGCAGGAGTACAATAATCATTTGCATGCTATGTAACATTCAGCATGGAGACAATCCGTTTATTGTTTGGGTGTTATTTTAATGTTCAGTACATCCTCAATGCAAACTGGTTTATCCAGGGTCACTGTCACTGTCAGAAAACTTGTTTATCTCTTAAATGCATCTTGATCTACAGCTTTAGGCTTTAATAATAGTATAATAATTGTAATTCAAGGTTATTTCTATAGCTCTTTTTAACAATATAAATCATTGCAAGGCAGCCTTACAGAAATGTGAAAGTTTCTGCATTATACATTATTAGTGGTGACTATGACAGAAATGTACAATAAAAATCATGCAGATAGTTACAAACGACCCATAATCAAACTGACATTATTAACTGCAATGATTAGGTCCTGTATGTTTTATTAAACCTTTTTTTTTTTTAAATGCTGACACGCTCACATGGAGTCTGCCGTGTGGGTCAGTTACACGCATTAAAAATGCCATGTTAGTGGCAGATGTTAGCCAGGCATGATGGTAAACAGATCCGGGGCGAAGTCACCCGAGCTTCTGTTGTAATAAATATTGTGAAACAGTTAGTAGTATAACCAGATGTGCTCATTTATTCTGCTGTCTTATCTAGTCAACTCCAGTTAAAGGAATAGTTTAATTGCAAATGAGCCTTCGTAATGACGAACTATGGTGATCATGCTCCAAATTGAAAAAAATGTAAAAACTGTACATAAATATCTAACAAAAACGATGACATCTACATTAAAAGGGAACACGATGAGTATTTTTCTTTTGCGTTTCATGAAATAGAAAGTCATACAGGTTTAGAAGCACATGACGTACACAGTGATGTCAAATGATTGTTTTGGGAAAAACCTCTGGATGTTTCTTGGAATCTCTTCTTATCAGTGGACAAATTGTTTCATGTTGAATAAGCCGTATTGGCTGTAGGAAAACAGGCCTGAAGAACACTGGCTAGCCATCTCAGCTGGAGCACACGTGTCTGGCAGGTTTTTCAGATTGCCTCGGGGGGAACCAGGCACTCGAAACTAATTAAACTGAGTTTGTACATATTCAGAGAAAAGGGTTAGATGAACTTGGCCATGCACTTGCCACCAGTGTGATGCTGGAGAGTTTTTGTGCATTTCTAAGTGTTCCTAATGCATTGCTGTATGATTGTAAGGGTGTTCTGGGCCATTACTTGGTTTTTGGCTTCACTGTAATTCTATGTATTTTATAACAACGGCACTTTCCGTTGGTAAGCACGCAAATTTCGCCAGCCAAATCTGCATGGAGAACTCATGCGAAACACCCAAACACTGTGTTCATATTAAAACGTCTCAATTTCACCAAACATCAAACACACCTTAAAGGGACAGTACGTTTTGTCATCATTACTCACCCTCATGTTGTTGCTGTTTGGATTATGTTCTGTTTTGTCGGCTTTTTTATTTTGATACTGATTCCGGTCGTCCCGGTTTGTCCTCTCCTCTTTTGGTTTTCTTAGTATCTGATTATGTGCCTATTAGTTTCTGTAGTATGCTCATCTGTGTTTTAATATAGTCACTTATATATGTATAGCCCTGTGTTTTTATTTGCATCTGGCAGTCAGTGTATTTTCCGTTCATTTAGCAATCTCCTGCTCTCTATTCAAGAATACTCTATTCACAAGATACATAATAAGATGCATAATACATATACAAAGCACACAGAAATATATTATGTAAACAAAAACTTTTATTTTGGATGCAATTAATCGTTATTAATCATTTGACAGCACTAATTATAATACATTCTTAATAAAAATCGAGAAACTACCCTGTGAAACCAAATCCTTTTACACGAAAGCTCCCTTGAAATAATTTTCAGTGAAGGACTTTCCACTTATTCTGTGCAAATATACAAACACAGTTATGAAAGTAAAATTCATGTTCCAGGATTCCTTCATTCTTCTAGCACTCATGATCGTGTGACTCTCTTGTAATTCATTAAATGAGAGAGCTGTCTACATCAACTAGTGTAGCTCGTGAAGAGGAAGCAGCGTGATCCTGACGGCTCAACCTCAGAGGAATTCCTGGAGAATGTGAGCGATAGCTTCAGCGTCTCTGAGTGATCGAGCATGAAGAAAAGCTCACTGCAGGACAATGAGACGTCTGGCATTAGAATGCACTCATAATCTGCTGAAAATGGTGCTCTCCTCTCCCTGCACCACTTTCTAATGACCGTAAACGTTGGCATGGCGTGCATTTGGAGGTAAATCTATAAGTTTAATTTTTCATAATATAGAAATTAGTGGTTGCAGATGAGTTTTTTGAAGGCCTGATGCCGATATCTTGGAAATCATATTACATACAGCAAATGCAAATGCAAATTCATAAAGCACAGTCACAAGTTAACTAAGATATACAAGTTAACTTTTATTCAACTAGAATTGACGAAGTCTCCAAGTTTTGTGAATTTAAATGTTTATTAGACACTCATATAAATGTATATTTGCTGAATGCTGAGGAGAAAGCATCCTACTGTTTGCTTTTGTATTACTAACTATATTACAGCATTCATTATAATACTGTTTGTACACATTTTAATTATTAAAATGAATAAGAGGGATAACGTGGCGCTTTCTTTTTTGGCGGTGTCACAATAAAAGTCCTGCCTCTAACATATCGGCCAAACATAAAAATGTATCGGCCGATATTTTAAAATATCGGCCAAGGCAAAATATCGCAATTTCTCAACAAGTTTTAAGGTTTGATTTCTAGGAGTTTCCTCACTTTGCTGTATCATGTCACTGATGTGTTTTACTTTAAACCAATGTCATTTTAGCTCATAACAGAGCAGTTCAGAATGCTGATATGTGGTGGACTCCGCGTTCATCCTGTAATTACAGTGCATTTCAGGCATATTTCAAACACCAAGATGTTTTTTTACCATGAAGAGAGCAGCCAACCTCCTCCGCCTCTCCACTTTCCACGGTTTTCTCTTTTTCTTCCCTCTCTATAGTCATGCACCTCTGAACTAATGCCAGGTAGCCAGGTTCACAAGCGCTGAACTGTGGCTGAAGTTGAATCTGTTTCATTCCGGCACAGCTCTCTCTCTCTCACTGTAATGGCTGCTCTTTGCCATCTGCTGTAATTAGCAGAAGTGCAGGGATTGAACACATTTGTCACATTCCTTCCATGTTAGAATTTTAATAGCAGCTATTATCTTATTTTTACCTCGAAGGCCTTTGTGCTGAGCTTCAAGTGTCCTACGCGTGCAGTGAAAAGAAGGAGCAGCATAATGCTGAACTTTCTATTAGCTGCAGCTTCAAGTGCGTCTTTACTGATGAGATCTTTTTGAGAACTGGTGGAGATTTTTGTCCATCAAACAAACAAAAAAAACACACTTTTTGTGTTAACACGTGTTGTCGTTTTTCCTAGAACATCAACAAATATCCAGTGATGTGATTTTTGTATATTTTTTTATAAATATATATATTAATTCCTTCACCTACAAAAATTCCAATTTTCTTCTTTTAGCATTTCAATTTTTTTTTCATACAGTCTAAACAGTAACTTCTATAGATTCCATAACAGTGTGCATAAAATTATACAGGATTTTAGCTACTAGCTAAAACAGTGTCATAACCACAAAGATTAAGTGATTTAAGAAAAACTGTATAGTATTATAAGATATTAACAAGAAATACATAAATGTGTGTGTGTGTGTGTGTGTATAAATTGTTCATTTGAGTTATTTTGAGTAAGTCAAGTTAAATAAATACAGAGTTGTCTATTTTTGCAAATAAACTCTTCATATATTGTCATATTTATAGTTGGCATTATGTGTTAAATGTGATAATATTCTTTTTTTAATTCATTGTTTATATGTTTATTATTAGTTTGATAGCATGTTTTGAATAAATCATTGCAAATTTTTATTTTTAAAAATAAAAAAATACATTTTAAAAATCACCTTATAATCCCACAAACTGGATTATTTATTTTATTTTATTTATTATTATTATTTTTTTTTTTTTGTAGCACAAAGTGGAAATATTTGTAAGATTGCAGTTATGCGTAACACCTCGGCGATGTCAGTGGGAAAATGTTGGCTGTTTTGATCTGGCTGAGATAATATTTCTCAGGGGTGTCAGCACATGAGTTATAGTGGTTCCTCCTCTGTGTTTTTGCAAACCAATCAGACAACATGTGCCACACCTGATCTCTTCAGCTGATCAAACTGTTTTTATTTGCAAGTCAAATTCAAGAGGAACACATGCAAATGTTCGTGTGGGCTGCTGGCGGTCTTGGTCTCGTCGTGTTGCTGTAGTTTTATGAATTCACCTTTGCTTTGCTGCATGACTGTCAGCGATCTCAAGGTCATTGAACAGGAATGCAGAAAGGAATGTTTGAACAGTCAGACATTAAGGTTATGTCTTCACCTGACTAATAAAGACTTGGCAACAGTAGAGACAAAACACACAGTCTCCAAACAAAAGAAGAATAACGAAACTGTCATTTGCTTAATGAAAATAAACACTACTTCACCATTAAGTTTTATGCAAAAGTGTTTCCCTTTACAGATAAGTGTCTTATACGTATTTCAGCAGAAAAAGAATTTAGCACAATGAAAAATATATTTATTATTAGTTCATCATGTTTGCAAAAGTGCTATTTTATTTATTATTATTAGTTAAGTTAAATTTACAAAAGTGATTTTATGTCCTTAAAAAGAACATCAGATGGAAGTAAAGTGTCTACTTCTCAAAGTTTCAAAATAAATGTTTGGGGAACAAAATGTCAATATTTGGTTGAAATCATGTTAAATTGTCATTCAGCGTAACACAATATTTCTGTAAAAATTAAAACAACATGCTTATTTTGACCTGTACACAAAAAAACATATTAAAATGTATTGAGTTTTAAATTAGTATAAAATTCTAATTGACAAATTGGTCAAACGTAGTAGCGAATTAAAAAACTTAAATTTAAAAATTAGCCAATTAGGCAATATATATATGCAAATTCTTTTGATTTCTGAGAGAAACTACGAGCTGACGTTTCTTGGCAGATGCTGTAAAGTAAAGTAACTTATTTTTGCTTGTGTGTTTTAGAGCTGATCTAGGTAATAAATCAAAAGCCTTCAAAAGAAGGATCTGGAAGTTAACCCGTGTGGTACCTGGAAGTGTCTGAAAGCACCTGATCTCTGTATTGTAGACGCTGATTAGTTTGATTGACAGCTGAGTGTCACCTGATAGCACCTCTACCTGGCTTGTCCTCTCAGAGAATGTAACGTGAGAATTCCAGCAATTTCCATTGCCCGGGTAGGATTACTTATCTGTTTTCCTGCTTATTTTCCAAAGGAGTTGCAAAAGGAGAAAAGTGCTCCTGGCAGATTTTTGTCTATTAGCGATCTTGAAATACTTACCAGGGGTTTCGAAAAACATTTGGCATCGCCGTTCGGTAACTTGCAGTATTTTCTTCTTGAACTTGCAGAGTTCATCTGTGAGGCTTACGTATTACATAAGAGAGAATAAAAATGAAACTTTGTCCTTATGGGCTGTAAACAGAATATTTGTGTGTGATCCAGCGAGTGCAGGTCAGCTGTCATGTAATGTGACGAGTCCCAGTCAACACAGGTCCTATCAGTAACATCAGCACTGAAGATGACTCATCAGAGAAAGTCAGGTCATGAATGTTAACAAGTGGAGTCAATGTGACATAATACCGTATGTAAGTTTATCTTGCACATTCCCATCCCATCTAATCACTTGACCACTGATAAGGGCTCAATAAGAGTGCCTATGCTGTTAGCTATCATTAGCTTACACGAGAAGTGACGGTGCACAACCACACCATTCTCCTCAAGTACTGTATGCAGCATTTATGCCAACCTTTATCATCAGTCAGACTTTAGTTTAGGGAGTCAGCAAACTCCTGATCTGCTGCTTATCAATAGTAAGTAAGGTTAGTAAGGGAGTTGTAAAGCTGGGTCATCTTCATTTCATTCATTTCTTTTAGTTTAATAGCACAAATAAACGCGGTATGAGTTGACCACTGAGAGCATAAAACTAAGATACCATTAAAAAAAAGAAAGCAATAAGACCTCATTTTGTATTTGGCGGCATATAGCTGCACTGTTTCTCATCATGTGATGGAAACGTTTTATAGGTAAATGCTGTTCCTAAAACTTCCGTAACTGGAACATAACATATAACATCATTTTTTTTTAAGAAATCATGAGAAAATCATGCTGTGAGATCAGTATCGTGTTGAATCATGAGTTGAGTGACTCGTTATGTTCATATTAATTTATTAATTTCTGACAATCTATGATAAAACACGCCAGTACTCTATGAATTATTATTATTAATAATTAGCGGTGGGTGATATGACCAAAATCTTATATCATGATATCATGAGTAATTCCACAGTCATGATCTATATGAGCTTTAAATAATGTCTTTTGTGATATCAAAATTTGATACCATAGAAATTGCCTGATTTTTGACAAAATTGTAATACTTGCCTAAAAAAAGGAAACTCAAGCTCACTGAAGACAAGTAAACAGTGGGCAATTAAATAAGAAACCGATTACAAGCAATAGGACAGAAAACGGTACTAGAACAAATATATAAGACATGCTATATACATTGTATAAAGCATAGGACTCCAGCCCTGCTCCTGGGGACCCTCTGTAGTTTAGCTACAACCCTAATTAAACACAGCTAATCGAGCTCCTCAAGATTGCTCGGAAATACAAAGGCAGCTGTGTTGAAGCAGGTTGGAAATAAACGTTTCAGGACCTATGGTATAAGGTATAGTCAAAATGTATAGAAAAAGAAACTCCTAAAACTTACTGGCAGATTCTGATTGACTTCAAACAGTGGTTCAAGAGGATGTGATCCTGTTCACTCACAACTTATCTGTCTATAAAGCCTCACAACGCTTCAGTATGTTATTCTTATTAAGTGAGGGTGGTTTTTCTCAAGTCTCTGAGAGCCTGACACAGGAGACTGCAGGACGGTTGCAGTTCTGGAAAACCATGCGCTGGAGACTAAATGCTTCCTAATGGTTTCTCATCTAATTCTATTTCTTCTGACTCTGCTGACCCAATTTGTATTTCTCTGCCCGATGGTCATTCCTTTGCTATTTATATTAAAGCATTAATATTGCATCCTTCTAATGGGCATTTAGTCATTTTTTACTTTTTGCCTCATTTTATCTGGAAAAAGAAATTGAGTTATAATTTGGAGCACCTGAATATAATAGGTTTTTGACTTTCAGCATTCATGGACTATTATAGATCACTTATATATGATTAAATACAAAATGTGTAGTAGTTATCAAGATTGATGTGGTTAGCCTAATAATTCGGCTCACAGTGTAGTCCATACAGTAACATTTTGGGGTGCGTAATGCATGGTTTTGGGACTCAAGCACAAGCGTGTAGAAACTGTAAAATGTATTTGGTATTCTAGGAATACAAGGAAACCAAGCTCCATCATCATGAGAGGATGTGAACGACTTTCTGGAGCAGCTATCGGTGACAGGGAAGAAAGACCCTTTGTGACATCATTGAATTGTACGGTGTGTTAGATCACTGCAACGCCTCGAGAAAAGATTGCGTCAAGGTTCATCGGCCTTTTCTCATCCTGACACCTTTTGTGTCTTTCCCTTCATTTAACTGCTCTCTTTCCTGTGTTCTCAGGTCTTGTGATTGTGAGTTTCTTGGTAATGAGAGAACAGCATCAGGGCCCACCATTATTCCTCACAGTATCCTTATCATGGCTGACAATAAGCATACTGGTTCTAGTCAGATCCAGCTACTTTTTATTCTGTTGTGCTCTTGCTATAAAGGACGGACACTTCATAGACTTTAGGGAGGGCAACATAAAGAATGTCAAAACTCAAAGTGGGCCATTTCCTCGCTGACGGTTCAGAGCATCCGTTTGCTGTCTTTTCTTACACTTGTTCACCTTGTCCTGTTACCTTAGTGAAGCCATGATAAGAATTTGGCACAAACAGTTCCCTGGTTAAAGTTTAGCCTAGTTCTTACTTGACCTTTCATGGTTTTCATTTGCATCTGTAAGCATCTGTTTTTCTGGAGATTTTCAACAGGGTGGTAATATGTTCTTAAAAAAAGATATGTTCTCTAAAAAGGCCTAATGCAGCATTTAAAGTCTAAAACCTTTTTTCAAATCAAGCATTAGTTATCGGATAGTTAATGCACAACATGCATTATAAACTAACAGTAACAAAGATTTATAAATGCTGTAGAACATATATTGTTAGTTCATGTTATTTCATATTAATACCTTATTGTCAGGCTTCTACTAAATAATAATTAGACTCTTGACTTGGTTCTGTTTGCTTGACCTAATTTTTTTCTTCGAAAGTAATGACTTTCAGGATTTGGTTACAGTCACATTTTATCCTAAATACCCTGGGCTTCTGCAAGTCGGATTTATGAAGGCACAAACTGTACAAGGCATTTTTTAATTGACCCATCTTAAAATAATTAATTGCCATGTGAGAGTCTTTTGTGCATTTCTGCGAATAGCTTTGAAATGACTGAATGTGTGACACTTAATAAACAACAGTGGCATGCTTTTCTAAATCTTTAAATACTGACAAGTGCTAGCTGAGGACTATTAACTGAACATTAATTAGTAATAGTACCTTCAAAATCTGCATGTGGATCATGGACTAAATTCATTTATTCAGCATTTAATGTAGAAAAATATTAACTTGAAATCATACATGGCGGCAGAAACTGGGAAACATGCTCACCTGACTACATAAAGGCCTACCTATTTCTTCTTTATTGGTCAGTTATGCTCCGATTCAGACAACATTGTTTGAAATTGTTCAGTGTTGTGTATGGTTAATGCATCTTACTTTGTAGTGCGTATGTTTTGTATAAATTTATGTTCCTGGATGTTTCACTTATGACTCCAAATGTATCCGTTCTACAAATGCATAAGCACTGTCTTGGAGGGAAAAAAAGTGTTCATGCCTTGTTTGGTTAGATACGTTTTGGAGCATTGCCATATAGGTTTAGCAAATATTTTGCATGGCTAAATGACCTTTTAACGATTGCTCATGCAAGTATTTTCATAATTTGCATTCATGCTGCTTTATACCGTTGCTTGTTAACTGCATTAAAAGTCTGGGTCAGAAGCAATGAACATAATCCCAGAAAATGTTAACGTGACATCTGAGCCATTCACAATCATTTGACTTCTATAACCTAACGACAGCCAAATGTCATGAGAATGAATGAAAACACAAATATATTTGGCCAGATCTGGTGTTTTGATGGCTGTATGGCACACATGTTATTTATTTGGATTCATCCTCCCATTCTGAAGGAGGCATTAATATGTGGTAGTGACATCAGGTGAGCACCATCCTCCGGTGGTGTCTCAGTATTATCTAGTGACATGATGGAAGGAAGTAATGCTGTAAAGTCCCTCTTAACCCTCCTCTCTGAATTCCACCCATTCATGCTGAAAAATAGCCACATTACATTTAGGCAAGCGTAGTAAACATCTTTGTGCTCTTGCTCCAGCACATCTTAAACTATGTTAAATTCTGTGGAGGAAATGACTTGGAAATAGGCTCATTTTCCAACTCGCCTTGAGTTAAACATTTGAGTTTTACCGTTTTTGAATCCATTCAGCCGATCTCCAGGTCTGGCAGTAGCACTTTTAGCTTTAGCTTAGCATAGATCATTGAATCTGATTAGACCGTTAGCATCATGTACTAAGACCAACGGAAAATGAAAAATTACGTAAGAGTCAAGAAACTTTTCTGCTGTACCATGACTGCAGCAGGTGCAATGATCTTACACTGCTGGGGACTATTTTCAGGTGCAGTGTAATATCATCTAATCTGATTCAATCTATGCTAAGCTACTGCTAAAAGCGCTATCGGCTAGATCGGCTGATTGGATTTAAAAACGGTAAAACTGAACTGTTTAGGAGAGCTGGAAAATGAGCCAATGTTGCTCTAAACACGCATTCTTTTCAATTAAATTCATGCGTTGCACGTTTAGCATAATTTGGGGATTCGTAGGAAATGAAAAAAATCTGTAGTAATTTGGGTAAAAACTGATTTTCCTATACAATAAAATGTTAAATATTCCCAAAACATTTCAATTTGACCTATAATGGGGTCGTAATTTAAAATCTCAAAACAATTTTCTCAACAACAAAAAATTTCTCAATATTAAATTTTTCCCCTATAACAATATTTTGCTCAGTGTGTTTTCTTGCTTGCACGTTGGCTGGCATAAGTAAACATGACATTAAAACTGAGTGAATAACGAGTGATTTCACTGAAGCAAAAGATTTATGGAAAGAACTTGAAAACTAATATTCCTGTGTGATATTGTATTATGATATTATTTTTATTTTATTTATTTTATTTTAACAAACAGGGATATTTTTTGCTTTTATAACTTTGAGGCTTTATAGGGCATTATAACAGCATTCTGATGTCATCATCACACAGTGAATGCGTTTGAACTCTCCAAAAAGGTGTTTTTGTTTGTTTTGGGTTTTTTGACAGGCTTTGTATTGTCAGCTCAAATTTCACCAAACCAACAATTATCATATTATCATAAGCTATAAATATTTCAGCCTAATATGACCTTTATACTAAAAGTATAGAGAAACTATATTATCGGTTTAACTATATTATGCAGTTTTAATAAAAATCTGAAAGTTGGAAAAATCTGTCAGAAATAATGACGATATTATAATTTTTTTCTTCAGCCAATTTCAGATGTAGTTCTACATGCTTTACTTATTTACAATCTGGTGATCTGTTCTTAACTTCTTGGTGTAATTCTGGGAAACAATGAACTGCTGGTTTATTGTTTTAGTTCAAGAACAAATAGCCACAGTAAAAAAATACAACACAAAAATCTAAAATATAGTTTTATCAAACAGACTGTATTTTCTTTCTTTTTTTTTTTTATCATCTGAAGCTTACTTTAACTTCTATTCCAAAAAAAGTTCAATTGCTTGGTGTCTAAAGGAACGAATGCAATAATTTATATAATAATTCTGTTCTGAACCATTCAATTTAAAGGATTTGTTGTGGAAAAACGGGAAGTAAAATACATATATTTATAATGTTTTCATTTAATTTACAGTTGTTGTCATCAACTGGTAGATAATCTTGTTTTGTGGAGGATCTCATCACCCGTGTACAGGTGAAGCAATGGAACAGGCGACGGTGGATGACGCTTGAATATTTCTAGTCTAGAGTAAGGTTAAGCGCAGCTCACCTTTGTTTGTCCAAGGCTTTTGTGAATTCATAAGTTTAACTGTCAGCTGGGAGTGGCAGAAGCAATTACAGCAGTGTTGTGCAGCTGCAGGGGATTCCTCACAGTGAAGAAAAGACATTAGGCATGAGCTTGTCAGGCTGTTTAACTGTTTGTTCTTAGATAGTTGCACAAGTAGTACTTGTTGAACAAATTTGATTAAGATAGTATGGCTATGGAAGTATTGGAATATCTGAGTTTATATCACAAAGTTTTGTGTGGTTCTGAAAGCAGCTGATGAAGATTTATTGCTAGTCACAGAACCAGCTTTACTGAATCGACTCATACATTTCTTTTTAAAACATTATTTGTAAAGAAATATTTAGCAGAAAAATCTAAATGCACAACACATTTCTTGCAAAAAAGAAAGTAATTATTATAATTTTCTAAAAATCTTTTAATTAGAAATGCTTTTGATTTAAAAAAAATATTTGGTTAAAAATAACTTGGTAAAAAATAGAAAAGTAGAGAAAAAAAAAACATTTTGTAGGGCCTTGAAATGATCATTCTAAGCATTTATTAATTTACTGTTTAATATTAAATATAAGTTTCATGATTTTAATTTATTAGACTTGCTTTTTAATGAATACAATTGAATTTAACCGTTAAAACTGATTTTTTGAAGAATTAAAAATGAAATGAAAAAGTGGAATTTGGAAGAAAGATTACTTTTTATTTTTATTTATTTAAACTCGTGTAAAAGGGCTTCCAAACTGTTGAGAGGAGACACATGTAAGATTGCACAAAACAAATCTTCCTTTGAATCTTCTTGTTGTCTTGGAGAAAGCATGGCGATTTTTCTTTTGGTAACACAATAACATTTCCTACGACAACGGCTCTACATAAGTTCTTCTTGTTCCGCCAGCTCAAATGATTTTGAATGGAATAAAGGGCTGGATGATGAAGCCTTTACAGTAGTAGAGGGGAGGGTCTGCCCATCTCTGAGAGGGTCTGTGCTGAAAACGTCTTGCTTGGCAGCTCTCTCAGTGCAGAGGACTCTGGGAATAAATGGCACCGGGGCCCTCTTTGTTCTGAAGCTGGCCAGAAATGCAAGACCTTTTTTTTCACTCCTCAGACACCATTATCAGCGGTGAAATATTCCCTCTGCTGCACCCATTGTGCGCTCGCTGGGTGGACGTCACAGGCAGGAGGCCCATCCTGCCGGCGTTTGTCTGAGGAGAGATCTGCTGCGCCGACCAAACAGCCAATCAAAGTGAACTCCAGAGGAGAATGTTTTCCAGGATATGCCTGCAGAGAAGTTTAAAGACTTTAAGACTGCTTGAAGTCTGGGGTTTGCTAAACTCTTACTCTGAGAAGCCTGGTGTCATTTCTCACTGCAGTTAGCATAAGGTAGTATACAGAAGTATTCTGCTGATGCAGTCTAGCATGCTTTATAAATTTATACTCCACAGTGATCAAAAAAGTTTGTCGCAGATATAGAACCTCTGTAGTTTCCTCTAGCTCTTGTACATATCGTCACTAGCTCTCATTGCCCTTCCTTCCGCTTGAATGTTTCTCTGTACTCGTGCCCAGAACATTATGCAGCATTTCCTGCACACAAACACCCATGTTTATATACTGAAATATGTAATTAGGGCATAACGATCCCATTGTCAATCAAGAAAGCAGTGTTTGTTCTCAGTTTTGAACACGATGGAGTTTATTTGCTTAATCTGGGAGCATATTTAAAGTTAAACATTGCTTGCTGTGAGTGTCTGGTGATAGAGGAATCATAGAGTTACAAAATGAACATATTCTGTTATGTTATAGCCTACAGTTTGAATGGATTAAAGACTTTAAGGTGGAATCTTTTAGAAAGCTGGAATTCATTGAGTTTCTCTAAAGTACATAATCCATCTAAGAGTTCTCATATGATTACTGCCAAAATGTTTCAGCATGCTGGTTAAAATTGCATTCCAGACATTTTCAATCTAAGCACCTGTTCCCCAGGACTCTCATTAAAGATGTCATCATTGATCACCATGCCGCTGTTAGTTTCTATCTTTTTTCCTATTAAAAAAAGTCTAATATTTAATTACATGCTCCTTTGTTTAAAGTATGTCTACAAATATGCAGCTTAGGCATTTTTAACATTCTGAACTTTGTTACACCAGTTTCATCGGTTCATATAAAAAAGGAAAATATTCCTTTCTGTCATACAAGATTTCAAGCTTCCTTTCAAAACCTTACTAGGTTAAGTCATCCTGCCAGTGAGCTGGTAAACAGGGCTCAAGGAAAGCGCCTGGAATTAAAAGAATTTTGCACATGAAGGCTGAAATCAGATTGCTTCGTAATTATCTTAGGGGACTTTTAGAGTACTGCATTGTACCAAGCACTACACTTGAATGGGGTTCAGACACATTCTTTTAGGGAAGGAAGTTGTAATTCACACACATCTCTCTCAAAGCGTTCAGGAGCGTTTTAAGCCAGTGTGGTGTGAATAGAGTAAGTTGTGCATTCACACTGAAAACGCAGCTTTCCTAATCCAACGTGACATTGCGACACATGATAAAAGGCTTCTTTTCCATGTTAATCAGAGTTTCTTTCCTAACCAGAAGTGATACATAACAAGTGACAGAGGATTATATTTTAGTAACAAATTGTATTTTTTGTGATGTCACGTTTGGAACAACAGCATACAAACTAAGACAATGATAATTACAGGTACGTGTGCTTTATTTAATGTTAAGTGTGTCTAATGTGAGTCTGAAAGTAATTTTGCGTGACCTTTATAGCCATACTGAAAGCATAGTAAACAAAACATAGCATCAGATCTTGAAAAAAAATTTAAGCGTATGTTAAAACTGTGTGCTCATAGCGAAATGTGTATGCCATATTAATATGGTATCAGTCACTAAATATGTGCATTTAATAATGATTAAAATATTTACAATTTTATAATTAGATTATAAACATATACATTTCGTTGGAAGTGCATTCTGTCATTTTAGTTGGTTCTTATCCACAGATACACTAGATAGTAGCATACTATACTTACAGTTACTGTTCCCAGTGGAAAACCCCTTTAAAAGTTAACTGTACCAAACCATACAGTGCCTAATCATGCAGTGGAAAAGCACCGATAGTGTACTTTAATCATTTGGGGCACAACTCATGTCATTAACAACTTAATCATTAACACCAATCAATGTAGATCTATTAATTTAGTTAATGTACAAAATCTGTTTTGTGGTCAACAGTACTTAGTAGTCAATGTGTTTTACAATTATATATGTTTGTTTCTCTCAGGTAACCCCAGATTCCTGTGGATTTTGTTTTCTTACGATAATAAGGAAATATTGCACCTGGGTTCACAGTTCCACTTCATAGTCCAAATGGATTCCTATCATTTCCACTTTGAAAGGATGAGTAACCTTGACCTACACCCTCTGAGTCTTCCAGTCAGTCGACTTTCCCCGGCCAAATCGAGTAGTAGTATTGATCAGTATAACCATCACCACAGCAAAGGCGACTCAGCCTATAGCTCATTCTCTGGTGGTTCCACAGTCCCTGATTACCCTTCTCCTTTTCTACTGGATGAACTCCAGGCGCAAAACGTGCACTACAAAGGTAAATACAGCCCAGCCTTTCTTGATTCGGATTCCAAGAGCATGGACCACATTTACCGTTCCATGGAAACCGTTGCACAAGAGCATCCATGGAGCGGCGGTGGCTTCTCTGACATCAAAGATCAACCAGTTCAAATGCATCCATTACCACCACCACCACCTCCTGCCCGTCTGAACAGTTTTGTGACAACCAGGAACTTCGAAAACTCAAGGGCACGTCAGAGCCCAGAAGGACAACTTACTGACCTTTCAACTTCGCAGCAGACAAGTAATTCAGAGATCTGTGGTGTCGGGGCTGAGCCTGTCTATGGTCGCACATTTTCACAACTCAAAGATCAGGAAGACAAGGTGCTTGATCCACCAAAGTCTACAGGAATGTTAAATAGATTCCCCCAGCAAAATTGGCAACCTGAGCACTTGCAGCAGTCTTGGAACAGCCAATCCGAAACCCAACGGAAGAGGTCGCATTCAGTTTATGGTCGACCTGTTTCTGAGCACCAGTGTTTTGTGAGTTCCTGCAATAAGCCGCAGAACATGATCAGTGGGAGTATTCAGCACAAAGGACAGTTTTATTTTGTTACCGGTGTCTTCAAGTCATCGGAGCCAAGTGTCGTGCAAAGTGTTGGTGATGGTGCAAGTGTGGAAACTTCTAGTGAGTGGTCTTATAAAGCTCAGCGTAGAAGGCAGAGCTGTCCTGATGGGCCGAGTGGAAGACTATTTTTCCAAGAGGAACACAAATTAAGCGTTCAGAATGAAGTTCCTAATGACAAGGTACTTCATTCACCTTTCAAGACTTCTGAAGGTGTAGATGACCAAAGGGTCATGAGTAGAGAAACTGGCAGGCATCACTCCACCAGCCATCCTATCTTCTATTGTGGTCCAGAGGACAACTCAGCTGGTACAACAAAGACCTCTGCTCAAATTAAGCAAGACCAAAGCAGTCATCCCAATAAAGATGAACCAATGACAAGAGCTTTGAGACGGCCCCAGCTGGATATCCCAAGTGACAAAATCAGCAAGGAGGCTACCCCACTGTTATACCACCTCACTGGAGCGAACAGGGTGTCATATACAGACAAGTTCAAAAACAATAATGACTGTGGTGTAGAGGTCAAGAATCCAGACTGCATCAAAGATAAACCGAAATCTGGAAATGACGAGCAAGCATCTCCCAGCTGCGAGAGGAAAACATCTAAAGAAAAACAGCCGAATGAATTCTTCTACCCATGTGGTACGTTAGATGACTCCTACAAGAAGTATTATAAGGAGAAACTGAAAGATGCCCAATGCAAGGTTTTGAGGGAGACTTCATTTAAAAGGAGGGATTTGCAGCTTTCTCAGCCTCACAGGATCAATCAGCAGACAGACAAAAAACTTTCTGTCAAACCTTCCAGTACTTCATTACAAGACAAACTGCCCAACTTGGAGACAACTCCCATTCCACAACTACACAGTCCTCAAGAGTACAGCAAGGACCTTGGTCAGGAGATTGAAAAAGAACCAGAGAAGCCACAGAATATTGCTCAACCGCAAGTGCCTCGAGTAGGTTGTAGGAAGCGTTTGACGGCAGATCAGAAGAAGCTCTCTCACTCAGAGCCTGAGAAGCTACACCAGCTAGGAGATGGACCGGCTCATATGTCCTGCCACTCTCTTGGCAACGAATCAGAAGGCCTTCTCTTGGAGGGCGATCACGGTCTGGTGGCTGCTAGACGGAAGTTGTTCGAAACACGGGGACGTGCTCAGTCTGCCTCCAATTTCTCTAAATCAACTCTGAAGCACCTTCAGCATAAAGCCTTAGTGGCATACATGGAACGTAAAACAGGTCAAAAGGTTGCTGAGCCCCAATGCCCAGTTCCACAAGTACCCAGCCACAGGAATTTTACTGCAGAGAGCTCCAGACATAATTCTGGCCTTTCAGACTCCAAGAAGCTCCACAGGCCTCTCTCCGCTGGGCAGATTCTTGACTCTGTGTCAAGTTCTGTTAAATATTCCCAGTTCATCACTGCTAAGCACTCAAGGCAGTCGAGCTGGAGAGAAGAGTCCTCTGCAGCAGGGAAGTCGGCCTCTGTGGAGAGTCTCCTGGACCAGCCTGAACAACCCAAGTTCTTTCGGACCCGTAGCACCTCGACACCCCATGCTTTTCAGGTATCTTATAAAAATGTTCAACAGAATTGCAGTTTTATGTGAATTTTCAGTTAAATTAATTAGATCTATGACTCACATAGATTTTCATATTGCTGTATTTGCATAATTTATTACTTTTTATTGTCTCTAGGTTCGGAAACACCCAGACGAGTTCTCAGCCATTCACAATACAGCTATGTCAAGGTGATTATATTATTGCTCGTATTGCTGAGTAGGGAAGTCTTTTAAGTTTAGTCTAAGTCCTACATTTATTAGAAGGGATGCACAGACATATGGGCTAGTAATCTGATTAAAACAGTTATCGGCCAGTCTTTTAAAAAACAGTCATGATCAGAGGCAAAATATCAAAAGGGCGCAAAAAAATGTGCCAGACTTAAAATGTATAAAATAGTTAGTGCAGTAATATTTTTTAAATTAAGCTGTTAATGTAGTTACCCCTCAGGGTTGCCAATTTTTTTTTTTACTGTAATCAAAACTACTTGTTTACCGTTTTTCACAAAGAGCCTTTGTGCTTTTTTTACTTCTGATAAGAAACACAGTCTCAGCTCTCAAATAATTTACAGTGATGTACATTAATGTACAATAATGTACAAATTCAAAGAATAAATGGTATATTGATGATCTTAAATGTGGAATGACAGCTCAAGCATTAGCACAGAGCCATCAGAGTACTCTATTATAAATAAACACTAACGAGCATCAGAAGGTAAGTGTTTCAACTATCGGAATCTGGCTCAGCATATTTTATAGTGTATAATCATAATCCAAATCATATCAGATGATAATTTGTTTTATCTGTGCATTGCTCTGTTTATTATAACCACAAAATGAATGTTATCAAGCTTAATTAAAGCTGTACAATGAGACATTTCAGTTCTTGATTTTACTGAACAAATACCCTTATTTTTCAGTGTTCAAAGTAAAGTAGAGGAAGAAGCAGTAGTCCGTCACAGTCACACAGCATCTGTCCCCGAAGAGCGGCACTTACATGTCAGAGCTTCAAGAGGGAAATCAATGGAAGAGCTTGGTGTAACCAGAGTCACAAGGCCTGAAGTTCTCAGCAAAAGTTCAGAGCAGCTTGACCAAGTTCAGGGCAGGCAGGTACAGGTACCAATGCCTGGTACAGAGAGGAGAAGCATGTCATTTCTTGCTGAAGAAAGGCGCACACAAAGGACGATTCCCAGCTCTGGAGAACACACAGATAAATCTCAGGCAGGCCCTGAGAACACGCTCTTAACCCATTCTGTGAAGCATATGTCCCCCTTTGATGATGCAGTCCATACAGCTTCACACAATGGACAAAAAAATAAAGAAGACATGGCTCTGCCGATGCCCAGTCACTCCAGGCTGGAAGTCAGGTATATCTGAATCCATTGTTGAATTTATCATTGGTGTTTTTTTTTTATTGGTGCTGTCACTTTTTGCCACTTCTTGGTTAATTCGTTTAGGGTCTTTCACATGTTTCTGCTGCTTACTCTGCTATATAGTTTTATATTATTGTTTCTAAACTAAAATGGTGAACTTTCTAGAATAGAAACAAGATCCTGAGTTATCTTCTTCCATGTTTCACACTTACATCTTTTCTGGGTTAGGAATTAAGATTGGGTATTAAAGTTTCAAGGCTTAAACATGCACAAGACCTGGGCTAATGGGTTCTTACTTGCAGCTTATTGCAACAACGGCTTGTTGTGTGTCTCTTTTGCCTCAGAATACAGCAGCATCAGTGTTTCACATTCAGAATTTGGCCTCAAACGCTAAACGAAATACATTATAGCACCAAATGTATTGTCCTTTAAAAGTTTAGGGGCTTTAAATGTTTTCTTTAAAAGTCTCTTGTGCTCATCAAGGCTGTATTTAATTGATCAAAATACAGAACAACTGTAAAATATTATTACAATTTATAATATTGGTTTTCTATTTTAAAATACTTTAAAGTGTAATTTATTTTTGTGATGCAAAGCTGAATTTTCAGCATCATTACTCCAGTTTTCAGTGTCACATAATCCTCTCTATATTAGGATATACTGATTTATTATTATTATTGGAAATATTTGTGCTGCTTGATATTT
The DNA here is from genome assembly GCA_032359435.1 of Enteromius unitaeniatus. Taxonomy (NCBI): domain Eukaryota; kingdom Metazoa; phylum Chordata; class Actinopteri; order Cypriniformes; family Cyprinidae; genus Enteromius; species Enteromius unitaeniatus. The sequence goes on along the minus strand of JAUMHI010000067.1, from coordinate 11,438,249 downwards.
TTTGGAACCTGTGATTCATCTCTAACAATATAATTATTGTTGCCAACATAAATCAGGATATTAGAATGAATCCAGTGTGCTTACCAATTTGTTTGTGTGGCTGGATTGAGGATTTTATCCTTTTAATACAGTGTTTATTTTGATATATTACAGCAAGCAGCAGGATGTTTGTCCTCAAGATAAGAGTGAGACACCTCTCTGTAGTCAAGAGGTTTCTCTCGGTCATGGAGTCACAACAGATCCCAGTCTGTGGATCTCAGCATCTGTCATAAATGAGACAGAGGAAAACTACTGGCCATCTACTGAAACGGCAACTTTCGCTGAAGCCCAGAATGTATTGAGTAGCCCATCTGATGAGAACGAAACCACGCCCATCACAGCACCTCCAGAGTCCAGCCTGATACCTTCACTTAATAAGGAACAAGACGGGAACGTAAAGAAGGAAGACGGCCCTGTTGGGATGGAAGGGATCTGTCTTGCAGACAAACTGGGGTGGGAGGTGCTGGTTCACGACGTGGTCTCAGCTGACCAATCGTTAGCGCGCATTCTTTACCCCGTAACCAATAGGAAGACAGCACTCATGCTGATGGAGCAGCTGTTATCTGAGGACACTCTTCTAATGGAGGAACACTACAAGAAAAAGCAGGAGCAGAAGGTTAATAAACCAGAAAAAGCTGCTCACAGGTGACTAATAGTGCACATCTGTCTAATACATAATTTTCAAGATGCAAGTTGCTGCAAAGCAGCTTTACAGAAAATTACATTTTCCACATGATATTTAGTTTATGTTGTAAATGTGCTTTCCTAGGTTTTAAATGTGCATATAATTAAAATATATGGCTCTGTTTTAAAAACCAAAAAACTGCATTTTACCAAAAAAAGTACATGAAATGTCCAATACAGTTTTTCACCATGTATAAGGGAAATCTTAACCAATCAGTAGGTTTTTACTGTCGCTATTTTACAGTCTTTTACTGTTGAAAAAGTTTTTTTTTTAAACATAGTAAGCTGCCTACATAGACAGTATTTCAAGGCATCACAGACAAATTCCTATGAAGTAAATCATCCAGTCTGGGTGATGGATTTTTTTTGTGCACTACTGAAAAAGCCAATGGAAACACATGATTTTGATAGTCAACTTTAGACATTAATATCTTGATGGCTCCACAACACTCTACATACTGACTATCAGAAACTTATATAAATACATACCAATTGTCTGTTCAATATAAAGTGTAACACTTTATTTACCAAAAAGTGCTGTTAGTCCTGTTACACATTTGTACTTTCATTACCAAAAAGTGTTGTTACTAATGTCCTGTTACACACTTGTACTTATGCACACACACCATTCTGAGGGTTGTTACATGTGTGTAGTTACAGAAATATTACAGCTGTAGATACTGTGTAGCAATGTGTACTTACACTGTGGTTACGTACTACATACACATCTAGTTACTTTGGAAGTACACAGGTATTATGGACACTTAATACAAAGTGGGACCAAATGTCTAAAGTGTACTATCAAAATGAAGTGTAACCAATCTAGACACAACATTTGTGTAATATGTATGTAAAATGTATTTAAACTAGACAGGAGTTTCCTGCGTGTTTATGAAGCACACTAACTGTATTTGTGTACCAGAGCTCATTTTGGAGATTAATACAGAGCTATTCTTATTTCATTATATCAGTTATTACATTTCCACCAGATGTTTATTTTGCATGGTTGTTTTTGTTTTTAAAGCACTGAGATGCCAGTAGATGACAAACCACTGACCCTTCCGGCATCTGTTCTCTCAAACCAGAAAGATGTCCTGAGCAACACAGATATCATCGATAAAAAGGTACTCCTACTGAAAACTATCAAATCTGTATATATAGTGATGGGAAGGTTACTTGGGGAATGTAATAGGTTACAGATTACAAGTTACCCAGTTTAAAACGTAGTGCAACTATTTTAATTACTTTATTAATGCAATGCAACTAGTTACTGAATGTTGAAACATTTTGAAACATTTAAAGCAGGCAGGTTTAACTTCACAGCACTCAACACTGATTACTTTCAAAACCCTGTTTCACTTGAACTAAGATTATAATCGTTTAGTTATAAAGCCTCCACAAAATCTTTACATTCATGAAACATTGTTGTCTCATATTTTAAATCAGTCAATGAAATTTAGAAAAGAAACAGAGGTGGACAGTAGTGGAGCCAAAGCTTAATATTGTACTTTTTACTGCACTACATTTCATATTACATTTAATCGTTTAGCAGGCACTTTTATCCAAAGTATTGCTTTATCCACAATAAATAATTATTGTATGTTGTAAAACAATTATTAAATATCATTTAATACTACATTAATTACATTAGAAATCTAGTACTTTCTTACTTTTACTCAACTAATTTGAATATTTACATGAGTACAAGAAAGTACAAATTTAATTCTTAATAGTAAAGGTATTAAAAAAAACTACAACTTTTATTTATGAAATGTATTGCAGTGAAAATCGTGAAAAAAGTGTGACATTATCATATTTTCCCAAAGAAAAACACTGATAAATTACAGATACTTTTTAAATTTACTTCAGTAAAGTGAAAATACCAAACTACTGGAAAGAAATCAGTCATATTAGTAAAAGAAAATAGTAACACTTTATTTGAACTAGTTTCTTATTACTAGAATATTAACCATTTATTGGTTCTAATTAAGCACATGTTAAAGCATTATTCTACATCCTGACAACTACTGCACTAACTATTAATAAGCAGCATATTAGGAATTTATTGAGGGGAAGAGTCATAGTTAATAAGTGTTCCCTATTTGTAAGTGTTACTGTGAAGGACCCTTTTTATAATCGTTAACATTTTCATAAGTAACTGTAATTGAATGACACGTTTTTTCTCAGTAACAGTAACAGATTAGATTGTAGGGAAGCACGTATCTTCACCTCAGAGCTTGTAGGAATGTCTGTGGGGAAACTCCAAGGGATATTTACTTCAGAAAGCTGCACACTTTAGCAAATGCACACTTAAACATGTCTTGTCTATGTTTTCTCACACAGAGGTGGCTGATAGCACACATAGAGCAGCACTTGCAGGGCCTGGAGGACGAGCGCTCCTCGGTCCGGAGCGAGGAGAAGCTGAACGGGGAGCGGGGCAATGCTCTGGAGGCTCTGGTGAGAGACAGCTGTGTGTCGGCCGAGCTGGAGCGCTACACACAGTTCATAGAGGACCTGGAGCGTGTGGTCAGCCTGCTGCTCTGCCTGTCTGCTCGCCTGGCCCGGGTCCAGAACGCCCTGAGCACTGCCGACGACAGCATGGACGCCGAGGAGAGAGTGAGTCCACATCACACTGTGTTTGAGCGAGGCGTGTGTTTGTGTGGAGAACTAGGAGGGGCCCTAAACACACTAAAGACTGCTGAAAGTGCTTTGAGTCTTTAAAAAAAGAAGAGAAAAATATCAATGCCATAAACAAGAACAATACAATGTGAATTTTCCATAAAACTGACAAAAATTACAAACAAATATACAATAAACTTAAATAATACGTATATAAATATGAGTATACTATATATATATATATTAGTGCTATCACATTCAAAATAAAAGTTTTATTTTATATAGTACATCAGTGTGTACTGTGTATATTTATTATGTACAGTGGGTACAGAAAGTATTTAGACCACCCTTAAATTTTCCTCTCTTTGTTATACTGCAGCCATTTTCTAAAATCATTTAAGGTCATTTTTTTCCTCATTTACGTACACACAGCACCCCATATTGACAGAAAAACACAGAATTGTTGACATTTTTGCAGATTTATTAAAAAAGAAAAACTGAAATATCACATGGTCCTAAGTATTCAAACCCCTTCATTTGAGTCCAGCTGTGTGTGATTATACTGATTGGACTTGATTAGGAAAGCCACACACCTGTCTATATAAGACCTTACAGCTCACAATGCATGACAGAGCAAATGAGAATCATGAGGAACTGCCTGAAGAGCTCAGAGACAGAATTGTGGCACAGGCACAGATCTGGCCAAGGTTACAAAAAAATCCAGGTGTGAAAAACTTGTTGCATCTTCCCCAAAAAGACTCATGGCTGTATTCCATCAAAAGGGTACTTCTGCTAAATACTGAGCAAAGGGTCTGAATACTTAGGACCATGTGATATTTCAGTATTTCTTTTTTAATAAATCTGTAAAAATGTCAACAATTCTGTGTTTTTCTGTCAATATGGGGTGCTGTGTGTACATTAATGAGGAAAAAAATTACTTAAATGATTTTAGCAAATGACTGCAATAACAAAGAGTGAAAAATTTAAGGGGGTCTGAATACTTTCCGTACCCACTGTATTTAGAAATACAAACACATGCATGATTATATTTAAGAAAAATATGTTGTTTATCTATTAAATATATTTAAAATATAACAATATGAGTGAAAAGGGTTTAACCATAAAAAAACATAAAAATTATTAGTGTAATACTGATTTAAATTATTGTTCTTTTTCTCCCAAAACATTTCAAAGTTTTCTGTTTAAATTAATTGCCATTTTGTTTTTGTTTTTCTGAGCCAAAAATAAATATTACACATTGTTCCCTGAAACTTATCCACTAAAATGTCATTCAGTGTAACAATCTTGTCAGGCATATTTACAACAAAAATTAATTTATCACACATTAAAGATTAATTACTTTCACCCTGAATATTAATTAATTGTAATTATTTGTTTTTTTAAATTTACCACTATCCTAAGTTTTACCTATTTAGGTTATACCTATTTTACCTATTTGTCAGTAAGAATCTTTGCTCATTTAAAACACAATAAAATGTAATATTCTTCCTTATTCTTTTATATATTTTAATATGTAGCCTACAAGTCAGAAGAAGCATGCTGTTTGAATCTTTACATAAATATTGAGTGTAACATTATTTCAACCAAATTTGGGCAATTTATTCTCCAAAAACTTGAACTTGAAACCTTAAAAGTTGGCACTTTACTTACATTTGATGTTTTTATGGACATTTTTAACGTCTTTGACCCATGTATATGAAAATATTTCAGAATATATACTGCATTGTGTGTGTGTACGTGCATAATAAATAAAGACACTGCACTTTTTATGTAAACTATTATGTAAACAAAAGCTTGTATTTTGGAATGTGATTAATTGTCATAATCTACTAATATATAAATAGTTCAGAGGCTGACTGATATTTTTTCTACTTCACTTTAATTGCATAGAAAAGGACTTAATACATTGCACTTTGAGTACAATCACTGAACATAAACAGATAAGCCTGATAAAAATGATAATTTTAGATCAAAATATTTGAAATCTGACCATTTCATTTTATGAATATGAAACTTGCATATAGCATATTATTAAGGTATAATGTAATTATGTAACTCTATATCTTTAACAATATCAGTATATTAATATGTCAGAAGCACTGATTTCTTCTTTATTAAATGTTCAAAATCAGTCAAGATTAATTTTGTATACTATAAATGAAAAAATAGATGAAAAGTAGTTTCCCTTTGACCTTCAAAATCTAGTTTAATCCGTTCTAGCACATGTTTTACTGGACATATTCCATGCATTATTTTAAAAGAGACTTCTTTAACTTTGTTATTAATGTAAAGTTTGTGCTGAGAGTGAGTCACGTGTTGTGCTGCTGATACATCACCTTCAGAGTTGCTAGCAATGCATTCTGGGTTGATATGTTTATGGTAGGAAAATTACAAAATATTTAATACATGATCTTTACGTAATATCTTAATGATCTGTGGCATAAAAGAAAAATAAGTTTGGTCTATACAATATTGCTGGCTATTGCTACAATACACTTGCTACTTATGACTGTTTTTGTGCTCCAGGCTCACATATGATGATCAGAAAAGATAATTGTATTAATATTTATTTATACAACTTCTAAAAATAAAATAGTAAAAGCTTTACCTGGTCATACTGCCCTCTCGTGACAAATATGTCAACAGCAAGCCTTATACAGCACCATCATGAGGAACCCAATCAAATAATCTGACAGCTTTTATGATTATTACCGTTAATTCATTTGTCCTTTCCTTTCAGTAAAGACATCTACAGTGATATAAAAGATTCCTGTGTCTTTCTGTTTTCAATGATAATAATAATAATAATAAGTATGTTTGTTGAGCAGTACTGGACCCAACTAAGCCTGGTTCTCCCAAGGTTTTTTTCTCCATTCTCTCATGGATGGGGTTTTGGTCGCCTCTGGCTTGTTTAGTTGGGGACACCTGATTTCTAGTGATTATCGTTGTCTTGACTACAGAGACCATCTCTG
>JAUMHI010000067.1:11396895-11428632 GCA_032359435.1 Enteromius unitaeniatus | reverse complement strand
CCTTGCATCTTAAGTGTTTGTTTCACAACTTGACGGGTAATATTTTGTGTATTGTGCATCAAGGCAAATCTTTCTTTAAAATAACATAATTGTGAAAAATCCGAGCTTCGTGAATGAAAATAACTTTGTTGATAAGAGGAATTTCCCCCCATGCATCTGTATAGATATCTTACTGTTCTGCTAAAAGAGAGTACAGCCTGTCATGCATGTCAAATCATATGTTGTAATGAATGCTCTGGGAGGAACACGTGACCCGTCTCAAGGGCAGAAGGGTTTTTTTCCCACTGCATTGTGGGAACAAGAAGAGATGCAGCTGTAAGCAAAACTGCTCACTTACTATCTTGTCGTTCATGTGGGCTTAAACTCTCTGCACCGGTTTCCTTTCCTCAATTGTGGCTTTTCTTGGTAACCACTACTGATCTCAGATCAGCAATGCAAGGTTGACCTCTAACCCCGACCACATCTAGTCAGCTGAGTGTGAAGCAGCTCACATGAGTCTGAATCTCCTCTTATTCATCACAACAATATCAGATACACAAACTAAACAATAGTGCAATTCATCTTTGAATAAAAGACATTTTTTGAACAAGAAAATGCATTTATTGTTTATGGCACTAGAATATAAGATAATCACAGGTTTTCTATGATCATGGCAATACAGGATTTTAAAAAAAGCATGTTGATCAGTATAAAACATGACCTGAATGTGTTCAGATACTCGTTACTCATCTACATTAATTGCAAAAATACTCTCAGATTTTCCCCGGCTTGTCTCAACACCTAAGTGAACATGTGCAAACATGTGATGCTTAAACAGTCAGAAATGAACAATTAGGCCGCTCCCGATGAGTTATGCTCCCTACACCCCGAGACAAATAGTCCTTATAATCAGCTCATGATTTACAAGCATCATATTATACTATATGACAATACAATACACTTATAGTACACAACCGTTTCTGGAGTCTTTTCTGCTCACCATGGCTGCATTTATTTGATAAAAAATACAGTAAAACAGTATTATTATGTTTTAAAATAACCATTTTTGTATTTGAATATAAAATGTAATGTATTGCTGTGATCAAAGCTGAATTTTCAGCATCATTTCTTCAATCTTTAGTGGCACATGATGAAGATGCTGATTTGCTGCTCAAGAAACATTTCTGATTATATTCCGTTTTAAAACAGCTTCATATTTTTGTGCAAACTGCGTTACATGTATTTTCAGGAACAGAAGAACAACATTTACATGAAACAGAAATCTTTTGTAACATAGATATTTTAACTGTCCCTTTTGATCAACTTAAAGTGAAAATTTACTTTGAAAATAAACTTTAAATGAACAGAAGTATTTTTGGAAGTACGCAGTTCTTCTAGAATCTCGGAGGCTGATTAATTTAGATCACAACCAGTCATAAGGGGTATTTTTTAAAAATTTTTTCCGTCGATGTATGGTTTGTTAGGATAAGGCGATATAACTATATAACTACAATGCATAGTACTTATTAAAAATGGAGTTTTGATACATTTATGGCAGGCCAAATTAACACAACATCTTCATGGAGCGTGATCTTTACTTAATACGATATCATTTGGCATAAATTAAAAATCTATTATTATTGCTATAAATATCCTTATAACTGCTCCAGGGTCACAGATATTGTCTCCCAAACAAACATTTACTCTCAGTTATGAAAAGGCATCAGATATCAGCCTCATTCTATGCACCACTGGCTCGTCCCTCTCTCTGCCGCCGTCATTGACGGAGATGAACTGGTTCCTCGCCTTGCTCTTTTTCTTCAGCCCCACCGGATGAGCTAAGAGTTGACCTATAGAGTACTTCCGTGCATCACACTCTTCCCTGACCTGGTGGACAGCTTTCGGGTCTTTGAGAAGCTCCCTCAGCTCTCTGGACACCTCTTTGTCCAGGTACTGGTGAGGTTTCTTCCCGCAGTTGTCTCTTATGTTCGCATTGGCCCCATACTTACGGACTAGAAGCTGAATCAGAAGGTCCTGCCGGTGGATAACAGCGATGTGAAGCGGTGTGTAGCCACCATTAGACTTGCCATTGACATCCACCTCATGATCGCCGTTTCTAGACACATCAATAATGTTACACACCATATCAGTGTTTCCACTCTTGACTGCCCAGTGCAGGGCCGTGAACCCTGACATGAAGTCTTTCTTCTCTGCAAGCTGGGCGTCTTTTAATAGCATGCCGTACACTTGATCCCACTGCCCAGCTGCACACTTCACCATCCACTCGTGCTCCAGCAGGCACTGGTGCGAGTCCTCTGCTTGTTTCGGGGTCTTGAAGTGTCTGCGTAACATCGGCGAGGCTCCAGCGCTGACCACGCTGTCCGTTCTCCTCTTACTCGGAGGCGAGGGCTGAAGCTCTCGTCCCAGGCTCTCAGTGTTAGGCTTCTTGTAATGATGCCCCAAGTCTATTTGGGGCATTCGTAAAGGAAGAGCATACGGTTTGTTTGCTTCTTTCTTGACCGGTGCAGGCTCGTCATCGGGGTCAGGCTTCAGCGAGACGGTGAACTGTAAAGACCTTTTAGGTTTAAAGTCCACATTCTTGCTTCTTTCTAGTGCAATCTCTATCTGAGAGAGTTCTGCGGCGCCGTCCGAAGCCTCAGAGCTCAGAGCTTTCTTCTCAGACTTCTTACCTTCTGCATTTTGAGTGGATTTTTCCTTCTCGTCTTCTTCTGGATGTGATCCATCTTGATCGCACTCTTCTTTTGGAGCGGTTTCCTCACTTGAGGCTTCTAGTAAATGATGGTACACTTTCTTAAGGACGATATACTTGCCATCCTGGAAATCTTTCACAACAGCAATGTTGTTGACAAAGGTTTTGAAGAGATCTCTGTTCTGTTTCTTCTCCGCCTGATCAGTGCAGTTCAGTGTCTCTTTGAACTTGTTCAGCAGGTCCGAGTTTTTCACCTTTCCTTTGCCTTCTAACAGTGTGTTTAAAATCGTCTCTTGAGTCAACGCCATTTTTTTATTTCCCCCGAAATATAAACATACTGTAGCTCGACGTCTCTCGAGCACACCTGGACTGTCGCCACGCCCTTACCTGTTTTCCGGAATTAACGCAAGGACACGAAAGGAAGACGTGGGTGGGGGCGGAGCTCTAAAAAATTTTTTTTTAAAGTTATTTTAGCTTCATATGTCAAGGTGAGCTAGTAATTGTTAAATAATTTAAAATCATATCCCTATTAATCCTAAAATGATCTAAATCTGCGGTGTGTAAATTGTTTGTGCTGAAATATGTGAAATATATTTATTTATTTAGAGGCTCTACCTTGCCGTGTCTTAAGAAAAGACATTCCTCTAGTCATTTTCCAGGAAGAAGCCATATTGAGCTGTTTAATTTTTGTGAATTTACGAATCCTAGTATGGCGAAATATTATCTAATGAATATTAATGAGGTGCTGTAGTAACGTCACTCGTTAATATTCATAAGCCAGCGCTTCTCAGTTAAAAACCTAACGGCTCTGGGCGTGGTAAGACGCCTCGGTTCGGCCTTTCAGCCAATCAGCGCAGAGCGTCACATTGCGTCATTTAAATTCGTTAGCGCTGCCTTCACCTTAGTACGGTTCGTAAATTCTCCATCCCAACTACAGTGTGTGTGTGTGTGTGTGTGTGTGTGTGTGTGTGTGTGTGTGTGTGTGTGAGAGAGAGAGAGAGAGAGAGACGAAGGCAGGCAGGCAGCTCCTTTTCGCCTTATCTAAACACATACATTCCTCATCATGGCGGCCACGGATGTAGACATATTTTCTGTAAGTACTCTTTCCAGTCCTTCTTCCTCCCAGAGAGCGGTTTTCTCTCGGATATACTTCAGTCGTCGCAGGTTTTCTGTAATGAATTGGGACTAGCACTAGCTTAGCCCAGCGTTACTCTAGATAGTAGTGCCATCTAACGCTGTGTGTGTGTTTATAAGCTTATTTTAACCTTATAATGCCTTCCAACATGGTTTGTGTCTTGAATGGTGCTTGTGAGCAAATCTTTAGGGGTTGATACAACCTACATTAACAGATTTCGGTTTACTGTTGGAGAGAGTCTGCAAGACTTGATCACATCAATGCTTTTGAAGGCAGCTTTGTTGACATCTTTAGTGTTTAACTGCATCCCAGTTGAAACAATGAACTATGATCAGCTGTCTGTGTTCACACCACAGTGGGTAAAGTTTGGGGCCAACTTGGGGCCCTCCAGCCTGAGATCACAGATAAAGGATGAATGGGCTGCTGATATCTGATGGTCCCCGAACTGTGAGAATCTGCTGTGGACTAAGACTTCAGTCTGTCTCAATAAAAGGAGAAGCAGGACACCATGGCGATGAAAAGACCTTTGTTTTGGATGCTCTAATCTGGTGTCACCAGCAGGCTTCTTAACTTCCTTGATCTCGCCTAATGATCTAAATAAGACTTCCTTGGTCAACAAGCTTGGCCGATGCTATTTCTAGGGGAGTTTGAACTGATTTATAAAGTTTGCATTTTGGGTGAATTTAGCAAAGATGTGTCATGAGTACTGATCCGTCACTGTTGGATGAATAGGAAAGTGGTTTGGGTAATAGTAGCTGTTTATAATAGCTCGTGTAGAAGCTGTGGAAGTGAAACATGGTGCGTTTGCCTTAAAAGTCTGTGTTAAACTTAGAACGCTTGAATGCAAGCATTGTTTTAACAATATGTGGGTTAAAGAAAGTCAATGCCTTTTGATTAGAGGTTTGTGTGGTTTTAGGGGCCATATTGATCAACTGCATTGAGCCGTGGAGGGTCAATTTTAATTCTAATTACATAATGGGCAAAAAAAAAGCTTTGAGGGAAAGTTCACCCAAAAATGATAACACTGACAACGCCCTCGTAACATTCTGATGACTTTCGTAGTTAATAATGCCTCTCTTAACTCTGTGCAGTGCAGTGTTTTTACTGAGAGATGCTAAGGATTGGAACAAGACGGTCCTGTTTAACGTTAATTTCATTTATTATAATCATTCTTTAGTTTCTGGGCAGGGCTGTTGTAGTTACTGTAAAGCTACATGCATTTTGCGATGAGTCAACATCCTGTTCGTGCTTAGATACCACTGACATTAATAAACACCAGCATCACATGATTCAAATAATAGAGGACCCTTTTTAGCAAGAACTGCCTTAAGGGTGTGCATGGGCTTGTTCTGTAATTTATGCATATTAGATAGAAAACTTTACACACAGATGTCAGAATGCATGCACAGCCCGCTTCTTGAAGATCTCTTATAGAAAAGGCAGATAAAAAGGCTTTTTTTTGTTTAGAGCAGATGCCATACTGCGACCAAATCTAGACCATCTGCATTCTTCTCGGCGTCGGCCACTCCTCCTTCCATATCAGATGGGATGCCAGCAAAATTTCCGATGAGGGTTGGCTGAAGTGGGCATGTTCAGGTGTATGTAGGGGGTGAGAATGGAGCCGTCCCAATTTGGCTCCTCTCCACTGTCATTCTGAGCACCCATCTGCCTTGAGCAATCAGACTCTGCTATAGATTGACCATTGGACGGCGCTGCTCCAAATGATGAAAGTGTTTAACCTCATCATTTCCAAATCGAGATGCACATGAAGCTGTGGTCGGTAGTAATGGCTAAAATTGGAAAATTGCAATCAGTACGCTATTCTGAACATCTCTTGTAAGTCAGTGATGTTTGGAGTGCTTGTTTTTTTTGGATGGGCCGATTCTTTCGCAGAGTAACGCATGGAATGTTCCTCGATTTGCACACAGCTCTCAGTGCTCTGTCAGAAAGCATAGGCCTGTCACTGAGAGGGCGGGTTGAGAAAATATTGTTGTGTGGCCCAAACGCTGCTCCATTTCCTCTTGATCTGCTGCCCCCTGAGGGGAAATGTTCCCCTTACGGCGGGGGCATTTGCTATCAGCCCCTATATGGACATTGTTCAGGCCTTTCCCAAGTTTTTCCTTTTTTCCCTCCTCCCTCCAGACTGCCTTGTTTTCCAAAAACGCTTTCAGCCATTTCCCCTTCCCATCCTAAAGGCTCCCATTTAGTGCCTCAGCTTTGAAATGACACAGGTTTTTCAGTCAAAACTCCTTTTGTGGCTGATGTGTGTTACGCCAGCAGAACGGCTGCTTCCCTCAGTAGCGCTCCGTGATCGTCTCAGTGACATCATTCACCAAATATGCGCCTGCATTGGGAAAGAAGACGAAGCCAAACAATGGAGGAACGCACTGATTTCACAGTTTTAGGGCACTCGTTAGTGTGATGAAAGCTTTTAGGGTGTTGAATTTTAGGAATGTAATTTGGAGGAAGGCTTTGAAAGACCGGATTGTGTAGAATGCTGCATGGTTTAGAGTACACGTGAAATGCATGGAATTTCAAAGCTACTTTCTATACGCCTGTCATTGGTTCTATCATGCATTTTTACTTTTTTACAACCGTTTGATCCTATAATGGTTCAGATCTACATCCATACGTCCAATTTATATAAAATTGCATGTTGGATTCAAGTTGGTATATTGCGGCATGAAGCATGCTTTTACGTTCAGAAATGGCAGTGAACAGAATTGAATAGTATTTTTATACTAGTATTGATTTTGTTATTGCTGATATTATAAATGTACTGCATGACTTCTTTTAAAACAAAAAGATGTAATTGAAAGTAAATAAAATTGCATTAAAACCGGGAAATCAAGTTTTACTTGTTTGATCCAGGTGCAAAGTCTCATATAAATATTAGCTATTAAAAAAATGCTATAATGTAAGCCCATATTTATCAACCAGTGTGAGCTTTTCTGTGACTGATGCCAATACAAACAATTAGAAAATGGGTATGGTGGAGGTTTTCTTTTTTTATGTGATGTCAGCGAAAATGATTTTGTTCTAGCCATATAGATGCATGGCATTTCTGAATTATAATATAAGACAAAATGTGCATTATTCACTGACCGTACTAATATAGTGAGTGCTCTGCTTAAATGGTCCTGATGTTGCTGATTTATTGGCTTGAGCAGTACTCCAAGCTCTTTGTTGCCTCTTATGTATGACTTATTTCAGTCCATGCTAAAATCTCTGATTCTGCCCTAGAATGAAGAAAAGCGAAACCTCAGCCTTGGCGGTCATGTTGGCTTTGACAGTCTGCCCGATCAGCTGGTCAGTAAATCGGTGACTCAGGGTTTCTGCTTCAACATCCTCTGTGTGGGTAAGTGACTATTAACATCCCATTAAACTCTACACTAGCTTGTAGTGGAAATGCTAATCAGTCATTCTCTTAACGTTAGGTGAGACGGGCATCGGCAAGTCGACATTAATGAACACCCTTTTTAACACCATGTTTGAAAATGAGGAGGCCAGCCATTACCAAAACGGGGTTTACCTGCGGCCCAGAACGTACGACTTGCAAGAGAGCAACGTCCACCTGAAACTGACTATCGTCGACACGGTGGGCTTCGGGGACCAGATCAACAAAGAAGAAAGGTGCCTAGGCCAGATTCATTGTTTTGCGCAGATAAACCAATGATGTACATACAAAAGCAGTTGTGTTATTAGACTATTATTTAATTTTTTGTTTGTAAAAAATATAACACAATAAGTGCATTGCACCAAATGATTACTTTACATGTCAGTACACAGTAGTTAAGGCCACTAATATTGAATTTCTTGAAGTGCCTCAAGTTTGGTGAGAGGAAAAAAAACATTGGCTTCTGACCCTCTGAATGTTGGCTCTAAAGACAGAGAGACTCGCTGCTTGTTTGAAGTACTTAGGAACGTTTCCAGACATTGCGTCTTTTGGGAAAAATGCATCCAGAATGAGCTCTGAAATCTTACAAGCAATGCATGCTGGGAAAACTGCCCAAGAAGTCAAAGGGCAAGGTCAGGCAGTGTAAACGTGGTCCGGTCAAGTCCACACAGCTGCGTCTCTCTCGTTCTCACACTGAATGTCTTCATTAGAAGAGATGATAAATATGTACAATTCTCGATGCTAGTAAGTGAATGCATATAACTGGTTTCTTGTAATGTGTCTGTGTTCTTCAGCTATAAACCCATCGTGGACTACATCGACACACAGTTTGAAAACTACCTGCAGGAAGAGCTGAAAATAAAGCGCTCTTTATTCAACTACCACGACACCAGAATCCACATCTGCCTCTACTTCATCGCTCCTACGGGACACTCGCTCAAGTCTTTGGATTTAGTCACCATGAAGAAGTTGGACAGCAAGGTAAGCACACATCGCTGTGGTTTACTAGTCGATGTGCTGCGTGACATTCCCTTAGATGCCAAACTATGAAGATTTATGACTAAAAGCATGCGAGTAAACCGCAAGGCCACGGCTATATCTGATTGGCTTATTTTAAAATAATCAGATTATTATGGTGGCAAATTATATATACATGAATTTTGTCACCATTGACTGCCATAGTATTTATTTTACTCGTATGGAAGTCAGTGGTGACCAAAACGGCTTTTTTTTTGTTGTCAGGTTCAACAGATATACTGAGTATAGGATACTTTGCAAGTATGTGAACGTTATACCTATTTGAGTGTAAAGTATTAAAGTGGCTAGCTCACATTAGCCTCACAGGAAACACTCAAATAACACTCAGCACTCACAAGACAATGTCAAGATATGATATAGTCCGTTACCAATGAAGTAGATTTAATATAGTGTTCCTTGTGTGTTATAAATAATCATACTCTTAAAAGTTATAATCATAAATATTATAATTGTTTTTAGGATTATTCTTGATTATATATTATAAAGTCATTTATAATGCATCATGCATTCATTATAATGCCGTAATACCACCCTTATGATGTATTATAAATACAGGCTTCATATATAGCGTTACCAATTGTTGTTATTAAACATACATACAATATTTTAATATCTAGAAATTGTGTAGGTCCGTTCCATATATTATATATATATATATATATATATATATACAGAGTGTCAGTTCTGCTGTACTGATGGGGGTATTGATAATCCTTAAATATGTGAGAATGTAGGACATTGGGCCGGGGCTTCTCTCTGTCTAGTGGAAACAGAGCCAATCAATTTTTCATTTCATCAGAAAGTAATAGCATGAAGGAGAGTAGAGCTCTGGGTTTCTGTTTTTTAGGAGATGCACAGATGGTTAGTAATGATGTGGCCCCAGGGCCCCATGAACACAAATACACATTAAGCCTGGGAAACGCTCCATTTTTCTGTCTGCCATTAGATGTCACATGATCAGGTGTTTTATAGGAAGCATGCGTGTTTGTAATTTGTAAGCCATTTGCTCAGAGTGAAGTCAAGGCGTCTCTTTACACAGCTGAGTTAAGGCTGCTCTCTGCCTGCTCAGACGTCTGTGTAAAGAGGTAATGCTGCATAAAAGCCAGACTAAATTAAGCCAGCTCTCTAAACCTCAGCCCCTCAACCAATGGTTCTTGGGCAAAGGACAGAGACATTTTTACAGTTGAAGTTCATTTCTGAATCTCATGTAGCCTGATTTATTACTGGTGTCATATTTAGCAGGAGATCTTTTAATTGCATGCTTCCTTCTAACCCAGCTTATCTCTAATCTAACTGCAAGCTTGCCAGATGTGGAGCTAGAACATACTATGTGAAATGTATTTGATATTTCTGGGTTTTTGGGTTTTTTTTTTAGGTGAACATCATTCCTATTATCGCTAAAGCTGACACGATTTCTAAGAGCGAACTACACAAGTTCAAGATCAAAATCATGAGTGAGCTGGTTAGCAACGGTGTACAGATCTACCAGTTTCCCACAGACGACGAAGCTGTGACAGAAATCAACTCCTCTATGAACGTGAGTCTTATCATAGACATAAACCACAGCGAGACATTGTTTAATTTAGTAAAAACTCATGTGAAGTCATGTATTCCAGCCTTTACTCCTACTTCTACATTACTTTCCAGAATATTTTTTATTTCTGATCTTCTGAAATGTGACCCGGACAGTAAAGTCATTTTTAAAATAGTGTGATTTGTAATATTTTTCACATGTATTATCTGAACCCATTTTTTTTACTATGCTATGCAGTAAAACTCACTTTAAAGGAGCTCTATATTTTCTTTTTATTTCCATTGATGGAGATAACATGAGGATTTCTGTCATCTGATGGATAACAAACACTTTTAGAATGAAAATGGCATTAAAACGATGACTATAATCAATACATGGAGTTACTCATTTTTATTTCCACTCTGTAACATAGTTCTTTTCACATGGTTTTGGATTATAAAATGACAAGCAATGATAAATAACAAGCAACACAACACTGTATTTTACTGTGTTAAGTTTAGATAATCTCAGACTCCAACAGCTTAGAAGGGTTCATTATTTAAAGTGCCCCTATTATGGGAGTCCAGAACAACAGGTCAAAAACACTCAACATGAAATGGCTTGGGACTTGTTTTAAAAATGACTCGTTTCAGTGTCTCTCAGAAGAAAGAATCGACTTTTTATACACTGTTCACTTTCAGATTTAAAAGCTTTGCAGGATGTTTTCATTCACTTAGAGCTGTGTTACACACCTACATGAACATTTTAATATACATAACTACCATGTTGTCTTTATTCTAGGCCCATCTTCCCTTTGCCGTGGTGGGCAGTGTGGAGGAGGTGAAGGTGGGAAATAAGACGGTGAGGGCCAGGCAGTATCCGTGGGGAGTGGTTCAAGGTACGTCACGCTCTCAATAACATTCTTGTGGTTTGGTCTCTTGTGTTGAGCTGTAATGGATGAGCACTGGAGAATATCATGCTCGAGGGCCTGGAGAATATCAGCCACACTGGGACTATGATTTGAACCCTGCTTCTCCCTGCGGATGCTGGCTGAGGGGGATTTTTACTGTGCCTTTCAAGTGAAAACAATCCCATCAATCAAAGCGGTGATAAATGCCACTCTAGACGGGAGCTAATTACTGTGTGTTCTCAGATGCCAGAGAGAGAGGGAGCTCCGCCGCAGATAAGGTCACGTCGCTAGTCGTGGTTTTCATTTTAATTTGTCCTCCAGCTTAAGTAGAGACTCGTGCTGCATGAAAGAGATGCTCATGTAGAACAGCAGTGGACTGCATGAATTAAAATACTGGCTAATGAAAATTGAATCGTTACATTTTTTTTACTTACTAGAGCTATTCTTGGTGCACCTTACAGCATTCAGTAGACTTAAGCAGATTATTAATACTTTTTTTTTTTTTTTATAAGTAATCATTATAATTTTGTTGTATATTTATTTAAACAGTTGCTACATTATTCTTTGAATATACATTTCAAAGGAAACACAAATGTCTCTCAATTTTGATCTGTTTAATGTGACCCTCCTGAAAAAAAAACAAAAAAACCTCTTTTACTGTTAACACTTTATTTGAATAGTCCACTTTAGACATTCTACTAACAGGAAGTAACTCCATGTCAGTTTACAGTCATTAGAGTATTAGTAGACTGTCTGCTTAACATCTTCAACACTTTATTCTGATGGATCCACATCACACTGCATACTGACTACAAACCAGGATCAGAGTGTTTTGTGTCTGTACTGATGATGATGATGATGTGCGTGTGTTGCAGTGGAGAATGAGAGTCACTGTGATTTCGTCAAGCTTCGGGAGATGTTGATCAGAGTGAACATGGAGGATCTGCGGGAACAGACTCACGCCAGGCACTACGAACTCTACAGGCGCTGTAAACTAGAGGAGATGGGCTTCAAAGACACCGACCCAGACAGCCAGCCTTTCAGGTGGATTACTTTGCTTATTAATCACTCAATCCACACCACAGCTGCTACACTATCAGAGCTTGAGCATTTAAAGCAGCAGATGAACTACAGCTCATTCTTCTGCTGAACAGAACAGAATCGACTCTCGATACGACCGACAACAGGAGACTAGATTGTTTTTGGTGGATCATTTGGCTTAATTTAATTCTTTTATTTTTCCTGTATGACCCCTCTACAGTCTACAGGAGACATATGAAGCCAAAAGGAAGGAGTTTCTTGGAGACCTGCAAAAGAAGGAAGAGGAGATGCGGCAGATGTTTGTGAACAAAGTGAAGGAGACCGAGGGTGAGCTGAAGGAGAAGGAGAGAGAGGTTAGTCCTGACGCATTACTATTTATTAAACCTATCAAAAACTCAACCAGTCCCTATGAAATCCAAATGGAGATATGTTCATATATTCATTTTAGTACGAGTATCTTAGCCTTTAGGTTGTCTGTAAGCTGCTGTTGTCAAAACAGCGCCAATATTTGCTATCACTTCAGCAGTTTTGATGACATCACCCTGTTCTTCAGCAGTTTGTCCAATCATATGCTCTCTATAAATAGCTGAAGCTGAAATTGGTCCCTTCTGTTAGACTGTGGCTATCATGAGCATTGGCGTGCTGGGATGTAAACAAAAACGCTTTTGCACAGAGCTGCTGTACTTGTCTTCCTGTTTCAGTTGAAATTCTATCAACGTGAATAATGCTGTGTGTTTCTGGTCACTTCAGTGGACCTTTAAATAAAACCAGTGACATGCTACGTAATTGTCCTGCTTGACAAGACACAAGTCAGTGTGGAAACGAAGCTTCTGGCGTGTGTCTCTCCTCAGTTACACGAGAAGTTCGAGCAGCTGAAGCGCATGCACCAGGAGGAGAAGAGGAAGGTGGAGGAGAAGAGACGGGAGCTGGAGGAGGAGATGAACGCTTTCAACCGGAGGAAGGTGGCCGCTGAGACCCTCTCGCTCTCACAGCCCCTCAAGAAGGACAAGGACAAGAAAAAGTGAGTTATCCTTCCGTCTTTTGTCTCCTGCAGTCAAACAAAGTCCAAATCATGAGCTCCTCGCACAGCGGTGGCCAAAACGAGCAGTGCAATCATCACTCGAGATACACAAGTATCTAAAATCCAGGATTTAAGTTTTAGGATAGTTGGTGTCCACAAACACATCCCCAAATAGGACCTTTGGCCACCTAATTGAATCATCTCAAAAGAAAGCTGTCAGAAGCCGTGGCTGATATTTGAATGCGTACTATACGCCGTGTGCTGACTTTATTCTGCTGAAGTAGTGAAGACCATCCAAAAGTTGTAGTGGGCTCAGCCTTTATCATCACGTTCGTTTTAGACGGCGAACTCACTGCTGGGTAAAATATCACTTCATTTACCACGGCACTGCAGTTTGTCAAGAACCACTGATTTTCAACTTTGTCAGAAGTATTAGAATTAAATCCAGTTCTGATTCCCCTCAGCTCGAAAGAAGCGCCATCTTGTGGTTATTGATGGTATCTGTGTGTAGCATTTACAGAGCATCCATTTTGTGGTTTGTACCTGACATGCATTTGTTCCCTGCATCACAACGTGTGTATATCAGTGTTTCTAACTCATTTTCATTCATATTCGTTTATTTGCATGTTTCATTCTGCATCATCTTCAGTTGAATTTTATTTTCTTGTTTTGTGTTTGTTTTCTTTCAGTTAATTTATGAGCACACCGCAGGCCATCCGTGGACTTTCCTCTATTAACGTTGCAGCATCAGCTTTTGTTTTTTGACATGTTCCTCATGACATTGTGTTGAGGGACCAAAGACCCTGGCGGGAAGACAGAGATGCGTTATGGGGACTGAATTTGTTCTTGTGTTGCTACATTGTTTTTTTTCTTTCATGCGGGTGGGGGTCATTTTAATGCCCTTCCCCTGGTCAACCCTATTTTATTATGGTTTCAGAGCGCGAGTGTGGTTTGTTTTCTGTTTTAATACACATTTTGTTTTGGTACTAACCACAGCCATCTGTCTCCCAGTCAGGCCAAATTTTGTGACGTACGTATTGAGTAGCACATGTTACCCCTGCCAGTGTACAGTAGTATTTAAGATCTGAGCCAAACTCATCAGCACAGCACGGTGATGTACAGTTGTGTTTCTTAAAACGTGAGGAAAGCTCAGAATTCTTAGAATATTTTTATTTCCATTTATTGGGAAAACTGCACATTATATTTTACATCAAAACATGAAGAAAAACAATCAATATTTAAATTTCTATACAGAAAATGACGGAAAAAATGATATTGGGCTGTTCAAACAAATAGCAGCGTCTGCCTTTTTCAATACAAACTCAAATTTTTACTTCATAAACTGAAAAAAACTTTAAGATTTAGCTTTCCTGTGAATCACTGAACTAATATTTAGTTGAATAACCACTGTTTTTAGGAACTGCTTCACATCTGTGCTGCTTGGAGTCTTGTAAACAGGTATTCCAGCCACGGATCATTTGACAAGTCCTGTGTTTGAAGTAAAAATTTTGAGTTTGTATTGAAAAAGGCAGACGCTGCTATTTGTTTGAACAGCCCAATATCACTTTCTGTAAAGAAATTAAAACACTGATCATTTTTGTGTTATGTAAAATATAATGTGCAGTGTTCCCAATAAATGGAAATAAAAATATTTTAAGAATTCTGAGCTTTCCTCACGTTTTAAGAAACACTGCTATTATTTTGAACACAACTGTACCTATGCACACACGTGTATGATTTTATTATATAAGCCTGCATGGGTATGGCTAAATAAAGCAGTTATTTTTGGTGCTGTTTTTAAAAGTTCATGACAACAGATATGCAAATTCTATTTTTTTGTATTTTAATATTAGGCTGTATGGTATTCAGGCTATGTTGTTTATCATATATAAGCCATTCTGTAGCAGTAAAGGTCACCTGGACTAAGGTAACTTCCTACAGATCTTCATTTGCATAAGGGGCAATGTGTTAACTGATGGTGGAAATAAACGCTCCCCCTGATTTCCTTCTGCTGTTGAGATGTGCTATGTGTTGCTTGATTTTTATTTTTTTTTACTACAATAATAAAACCGAAAGTAGCTTCCAGTGAAACTTGGTTGACGTGAAAAAAGTGAAGGCAGAGGTCAAAGCTGAACATTAAATAAACGTCGAACACACTTCCGGCTGTCAGGTAACAGAAAATGAAGTCTCGCTCCTTTCTCAGCTAATAAGTGTTATTTTGCACATCACCATTCAAAAGTGTCAGTAGGAAATGTTTCCTCTCCACCAAGACTGCATTTATTTGATCAAAATACAGGAATTTTTTTTATATTAGTTTAAAATAACCGTTTATATTGTAAAATATAACTTATTCCTGCATTGCAAATCGTCAGCATCATTACTGCAGTGTCAAATGATCCTTCACACATACTAATATAATGATTTACAGAATTACCAACGTCGAAAACTAACACGAGAAACTGATGCATTTTATTTTAAGATATTTAATTAAGTTTAAAAGAACAGCATTTATTTGAAATGGAAATCTTTTGTAATATTATAAATGCAACTTTTGATCAATTTAATGCACTCTATGAAAACAACGCATGCCGTGTCAGTCTGTTTTTATTTCAATGGAAAGACAGAAACAAGCCATTTTTACCAAATAAAATAAACGGTCCCTTTTAGAAAATGAAATTTGATTTAATTTCAAAGAAGAAATATGATCTGTAGCTGCCTTAAAAGGATTGGGACAAGCCGTTTCTGGTTAAAACGAGAAACAAACAAAAAACGAATATCTGAATAGAAATGTAATTTCCTCTTCATATTAATACTACAAATCAAGACGGCAACATTATTTTGACGATATGAAATGTCATGGATATAAAACACATAATACTATAAAGCAGAACTCCATTAAGAAATAAATTGGCCAACAAAAAGGTTTGTGTTAAAGCACCATAATCGTTAAAGCATTGCACAGACTTACAGTATGAATAACTCATCAGTATAGAAAAGTACAAAAATAGTAAAACGTAAAAAGAAATCTCAAATATGGTTAAAGTGCTGCATAAAGTTTTCATAAAAGAAATCAAAAAGTGCCTTGTCCATCATTTAACCGCTCCCAGCTTTCACAGACGCACGCGTTCTCTTACTGACTAGAGGAGGGTCTTAACGGAGGACAAGGAGAGATCTGTTCCTGTGCTTCCTGCAGTCTGTGGTTTGCTGTTTTCACCGTCACATCCTCATCATAAAAGCACCAGAACCCATCATAGAAGTCGTCCATGTCTGGCTCCCCTTTCCGTGCTCGTCTCTGTCTGTCCCCGTCTGCGTCCTCCTCCCGCGTGTCATGTCCTCTGAACGCCAGCATGCTGGAGGCGTCCAAAATGTAGACTGCGTTTGTGGGTAAGGAGAGCTCGAGGCCGGTGAGGTACTCGTCCACCATCTCCTTGCAGCAGATGAACTCGGTGCTCTCGATCTAGAACAAACACAAGCATCCACGCCAGTCACAGTGTGCCAAAACATCAGACGGCACAGCCCTGCAATGGATGCCAGGGACAAAAGTGCTTCATGGGGTCGTTATAGACTGAAAAAAAGTGGCCCGTATGATGCTCAAGTCTCCAAATGCCATGCAATTGCTTTTTGAAAACTTAAGTGTTTCTCACATAAAGAGTTCTCTCTTTTAAAATTCATTTTTCGAGTTTTAACAAGATTATGCTATGAGCAAATTATGCATTTTTGGACAGCTATAAAATATTATAGTGCATATATACACACGCACGCACACACACATCTATTTAGTTTTTTCCCCTCAACAACCTAAAAACATTTTTTGGGGCAAAAATTGTGTTTGAAAACACTGACCTGAAGAATGATGCTTTATTAGGAGCTGGTTAAACATTTAGTGTTTATAATACACTATTATCTGGTATGCAACTATTACCGTGAATCTTTATTTTAAGGGCCAATTCTCATTATGGACAAACATGTATATTAATTGCACAGTGTATTTATTAATACTTTCAAAAAGTACATATTAATGGCTTATTCTTTATGATCATATTTTAGATTCCTTAATCCATAATACCTAAACTTAACTATTTTACTATTACTTACTAATTAATAAGCAACAGGAGTTTGAAGCAAAAGTTAGTTAGTTTATAATGTAAACTGGACTTTAAAATAAAGTGTGACCAAAAAAGAAAGAAACAAACCTTACTAGCAGGATGTGGAATAGATGCTAGTATCTACTGAGTCTTTATTTTTTTCATTAGATACTAATACTTACTGGGAACATTTTTAAAAGATACTAGTATCTGAAGAATAAGCACTAATGGCAAGTGAATGTGTACTAGTAACTTAAAAAAAAAAAAAAAAAAAAGTAGTAGCATGAAATTATATACTAGTATGCTTGATATGTTGCACATTTCATTGTAAAATTTGCATGAATCATTGTCATAAAAGACGACATGAGAAAATGGTATTGTGAAATCAGTGTCATGATTCACATCGAGAGAATCATTACATCACTACTCATTACAACAAAAGTGTATTGGTTCTCAGCCAAAGAAATTCATTATTTTTGCATAAATAACTGTATAATAATAATAATAATAATATATTAAATGATTATGAGTTTGTTTGCATGTGTGCGTTGTGTATATTATTTATATATAAATACACATACATATTGTATATATTTAGAAAAATGTACATCTGTATTTATATTCATAACTTATGATTATATTAAATAATTTTTTATATATTTTTTTCTAAAATGCATGCATGTGTATTTATATAGACAAAATAAATACACAAAAAACGTATATATAAACAAACTTATTTTGGATGCGATTAATCATGATTAATAGTTGGACAGCAGCACTCATATTATATATATATATATATATATATATATATATACACACACACACACACACACACATAATTATACACGTGTGTGTGTGTAAGCTAACTAACAATAAAACACAGTAATAAAATAAAACAAATGGAGTCATCAGTTTTTGCACAAAGCCTTCATATCATTTATATATAAATTTGTTCTTGGTATAATCACTAGCAGTTTCCCCAAAATATTTCCCGAAGCATATCAATCTGCTAAAAGCTGTAGGATTAGTTGTTCTTGACTACCTGTGCTTTCCTCAGCAGGTCGGTAAAAACTGAGAACCAATCCGGCGTCAGCCTCTCCAGCTCCAAAGTGATGATGGCCAAAGCCAACATGGAGCCCTTGAACTGCCAGAGCTGGTGGCAGGCCATACAGTGCTGCACCTGCCTGGTCCACAACGACGCCTGGAGGCAAGGTCTCTTCTGAGAGCCGGCCAGCATCAGCTGAGGATGCCCGGACATCAGCAGGCCGTGGAACTGAGGGAAACAACAAACCACTTAACCAACGGAGACAAGGCCACCAAAAAAAACCTAATCACTTACAGAGGGTCTGTATCTGTACTCTCTAGAAACGGTTTCTGTGTAAGCCCTTCATGAGTGAAAAATGTGCCGAGTTCAATATTCCCCACGTTTTTAAAAATAACATAAGCCTCTCGCTCTGATTCCCAAAACAGACGCATTCTTCCTCAGCGCTGGCCATTCTGTTAACATGAAAGCCATGCACAACCCACCAAAATTATTTTCTCTTTAGTTTTTGGGAACTGATTCCCTGATTGATTTTCGATTTAACTAGGAGTTTGCCAAATTGACAACTAATTAGCATTCGCAATCATTGAGGAGTACAATAATGTGCACTTATGAAACCAGGAAGATTCATTAAAAGATAAATAAGGCCAATTCTGATTTCACTGACGCACGTTTTCTAGCTTCATCCGTTTGGAAAAAGAAATAAGCCATGTTCAATGAATAGGAATGACGTGATCGTTTCCTGAGTTCAGGGTAGTAATACACATTGCCTTGTGGAACGTTTCGTGAAATGTTTACTGTGGAAGTGTGACTTTCCTTTGTATCTATGGCTGTATGTGTGAGCGTTTACTTCTCCAAGAGACTGGCGAGTCGCATGGACCTTGTACGGTGATATATTTAAGGTATTCTTAATTGTGGATATTTATTTGGGAAGTTTTACGGAAATTTATTTTTCTATGCTATTAGATATTTTTTCATTTCACAAGCAATTATATTTAATTATTCTATGTGTTATAGACATCTACATATCTATAAAATGACCTATACAGGGAGATCTCACAGAAACATCCCAAAATATACAATGCATATGCATAAAGAAAAAGCATTTTAGGACCATAAAGGTTTTTTTAAAGTATTTTTTTACATTGTGACATCATCATTATTCAGCAGCATTTATTTTTTTTACTAATCATGATAAATGAAGACAAACAATTTTTTTGCATTACAGTAATGAGAAGTAAGGTAAACTGTGCTGATTTGCCATAAAAAAAGTTTCACACTGAACCCACTCTTGTCTAAAAATTAAACAAAGCATCATTCCAAAATATTTCCTGGTAATAAAACTAGAAAACACATGAACATTTTTTTTTTAATAAAAGCTGAAAAAAGAGGGGTTTTATTATTATTATAACAGCCAATTTTGGTAAATTATATTACATTTCCATACTAAACACTTTAATGGTCCTAAAACAGGCTGTTTTTTCTTTATCCAAAATATATTTATCATTTTGATTTGGGGTGAAATAAAACCCATGTTTCATGAGTTTCTCCAAAATTTTAAATATAATTTTCTTAACTAAGAGATTTTTTTTAAGCATCAGGATTTTGTGTTGATTTTAGAAACCACAGAGGTAGTTTAACAGGGTCTCGTTTCACATACTTTCAATTTCTAATGGCTATTTTATGGCTGTCCGTGGTGTGCCAAAACAGCAATTGCTCTCCATTTCCAACTGTTAGTCTGATCGAGGCTAACAGCCTCCTGACCAGGTTTACGTCACACTAACTTGTCCAAAGAACGTCATTTTTAGACATTTCGACTGAACACCACCAGAATAAGACAAAGTAGCCTATAAAGATACATTATATTGTCAAAAGTATTGGCACCCCCTTCTGATGAGCATGTTTGACTACTTTGGTAATTTCTATGAGTACAAATCTTAATGTTTAACCAAATAATGATATTCTAGGAATCCGTGCGCTACAAATTTAACAAAAAAAGTTTGGACAGGTCCCTTTTCTATTCTAACATGACAATGCCTTTGTGTATAAGGCAAAGTTCAAAAAGAAATAAATGATTGACTCAGTGTGGAAGATCTTGACTGGTCTACAGAAAACTCTGGTGTGACTTTAAATGAGCCAAAAACTCATCAAACACCAATGACTTCTACAAACTATATGAACAAAAGTATGAGCACTTCCAAAACCGTCCCAGCAACAATTCATATATATATTTTTTTTAAAGTTTTTCTTTTTAAAGTCACAGCAGAGGTTTCTGCAGACCAGTCAAGTTCTTCCACACTGAATAATTTGTTTTTGAACTTTGCCTTATACACAGAGGCATTATCATTACAGTAGAAAAGGGTCTTGTCAAAACTGTTGCAATAAAATTGGCAGCACAGTTCCCTAGAATATTATTATATGATTAAACACTATTGAACTCATGGACATGACTAAAGTAGTCAAACCCGTTTAATAGAAGGGGGTGCCAATACTTTTGGCAATATAGTGTAGTTCCTATTTCTGGCAGTATATTTGTATTGAAGATGTTTTGCAGGGTTATCTATCTGCTTTACTACTGAAGTACAAGTCAGATTAGTGCCTTGGCCTAGTAACTAATATTGCCCTAAAGAAGCTCCATCGCCATGCGGCTGCAGATTTCCACATGCACAACGTCAAGGACCAAATGGCAGTTTTTGCTAATGTTTGCATTAAAAGGATTGTATGATTTCTGATGACTCACAATGTGAATGAAGTCCATCGGCGTGGCGATGTAAAGGTCCCAGTGCAACTTGTTTAATATGACTCGCTCCATGCGAAGAATCTCAGCTGTTGAGAATCTGCATCTGCTTTGCTCCAGCAAGTCTGTAACCGATGCGATCACCTGTTCACCAACAAAACAGAACAATAAACATGCTGAAATGGTTCAAAGTGGTCTCTGTGGTTATTATGCTACAAGAAAAACACAGCTTGCCTCATCTTCCTCGTTGATTTTTGCTGCAAGGATAAGAGAGGTGATGGCCATGCATTTGAGATACTTCAACTGAGTCTGCAAAGAAAGAGGGGTTAGAGTCGTTCTATGCCATTAGTCTTGGAAATGTGTATTTGTTTCACTTACTTTGACTGTTGCAAGCAGACTGTTAAGAACACAGACTCCCAAAGCGTACGTCTCGGTGGAAAACTCAAATGCGCTACTCATTTCACGCAGCCACACGATCACCTCATGGTACCGAGGCGGGCTGATATCTGAACCCTGAAAGCATGCAAAACAAATGTTGAGCTGACGTTTGTTTCTGACACCTGTGTAACCTCCTGAGAAGACCAGCTTGGACCACACAGAATGAGTTTATAGGTCTTGCTGGTTAAAGTAGCCTGCAAATGACAAAAATATGCTTTTACCTGAATGCAACCGTTTTTAAGGACTGGTGCTTTCCAAAGACGCATTTCTCTTGCAAGGGTATTGAGCAAAAGGGTGCCCAGCCGCCGATTCTCTTCTTCACCAGGCAGTTTCATGGCTTTTTTTTCGAAACTAGCCTTTTCCACTGGAAGCAATGCCAGACAAAGAAATGCAGTTTAGTGATTTAGCTTTTATGAGCTTTCATGCAGGGAACTTCTGCAGTCCATCAACCAAGCTGTGATGGATCAATTCTTCTGAGGTTTTAGTAGTGCATTGGTGAGTTTGAGATGCTGTTCAATGCAAAATAGTCCCAACACCAGGCCTACAGCACAGATTTATATAACCAAGGTCTACATTTTAATAAAACGTGTTGGTATTCTCAAAATTAAACTAATGCACGACATTAAGCGTTTTAGAGCTGCCTGTTTTTATCAACTAACATTACCAAACAAAGACAAGGAAACTTCTGGGCATTAAAATTACCTTTGAAAAAAGAAACACGGCTTGTGTCATCGGCGTCCTCTGCATAAAGAAACTCATTCCCCCATGTCTAAAAAAAAAAAGAGCGCACTGCTTTACACAAGAACGAAACAAACATTAAAACTCTTGATTTAAAAACGACAGAAGCTCAATGCAACACGAGCAGGTGTGAAGCAAGTTATACACTTACGCTGGAGCACGGAACGCCACATTAGTATCACCTTTGGAGAATTTAAGAAAAGAAAAGTCGTACAAAGCCACACCAGTTCCTTACAATGTGTTTTTGAACCACTTGACTCCGCCCATGTATTTGAGCACACGCCCACGTGTGACATCACGGTTTGTGACCCCGCCCACACACTCGTAACCCACGTACTGAAGAACTGTGTTAGTGGGTCGCACATACGGGTTCTTTTATATTCACTATCATAATTCATTACGTCATGATATCATTAGGTTAAGAAGGGACTGAAAATGTAGGTTATGAAAATAAAATGAGTGAACATTAATGGAAGTTGAAAGTGTATTCTCTTAATGTTTAACTGTAGATGTCATGCACTTTCATAAACTTCTTTTAGGGGCTGTTGATCCTGAAATATATTATGTTCTGTCTTTTCTTCAAGTATTCACAATTTATTCAGTGAAAGCTCAGTCCACATAAAGACTTCTGGTCATCTGAAAGTGTTTCTGTGTTTAACACAGCCTAATCTAAATCCAAAAAATAATTAAACATTTTATATTTTAAAAATGCTCGGAATCAGATTATAGCTAGTTACCTTTTATGGATTACATTCACACAATGACAACACATTTTTATGTCAATTATTTTTTTTATTTCTTCTTTTTCTGTATATATATATATATATATATACAGAAAAAGAAGCAATAAAATATACATATATATATATATGTCTATGGCTGCCACTAGTCGCTGCTGGCAGCTCACTGTGCTCCTTCAGGAGACATTTATTCCAAAATAATATGAAAAGACAATAACTATGCAAAAACATTTGATTTGTCTGCTGTTATTTTTAACTTACCATTAACATTTGCACTTTTTAATGCCATATTTTATTTTTATATTTTTTATTTATTTTTGTAATATCTATCGTTTTCTGATCCATTTAATTTTTTAAAACCCCTCTGCCTCCCTGGCCTTCACTGATGGCAGGCAGAAGCTGCACAACTTACACACATCATAAATACAGTTCACCCTCATCTTAAATGATGATTCTTGTTGCTTTGAGGTTATGTAAATGTTGATTGATTATTTTACGTTCATGCAAATAAATAAAGCGTTAAAAAAACATTTATTTTGACAATTTTTTACAAATTGCACGCTTATGGTGAGTGTTACACGGCTTTCACGACTGGTTGTAAAAACCTGCTACACTGCATGAAACTGAAGGAGGAGAAGAGGTTTCTATGCCGGAAGCTTTGACGGATGCTCAGACGGGTCTGTACTGGCTGAAGGATGCTATGCTGCTGCAGCTGACTGCATCCTTTCTTTGATATGAGAGAGGACTATAGGCATAAAATTATAACATGGCATCAGAAAAACGTAAGTACACATATAGATTTTCTTTCTTTCTTTGTAAAACACTTATTAAAGACTAAACATGCTTTTAGTAAGAGATACCAAATATTAGACTTTCATGTCAAAAGATTGCACATCAAGTTTTACATCTTATGATGTCTATATATTTTATATAATATAACATGATTTAATTGTGCAGTAAACCTTGATTTATTACATTTCCCAAAAACGTAACATCAGGTTCAGATTTTTTATTTATATGTCACTAAAACATTACATTTTAATAACAACAATCTACAATCTAACAACATACGATTGTAATGTATGAACTTTGACATTATGCATGCATATGTGGTTTTATACATGCAGCTAATATTTTTGACATGCTTGTTACTGACTTGTTAATGAAAGCACCATCAGGTTTATGTCTTGAAAATAAGCCCAAACCATTTCTCTGTAGAATGTGAAATTATGCAGTGATTTTCAGGGTGTCGATTCATAAGAACGACATGAGTATGAGCTGCAGAAGAAAGCAACCTGAACTCTTCAAATCTGAAAACACACGAAAGTTATTTGCTCTTCGAGTCGTCTTCCTGGATGATAGCCAGCATGTTTTTGAAATGGAGGTGAGATGATTCTGCTTTAATAAAAGCTCGGACCACCTTATCAGAGAGTGATTTTAAGTCATTTTCTTTATGAGGCAGGAGAACTCCATTACTGCTTCTTATTTGAAGCCATATATGCTGAGGGGCATGCATTGCATCTTTTTGAGTGGGACATTGTACTATACGTCCTGCAAGTGTGTGTGTGTCTTTCTGCTGAGTGCTCTAGAATCCCAGGACAGTTTGTCTTAAGGGTTTGCAAAAGAAAATGTATGTCAGCATCCCAATTCTTCTGTGCACGCATGAGTGTCTGACCAAAAAAGGCCTTGCCCCTTCATGTCCTGCATCCTGTGTTAAAAGCAGAAAGATTTTATTTCCCTAAATTCTCATTTAATGGTGGCTGATAGCACAGATGAGTGTATAGTACCAGTATAACTGAGTTCAGCAATGTTTTTATTTAATATAAAAGCATTTGATTGTTTTATAGCAAAGGGTGCTGGGAAAGGATTTCTTCAGTGCAGTTTGTGGACACCTAGAACTGGTGGAAAGGGAATACTTTGGGCTTGAATTTCGACATCATTGTGGCAGTTATGTAAGTTAAATATGTATTTCTTAATGAGAGAAGATGTTGTTAAAGGAATAGTTCACACATCATCAGCCGCCATCATTTGCTCGCCCTCGAGTTCTTTCTAAATCTGTATGAATTTATTTATTCGGCCAAACACAAAAGAAGATATTTTAAATGTTTTGGGTCACCATTGACCTGAATAGTAGGAAAAGAATACTCTGGAAGTCAATGGTGACCCAAAAAAGCCTTCAATATATCTTCTTTCATGTTCGGCAAAGCAAAGAACAGGTCCTTACAGGTTTGGAGCGACTCGAGGGGGAGTAAATCACAGAAATTTCATTTTTAGGTGAACTTTTCCTTTAATATTTCCTTGAGCTGAAGTCATTTGTGTTCATTCTTTCATAGGTTTGGTTGGAACTGCTTAAGCCTCTTGCAAAACAGATTAAAAGTAAGTGTACATTTTTAAATAGTAAATACTTCAAGTATAGTGTGATAGCTGTTTGCAATAATGTTATGTTGATTTATTTATTATATTTATCATATGTTATTATACTCTATTAGTTATTGTATGATTTCAGGCCTGATTTGCCATCTCATTCAAACTTATTTGGCGTTTTATTTCAGAGCAAATTCAAAACTCATTTACTAATAATTGTGTGTATTGTCTGTACAAAATACCTTTGCAAATGTAATTTGATCTTGCAGATTATTTGATTGTTCTTGTGTTAAACTTACCGTGACAATTAGTTTTGTCTCACATATACATGCTTTGCAGTGAATGGGTGCCGTCAGAATGAGAGACCATACAGCTGATAAAAAAAACCTCACAATAATCCACAGCACTCCAGTCTATCAGTTATCATGTCTTGAGAAGACAAGACTGTGTTTGTAAGAAAAGCATCTATCATTAAGACGTTTTTAACTTTATATCATGTCAGAGGCCAGTCTCGGTCCTGCCCCAGACAAACGAAGGTGTGAATATGACTCCCGTAGTCATAGTTGCATTATAGGAAGTGTGTGTGCTGCATTTGCTAGCCATGCAATGCTTAAAAACGTGCAAATGATGAGTTTTCTTGACATTGTAGCACAGCAATGTAAGCATGTAACGGTGATAGTCCAAAATCTGTAAATCGGTTGAGAAATTTCTTCCACTTAATCATGTCTATATCACCCAGCACTAACCGTTTCTATGTATAAAAACGTTATATCTAACCCGTCTTCTGCACACTGCTCTCTGTGCCAGAACTGTCTGGCAGCACATCTTTGTCTTCGCAAAATCCTAATTACAGCAGTGTATAGATGACATAGTCTCACATGATTATCACATGATGTCATTAAAAAAATGAATGTTGTATTTGGTTGTATTTTTAAAAACATCTTAATGATGGATTTGTTTCTTCTCAAGACATTAACTGATGGACTGGCGTAGTGTGGATTACTGTGATGTTTCTCATTCTGACGGCACCCATTCACTGCACTGAGTGATGCACTGCCACGTTTCCTCAAACAAAGAAACAAACTCATCTACATCTCGTATGGAGTGAGTACTTGGGATTCCACTCATGAACAACCAAAATTGATATTCTCCTTCTCTTAAACAGGAAGAAATGATCTGACTTTCCGCTTCATAGTGAAGTTTTTCCCTCCCGACCCCGGACAACTGCAGAAAGAACTGAGCAGGTGCAGCACAGCTCATCTCACACTACACCAAACAATAACAGCACAGACCGGCTCAGTGAACGTCTCTGGGCTCCTACAGGTATCTGTTTGCGCTGCAGATCAAGCAGGATCTGTCTGACGGCAGCCTGACGTGTAACGATAACAGCGCTGCTCTGCTGGTCTCATATCTTCTGCAGGGTATGTAGACTTCTCCCCGTCTCTGGTGGTTCTGCAGCACTACTGAAGTAATGTCTGTGTGTTTCTGCAGCAGAGATCGGCGACTATGAGGAAGAGCTGGACAAGCAGCATTTGGACAACAAGAGGTACATTCCCAACCAGGAGTGCCTCCACAAAAAGATCACGCGCTTCCATAAGAGACACAGGTAACGTTCAGTTAATAATCATAGAGCTTCACCCATTCACACATGACATGTCTGCACACACTGCAAAGAGGGGTGACTTTAGTTTTACATGCTTAATGCATTGTACAAGTGCAGCAGTATTCCTAATGCACAAAAAAAAAACACATAACAGATAATCAAAAACCATTGTGCGTTCCAGTTCATCTGAAACAGCAGTTGTGGTATATTGATTTGATTTGATTGAAATGAATAAGAATACATCTAACTATCACAAATGACGATAAACCATGGTTACATATTAAAAAACTAATTCATAATTACTTCATACTTCATATTTAAAAATATAATT
Source organism: Enteromius unitaeniatus (assembly GCA_032359435.1). Lineage (NCBI taxonomy): Eukaryota > Metazoa > Chordata > Actinopteri > Cypriniformes > Cyprinidae > Enteromius > Enteromius unitaeniatus. The sequence goes on along the minus strand of JAUMHI010000067.1, from coordinate 11,401,807 downwards.
GGATCCTTCAGCTGAATAGTTCATTAGATGCATTTATTAATTATTAATATTTTACTATCCCTTTTAATTAATTAATTAATGCAAATAAATTTTTTTTGTATCCTAACATTTAAATGGTTTAAAAATGTTGATCATACTTAAGTTTTACATACAACTATGACTTTTGCCTCAATAAACAGCTTATTTAGTGCGGTGGTTTTTAGTTTAGGTATCGGCTGTATTAAGGGATCATGCAGAATAAGGCATTAATATGTGTAGTGATAAAGAGTCAATATGCTAGTAATCTGCTTGACAATAAGCAAGAGCAGATTCCAACACTGAGAGTAAGATCTAGTGTTTTTGATGATTTATGAAGGATCGTGAGATTGAGAGAATCAGGTAGGTGTGTTTTCTCTCTGCTGTAGAGGGCAGTCCCCAGCTCAAGCGGACGCTCAGCTGCTTGAAGTGGCTCGTAAACTGGACATGTATGGCATCCGGCCTCACGCCGCCAGTGATGGAGAAGACATGAGAATCAATCTGGCCGTCACTCACTCTGGAGTGCTGGTTTTTCAGGTATGGACTGTATCGTTTATAATAAAGCCAGGTTTTAAAACTGCTGAATATTAAATAATATGCCGAATACCTCAAGCGTAGGACAGAAGTTACAGCCCTTACTATAATGTGGTGCAGTCTTTTATAAAGAATATATCATTGGTTTTGAGACTCTAGTCTTTGCAACTTTAAGGATCTTATCTATGCAGCTCCAAAGAGAAATGAAAACTTGAAATTGCATCATATGACCCCTTTAACATCTTTCCTGTTTTTGTTTTAGGGAAATACTAAAATAAACACGTTCAGCTGGGCCAATATTCGTAAACTCAGCTTCAAGAGAAAACACTTTCTGATTAAACTTCATGCAGCTATCGCGGTAATTATTTTGCTCTTACTCCAAAAAAAATGCCAGCTCTTAATGCAAACTGGAAAAATATATATGAGCAACAAATCTAAAAAAAATCTTATTGTGTCGGTTCAGGCATCTCATAAGGACACTGTAGAGTTTGCTATGGCCAGTCGAGACGTTTGCAAGGCTTTCTGGAAGATGTGTGTTGAATACCATGCCTTCTTCCGTCTTTCAGAGGAACCGAAAGGAAAGCAAAAATCACTGCTCTACAGCAAAGGATCTTGCTTTAGATACAGGTAGACACTGTCTAAAACAATACAGTACTACTGCATATTTAATTTTGTTATGAAAAAAACACAGCCTGAAAATGAGTGGTGTAGAAGAGAACACAGCTAAATACAAGAGGTTTAGAGTCATTGCTGGTATTCTGTGCCTCTGTCTCTCAAGTAAACATAATCTTACTGCCTTTAAGGTGCTGAATGGTTTTTGTTTTTTTTGGCTGCACTAAATCATAAAAACACCATTATATATTTGCAGATATTTAGGAAAGATGGTGTTTATCTGATAAACAATGCTACAGCCATTTATTGTCCTTTGAAATATGCATTTTGGTCAATGACTGCCCACTGCCAATTTCAACACTATGGGTTGCCAGTTGGTGGGAAACACAGCGTTTGGCATCCATGGAATCCACAAAGTGATTTCAGATTACAGATTCTACCCCACCTCATCATCCCTCTTATTCCCTTTCATTATCATTTGCACTTTTTCTGTTGGGTGTCCCTAATCTGGCAGCCTGTGTGAGCACCGAAGAGAAGGAGGGGTGGGAGAAACTCTAGTGTTTTGAATTTGGACTGCAGTTCCCATTACAACCCCTAGCTGTCAGCATTACACATTGCACATGTACAAGCAGTCTATGAGGATGTTTACATGACAGTGCTGTAAAAAAAAAAAAAATCATTTTGCATTTTTGAAAATTTTGTTTACAGACAGTAGCACTAAATAAATATGAATCGACATCAGAAAGTATGCAGAAGTTTCAAGTCCAATTGTTAATCTACTCTCCTGTCTGGTTTGTTTGTCGGACACAATGGCAGATTCATAGTCAGATCGCCTGTCAATCAATCAAACATTATTTTAAAACCGGTTTAGTTTTAGCCAAAATGCACCAAATATCAGGAATGACTCATATCAGTGCTGCTTGTCTGGGTTTTTTTTCTATTTATTCATGGAGACTGATCAGTTTATACATTTAGAAGCATTTTAAAACGGTGTAATTAAGGCAAATGTAATTAAAAATCATCCTTTATTTCCGCCTACAGTGGAAGAACTCAAAAGCAGCTTTTAGATTTTACGAAGAAATCAGAGAAGAACAGTCTACCTTTTCAGAGGTGAGAAATGTGTCATATTCTCTGAAAGAGGCCTGAATCTAAAATATCTGCATCTGTTGTTCTCTTCAGGAAGTACTGTAGAGATTACTGTGATCCACGGCAGAGCAGATCCTCGCCTGACTTACTGACCGACGTTTCCAAGCAGGTACAGCCAGAATATTCTGAAGCTGGAAAAGATTACATACTTTCTGCCATTCTAACTAGCTTGATCGTTCAGCATGCTTTCAGAAATTAATGTTTTGAGACTGGCTGCATATAGCATGTGACAGTGCATTCTTACTATTTTAAAAGCGTTTCAGCGACTTATTTATTATAAATGATACTATTATCATCATCAGTGATGTGGTTTCAGAGACTCAGATTTCATTCATCCTTTTTAGTACTTTTCAGAAATAAACTGATGCACTGAAAAAAAAATTCATATTTACTATTTTGTCTTCTTTTCTTGTTTGAATCAAGATGCATTTATTGAGAAGTAAGTTCTTAAGTAATATGACATTTATATTACTTTCTGCTTGAATAAGTTTTTCTTAAAAGTGTTCTCTTTGAATTAAGATTATCGGCAGATCGTTTTTTTTTGTTTTTGTTTTCAGGAACACAGTTTAGATTTTTTTTTAAAAGTTAAAATGCCTCTTGATTCAAGAATGTGTAGATATTTATACTAGAAAACAAGACAAAAATACTAAGAAACCTTTTGCAGGAAACTTAGATTAAAAAAAAATTAAAATTAAATCACAATTTCCACCTGATCAAATATTTCAACACTTTAACTAGAAAAGAATACTTATTTTAAAGATACCCATTTGATTAATTTATACAACTTCCCAAGTCTAGAGAGAAATCATACTTCTACATGTTTTTAAACAGTACTGTTTTACAGAAATACAGCTGTTGAGGAGGTGATCGTTCTCTTCTGACAGCTGTTTTTTTGATAGTCATGAAAACACTATCGTGGTGCTATTATTTGTTTTTTGAGCAAATGTAAAAACTATTTGTGGCACTCTCCCAATCACAGCTTATCCCAAGAAGTTAACCCAACTACAGGGTTGCCAAGTACTTTTCCCCCTACAAAATCGGGCTACTTTAACAGTGCTGCCAAATGTTGTTTTTGATGTCCATGGTTTGAAGCGACCCCTATAATCTCATATTTTATACCACACATACAACAATAGTATTAAACTTACAGGTATTTACTGGGACCCCCTCTCAAAATTCTCCTGGGTTGATTTGGGCTAGTTCCAAATGGCAATTGGGCAGGTTTTGTTGTGAAAACCTGGCAACACTGCCCAACTATAACTTATTTTTTCTCATAATATCAGATGAATGTGTAATATGCTTTGTTCTTTTTTTTTTAATAATATAAATTGATATTGACTCATTTGATGTGTGTGTGTGTGTGTGTGGCAGGCATACGAGCAGCACTCCTGTGGTTTTCCTCACGCGGGAAGCAGCAAGCGCAGTCAGTCGGCTGTGGAGGTTCTCATCTCCTCAGAGCCGAAGGACTCCGAGGTGGACGCAGGGCCCGATGCACAGCGGGAGCACAGGGACAACCGGAGAGCCAGGTGCAGAGTCTGCGCTCCACAGTGTGGCCGTTCAAACAGAAACCCGCTGGTCCTGCTTTACCCAAACCAGCCTCAGGCCTGCCTGCATCCACTGTTAGCCGTGTGCCCTTCGCTCGCTCTGGATCACTCCTGCGCTCCGGTCCTGCTGCCCTGCTGCAGTCACTCACCTCATCAGACTCCCTCCTTCTGTCTTCTGGATGATGCCATGCGCTCCTCCAGCTTCTCCGGGGCCTCATACGCCCCACTTATACAGTACGCCGGGATAGGCTGGCCCCAGGTGCTCGGAGCGCCGCCGGGATTTTACGTAGCAGGCAGCTTTAGAGACAGAGAACAAGAAGAGTTAGGCCACTTCAGTGATGACTGCAGCTATCAACCAGGACTTCCTCGTCGCTCGTATAGCCAGTCCGACGTCAAACTGTTGTGCGAGCCGGCAGAGTTTCGCCCGCTGGGTCACTATCCCCATCTGTCTCGAAGGCAAGTCCTGAAACGGCCCTCATACCTGCCACTGCACTCGGAGCGACCGACGGATGGCAGCAGGTCAGAACTGAGCCAAAGTGACTCGGATCCGGACGTGGTGTGTTCCTTCTACTGTCCCGGGATCAGCAGACTAGTGCGCTCTGCACCTATGGCACGCATGCGAATTTCCTCTGGAAGCTTGCAGCTGGACGAAGAGGAGGAGGAACAACGTTCGTTTAGTAATGAAGGCACATCATCTGCAACAACTGTCAAAGCCAAACACAAGTCATAAAGGCAGAGACACACTGGAGTGCATTTCCTGTACAACCATGTAGGGCTAGGCGGGCTTAAAAATATAGCATAATATTTCTGGCATTTATTGCAGTAATGTCAATTGAAAAAATACTCCAAATATGCATGGCAGAAGTATTAGCACTGGATACTCCAGGAAATCCCTAATATGGACAAAAATAATTAAGCAATCTAATTAATGCAGCCTAGCAATCCTTTAACGGATTTGATTAATAGATGCGTATCAGTGTGTTGTGTGTAAGCCAGAGTAAAGAGATGTGTCTTTAATCTAGATTTAAACTGACAGAGTGTGCCTGCCTCCCGAACAGTGT
>JAUMHI010000067.1:11317247-11367977 GCA_032359435.1 Enteromius unitaeniatus | reverse complement strand
TTTCTTCTGCTCATCAAGGCTGCATTTATTAGATTAAAAATACAGAAAAAACTGTAATATTGTGAAATATTATTTCAATTTAAAATAACAGTTTTCTGTGTGAATATATTTATTTATTCCTGTGATACAAAGCATCTTTACTCCAGACTTTCAGAAATCATTCTGATCTGCTGATTATTTCCAGAATTATCAATGTTTGAAACAGTGGTGCAGCCAAATATATTTTTTGGAACCTGTGTTTTTTTTTAATCAGGATTCTTAAAGTAAAAAACAACATATTTTTACCAAATATAAAACATTTCTAAAATACAAATCTAAGACTTTTTTGTTCATTTAATAGATCCTTGGTTTATAAAAGTATCAAAGAAGAAAGAATAAAAATGTCTTGATCCCAAACTTCTGAACAGCAGTGAAACGGTAAACTACTGTAACAGTAGATCTGAACATTATTATCCATTTTAAATAAATGCTGCTCTTTTTAATATTTTAATGATCAAAGAATCCTAAAAAAATCCAACACTGATAATAAAACAACAGCATCATGTGACGCTGAAGACTGGAGTAATGATGCTTTGGATCAGGAATAAATATATTACATTGAAATAATATTTCACGATACAGTTTTTTCTGTATTTTTAATCTAATAAATGCAGCCTTGAGCAGAAGAAACATCTTTAAAAACCATTAAATGTCTTTCTGACCCCAGTTTTCTCAGCTGTATATATATATATATATAGATGCACAGTGCACACATGCAGAATGTAAACAAAAACATTGTTTTTGGATAAGATTAAACGCTTGACACCATAATTAACCATGGTTCAAGTGTAATAGATTTTTGCATAATAACATACCATAGTCAAACTATGGTTAATAGTAATAATGTTTATGTTACTGAACCTTTATAAAGCCAGTCGTGTCGTGTTTGAAGTGTGTTTCAGTGTTAAAGCTGTTATCTTCAGTGTTTAATGTCCTGAGCTGAGCCGAAACCAAAGGGCCTGCCGGGAACATTAGCGGCTAAGCTAACAAAGTGGACGGGAAGCTGAGAGCTAAACACAGCGCTGGGCTTCACGGGTCCCGCGACACTCACGGGCCTTACCTGGGGTTGAAATCTTGAAAAACGCCTCGGAGATTCATGGCTTGCTCTTCAGACCATAGTTAGATGAAGAGAGACGCGAAAGCTGCTGCTGACTGGCACCCGCTCGCTGAGACCAAACAGGGTGACGTCACACGCCGGATGACGCTGTTTACATTACAGCTGATTATGAAAACAAACACATTTTATATATATATATTATCATCTGTACTTAACTTCCAGCCGCTGCAGATCCACTCTCTCTCTCTCTCTCTGTTTCTGTCCTTCCTTCATTCATTCCTTTCTTAACTCTTTCAAAGAGTCTTGATCCCAAACTTCTGAACAGCAGTGGAACAGTAAACTACTGTAACAGTAGATCTGAACATTATTATCCATTTTCAATATTTTAAACAAATATTTTAATGATCAAAGAATCCTAAAAAAATCCAACACTGATAATAAAACAACAGCATCATGTGACGCTGAAGACTGGAGTAATGATGCTTTGGATCAGGAATAAATATATTACATTGAAATAATATTTCACGATACAGTTTTTTCTGTATTTTTAATCTAATAAATGCAGCCTTGAGCAGAAGAAACATCTTTAAAAACCATTAAATGTCTTTCTGACCCCAGTTTTCTCAGCTGTATATATATATATATATAGATGCACAGTGCACACATGCAGAATGTAAACAAAAACATTGTTTTTGGATAAGATTAAACGCTTGACACCACTACGAAAATTAACCATGGTTCAAGTGTAATAGATTTTTGCACAATAATATACCATAGTCAAACTCTTTCTTTTTTTCAGTGGTTTCCTCACAAAACGGACACATCCATCAGAAACAGAACTGTGATATTTAACTCAGGATTCAGAGAAAATGTCAAAACTGCCAGATATTAAAAAAAGTGTCTTAGTTTCTTGAGGTCTGGACTGTTTTTAACAAGTGGGTTTAACAAGTCAGGGTTAGGGTCTGACCTTTTACAAAGACAGAAAAATCAAGTGAAAAACATAGGCAGGGTCTCACAGACAAAGCTTTTGTTGTTCTGTGTTTTCTTTATTTAAAATTGATGAAATTAATGAAAAATTGTGAAAAGCACTATATAAATACAACTGAATTGAACTGATTCAACTACGATGTTTATACATACTTTATAAACATGCCTCAGAAAAAGACGTTACTGTGTCTTGAGACAAACCGATGACACTGACATATTTTAAGATCTGTTATTTTAGGTTATTTTATTAAAAAATACACTCACGTTGTCTGAAGTGTTTTTACTGGGAGAGCGCAACATAACTGGCTCCTCTTCTTCTGCATCTGACAGAGCCATGATGTTTTCATGATGTAATTACGTAACTTTCACAAAAATGAAAAGAACCATCACATTTATGCATCAGAAAATATAGCTAATGATTACTGTAATAATGAAGAGTGTGGGAAATATTTGACTTACACAAAGAAACCAAAACTATAGTGACCTTGAGTGAAATCCAGGCAAAAGTCACATGATCTATGAATTATAAGATCATAATTTTATATAATTACTATTGATGGGTACTTAATAGTGAGTTGGTACTATAGCTGGTGTCTGGGCTGGTGATGATGGAGATGTTGAGTTCAAGAGAAGAAACACAGTGTACATAAAAAGTACCTAGTCATTCCCAGCTGGGAATACAAAAATCTAAAGTTTGTAATATAGAATGCTTTAATTTTATTTGTTGTACTTCATTTCATTCATTTTTCTTAGGATTAGCCCCTAACGTCACTATTGGAACTATAAATACTATTGTTTTCCCTAAAATTACATGTAAATGAAACTGTGAAAAAATTAAAATATTTTCAAAACGTCAAACCTTACCTAAAATAAAAGATTAATTTCAGAATTTGTATAGACCCCACCCACCCTTTTGATTTACTGACTCTGTGCCGTTCTGAAGTTTCAATTCATAATGTGCTCCGTGAGTTCTTGCGCAGTCCAACGTTTCTGGAATTGGACACCATTTATAATATAGCCATCATTCAAGAGCTGCACTCTTGCCATTCCTCTTGGGTCTCAGGAGAGGTCAAAACACACACTTCTCTACAAAAAGGAGCACCTGCGTTTCTACGGCACCTAAAATATAGAAACTAAAGTTTGAAGTCATATTTTTCTCTCATGCTGTAAAATACTGTACATTATTCTAAAGATGAATGTGGTGTGAGCTGCTTCAAAAATAACTTGCAATAACCAGAAAATGAAAATTATCCTGCATTGATCCATTCAACATGAAACAGAGGGCCATCATTGTTCTGCATATCATATAGAGAGGTCAAAAGACATATTTCTCTACAAAAAGGAGCACAACCGCCACTGCATGACCATATACTTTTAACTTCATATTTAAATATCATGTTAAATCTGTTATCAAATCTTTACTATGAAGCGCATAACAACTAGAAAAGAACAAGGTTAGTAGAAAAAGCTATGTATATGTATGTTCATTTATACTGAATCAAATATATATATATATACGTCTAGATGTTAGATACTGTACATACTGTATGTATTTTTTTGTAAAATATGTGCATACACTCACACATTATAAAAAAACATGACAATAAAATGCACTTTGCATCAAAGAGAATACATTTATGTACTCACAATTGCTCATTTAAAAATGTATATGTATGTACTTTATTTATTTTAAGTATAGTTGAGAAAACATGATTGGTGAAATCCTTAAGTGCTTTATTACTTTTTTTGTTAAAGTATGTGGCATTAAAACTGGTTAATATTTACATCAAGTGCATTATAGGTTCATAGGGACATAAATCCACCTACCTGTAGCAATCTCCCATTTCACATAAAGTGCAAAGGTTAAACTCCATCATAAACACTTAGCAATCACAAAACTTTAATGCGTCAATCCAGTCATTTAAATAAAATAAAAAAGGTGGAGCTGGTACAGAAACGATAGCATGTAAAGGTGCAGAATAGTAGACCTTAAAAAGTTCTTCCGAACACACAACACAAGCAAGACGAAAAACACTTTTAGCACATGAAAGGTCTATTTACATGAATATACACCAACATATTGTCTTCAGTCACATAATGAATGATTACAATTTAAAGCGTGGTTACTGTAGGAACAATCATTAGCTAACGCAAGATTAAAAAATGAGCTTTCATATTAGTGCACAAGTTCCAGCTGATTAGACGCGAAAGGTAAGACTCCGCTGACGTAATACGCAATGCCGAGTGAGAGCAGAGCAATGACGAGGAGCAGCAAAAGCACTCGCCAGAAGCCAAGATCTTCCACGAACTCCTGCCATGTAGTGCGGAAGCTGGACAGCACGCCATCGCTGTGATGCAGGTGTGGGTTGAGAAGAGAGTGGCTCTCCATGGCACTGCAGGAGATACAGCAGCCCATAGTGAGTAAGAACATGAAGAACATTCATGAAGAAACAGGCAATGGTAATCATCTCACCTTTCATTCTCAGCCATGTGCATCTTCTCCAGACTGGAATGGGAGCTGCGGTTGAAGCCCTTCACTTCTTGTTCCTCCAGGCCCTCCAGCAGATGAAGAGCGTCTTTATTCACACCGCGTCTCTTGGCCAGCACCAGCGGAGTGGCTCCATTGTGATTACTGTTCAGATCAAAAAGCATGGACATGAAACTGAAGTTCTGAGCCAACTGAAGGTGAATTGATGAGAGCCCTGTAATATGCGAGCTGTTAGTAATGGGGTTTAGTAAAGCTGAATATTCAGCATCATTACTACAGTCTTCAGTCATGTTTCATTTTAAGATGCTGATTTACTGCTCAAGAGACTCAGACTATCATCAATGTAGTCGTATGTATGTACAATGTAGTACATTTTTTATGTCATGCTGTATTATAGTACAATATATATTTAGTGCTGTCGAACAATTAAATGGCATCCAAAATAAAAGTTTTCGTTTGCATAATATATGCGCGGTGTACTTTTACTATGTATATATAAATATAAACACATGCATGTATACGTTTAAGAAAACTACTGTATGCATTAACTTTATTTAAATATAAAATATAAATGTATATGCATGTAAATCTTTTCTAAACATATGCTGTATGTCTGTGTATTTATAGTACACACATATATTGTTTTTATTTGGTATGTGATTAATAGCGATTATTTGCTTGATAGCACTAATTATATTATATCATATTATTTTGTGTGTTGTGTATTATAATTGGAGGTCCTGCAAAATCTTTTTATTTCCATCTGTTATTTTACAGTTTTGATTTTTCTACATAAGTGTGAGGTCCACAAATTGGCCCAATGAAGGCGTCCAATGGTGGATGAAGATTTCAGGCATAGCTGACGTGAAATACATAGTACGAGTAACAAGCATGCCGGATGTATAGGACTAGGGTAATTGAGTATCGTGGTGCCCATCACAAGATCATAAAAACACTGACCAGATGTCAATCTTGAGGCCGTTGGACACCAGGAACTGGATGGTGTCTACATGCCCGCACATGTGCAGTGCCGTGTTGCCCTGTGAGTCAGTGGCCAACAGATCAGCTCCAAACTTATGCAGCAAAGAGCAGATTTCCACGTTTCCCCGAGCGGCAGCCAGATGTAATCCGGTGCGTCCGCGGCAGTCTCGAGTGTTTGGGTCGAATCCAGACTCCAGGAGTCGTTTAGTGTGAGCGAGATCCCCGTCGATGCAGGCCTGAAGCAGTGGCACGGTGGTCTGCAGGGAGTCGTTGATGAAGATGTATGACATTTTGCACCTGATATCAGAGATTTGGAAATAAAAATCACATTTGGATCAGCTGACAACCTGAAACATCACACTGCAGCATTTAAAAACCACTGAAGTTACTTCTCTATTTCCTTTATAATCATTATGCCAGGCTTCCTCAACCCTGGTCCTGTCCTGCAGATGTTTAGCTCTGAAAGAACTAACTAAGCTGTCTAGGGTTACTAGTAAGCTACAGGAAGATGAGTTTGGAGCAAAACCAGGGTTGAGAGCCACTGCATTATGCGGTCGTATTAATAGATTTATTGCATTTTTTATTTTATTTTTTACACACACCACACAGCCTTTAATGTTATGTAAACAGTTGCTACAAGCCCCTAAAGCTCATCTCCAACATTTATGATGGATGCGTCATGCACCAAACATGCAATAGCATTAAATAATCCAGTAAATAAACTTTAGATTACATGACAGCTGAACTTCACAAATGATTACAGGCTAGCGGACTAGCTTGGTCGAGCTAGTATGTTATTCAACAAAGCAAACGAGCAAAACACACGACTCTAACCAATGACGCCGTTTCCTTTAAGATACTACCTTATAGAAGGTGAATCTATACCTCGGAGTGATATCTTGAATGTGTCTTTAAAAAATTAAGCTTCTTTCACAGCCTCTGTTGTGGAAAAATAGATATAAAATGACGCAAAAAGATGGAGGGTCATTTGACTACAAGCCCCACAGTGCATGTTGTGATTAGAAAAATAGGACTTCCGCATCTCGGCCTCAAACCTGGTCATTGTAGTTTTTCTGGTGCCGTTGACTATTAGGATGACTCGGACTTGGACTACATTACCCACAATGCACCGCGTTTTATATATATTTATATCCGATGACGGCCGAGGATGGAGGCAGGTAGGGTATTTATTTGTGGTTAAAAATAAGAAAAAGCTCAGCGATTTATCGATGCGTTTGGCTGACAATGCTCAGGCGACGTTTTAAGTTAGAAAAGCGTCGATAAAAGTCTAGTGAAAGCTGTTAGGGATTCCAACAGAGGAAATTTCGTAACTGAGTTTCAAGTTTTCTCATTGTTCTTCAGTGGCCTGTGCAAATACAGACATGTAGAGTTGGTCTGTTGTGGTCTGTTAGTGATAAAAAATTAGCATTGTTTTTGGACTTTTACCAAGGTATTCAAGCTCCTTAGAGTACCCAGTAAATACATTTATTAAATGCAAGTACATGGTGCATTTGCATCTGGTAACATCCTAGTGTTTTTGTGATGGATGCTGATGTTAAAAGTACCTTATAGTGAAGTGTTGCTGTGTGTTGTTGTTAAATCAGTGATTGTGTCACAGCACTAACATGTCATCCATTATTCCAGTTCTAGCCAAGTATGAGAATCACATCAACGTATTCTCCGAGCTCCTGGAAGACCTGCCAGATGTAGATGAGCCGGTATGGATCCTGGGAGAATGTTACGATATTAAAACAAGTAAGACAAGCCATGATGCAGTGACCATTCAACTATATAAACACACTCACTCTTATTAAACTGGATTTTGTATATTGGCTGCCCTGCTCTCTGTATTAGCATCAGTCATTAACTAATTCAGTTTGGTTTCTCTTGTCCTTGTTACAGTGTAATTATACTAAAATTACTGAGTAATAATTATTAACAAAATACAGTTAGCGTAGGGTTCAGATTAGTTGCTTCTCACTGTGCACCGATAATAAAACATCAGCATATTAGAATGATTTCTGAAAGACTGGAGGAATAAATTACACTTTAAAATATATTCACATTTTAAATTGAAATAATATTACACAATATCAATTATGGATTTTTAATCTAATAAATGCAGCCTTTAAAAACCATTAAATATCTTACTGACTCCACATTTTTCAACGGTAGTGTATTTCAAAACATAATAATCGAATCTGACTTTTCAGCATCATTCCTCCAGTCTTCAAATTTGCTGATTTGCTGCTCAAGAAATATTTCTGATTATTAGCAATGATCATTTTCCAGAGAAATCAGAGCTGCTCTCGGATGTGCGTTCACGACTGTGGTTCACATATAGGAAAAAGTTTTCCCCTATAGGTAAGTGGCAAGTGAACTAGATGGAGTGGAGCGGACTTCGGTCCTGATTAGAGCTAGATGCTTAGCCTGTCTGACTGTGGTTTGCAGGAGGAACAGGCCCTTCGTCAGACGCGGGATGGGGCTGCATGCTCCGCTGTGGACAGATGATCCTCGCGCAGGCTTTGGTCTGCAGGCACCTGGGTCGAGGTAAGGAAACGTGGAAGCTTCTCACCAATAGGATGTCAACAAGCACAGCATATTTCAGCCACATTATAAGCTCACAGTCAGATCTCTGCTTAGAAAGCCTCGGCATCCTTCTAAAAGGATTTATGAGCAGAGGCTTATTAAAGGAAGCGTATGTAAGAAATGTATTGTAATAATCATAAAATGTCTCTGTTGTGTTTAACAGGCGTTAAGAAATCATGTTAATTAAAAGTACTCGTATCGCCGACAGCAGTAGTACAGCCTGGATATTCTCATTTAAAAAGCGCAGTTGCAGCCCTCAACTGATGTTTATGTTGTCATGTTTTGTTTTGGTCTGAAGCTCCACCCTCCATCTGTCTCCCAATCATGAAGTCAGTAGTGTTTCGGCTTCCAGGTTGCCTGCTCTGCATAAACACAGCGTATTTCATCGTCATTGCGCTCGTATTAGTTGCTGTCTTCAATCTGGGAACCTGCTTGCCAAGTCTGAGTAGGAGGGGCCGGGTGAAAAACCAAAAAAACATCTCCAATATTTTGAATGCAATACCTAGTTCAACCACTCGGTGTCAATCCTACATACAGTACCTTTAAAATATGGATAAATCATCTCATTCACTTGCCTTGGTTCCTGTTTCGTGTCCTCAGTGTGTGAGTGTCGAGTCTGAGGAGGAAGGGGCGAAGGGTTCAATTAGTGTTAATAAGTGCTCTGCTTCACTGTGTGGTCTAGATTGGAGATGGGATCCAGAGAAACGGCAGCCCAAAGAGTATCATCGCATCTTGCACTGCTTTTTAGACAAGAAGGATAGCTGCTACTCTATTCATCAGATGGGTAAGGCATTAAAAGTGTGTGTTTCTGCCTACAACCATGTCATTCAAGACCATTATTATTGGTCCAGCCCTCTCAATGGCCTTTATAAGTTTAAAAGCAAGTGCACATCATTGTATTGTTTGCCTGAACGTCTGTCTGTGAGCACAGTACGTCACAGTGGTACTAAAGTCAAGTCATTGTGTTTGTGTAGCTCAGATGGGCGTCGGAGAGGGCAAGTCTGTTGGAGAATGGTATGGACCGAACACAGTGGCTCAAGTCCTCAAGCAAGTGTCATTTCTCTTTTCCAAAGACTGATTTTTAAAAATGATGTTTTGTTGTTGGACACGCTTGTCTTTGTTTTAATGAAGTGCTTTTGCAAATTTGCTAAAAACATGTGCTCACCAAGATGCAGAGGAGTTTGTTTCTTCTTGTAGAAATGTAGCTTTGCATCACGTGCTCTGCAGTGAATGGGTGCCGTCAGAATGAGAGTCAAACAGCTGATAAAAACACCAGTCCAGTCCATCAATTAACATCTGGAGAAGACAAAAGCTGTGTTAAGGTGCTTTTCATTTCAAACTGTTGGATTCTGACGGCACCCATTTATTGCAAAGGATCAGTTGGTGAGCAAGTGATGTAATGCTGCATATCTGACAAAGATTTTTTTTTTTTTAAGCAAACTTTAATTTTTGGGTGAAGTAGTAATGAAGCACTGTATCATGAAGTAGTACAATTCTACACAAGGTGTTTGGAAGAATGCCACACTGCTGTAAATAAAAGCAGCGTTTAAGTCTCAACATTTAGTTTGAACTAACAGCAAATGACTGTCTGGTTGCAGGAAGCTTGCCCTGTTTGATGATTGGAATACACTGGCTGTGTATGTGTCCATGGATAACACAGTTGTTATTGAAGACATCAGTAAGTGTCTTTTTCTGATTAGTCATATCACGTGCCGTCACGTTCTCTAGCTTTTATGATGGTACAAGTACGATTTTTAAGACCTTCGGTTTAAACAGGATGAGTAATCTTCATATTTCTCTCTTCCAACCTTCTTGACGTTCTCACCTCATTACTCTGGACCAGAGAAACAGTGTAAGCAGCCAGGCCGGGAAAGCAGGTCCAGGGCTGGTCCCTGTGAAGTGCCGGCGTCCGGCCAGAGCTGTTCAGAAGCTCAGGGAAAGACTCTTAACCTTTGCTCCCAAGGGCTCCTGGACTGGAGGCCCCTGCTGCTGGTCATTCCTCTCCGAATGGGCATTAACAGCATCAACCCCGTCTACATTCAGGCCTTCAAAGTACCACACTTTTCTTTCCCTGAAGAGTCTATTATATTCAGAGCTGGGTAGTAACTGGATTACATATTACAAAAAAACAAGTACTTGTAGTTAGGTTTTACTAGCATTTTAAAATACTCAGAGCACAGTAATGTTTTTAAATGACATATTATTCACACAATAGCATTATTGATTCTCCCTAAAACGTTTAGTCATCCACCTAATATATAATACATTTTTGTAAAATATATATATTTTAATAATTAAGCATCTCATTTGCATGTTTATGCTTCTCTGATATTGATTAATGGTCATGCAGATAAATTACATTACCCACTACAATTTTTGTTATATAATTTGTAATCGGTAACAAACCGTGATTTAGATTGAACACGTTCCATCTTCTTTTCCTAGGAGTGTTTTAAGATGCCTCAGTCGTGTGGTGTTTTGGGAGGAAAGCCAAACCTCGCGTACTATTTTATTGGATTTATCGGTGAGTCTAATTTGTTGGCGCTTACACAGTTTAGGGTCATAAAACATACGTGTTTCCTATTGAAAATCAAGCAATAGAAGTAATCAGCGCAGTGCTTTATTCCGGATAATGTTCTCATTTGTGTTTTTCTCAGATGATGAGTTGATCTATCTGGACCCTCACACCACGCAGCAGGCCGTGGACACCGAATCAGGCAGTGCTGTGGACGACCAGAGCTATCACTGTCAGAGGACCCCACACCGCATGAAAATCACTAGCCTGGACCCGTCTGTGGCGCTGGTGAGAGCTCAAACCTCGTCACTGCCAAAAAAGAAGTGAATTGGTGAAGCTCTCTGTGAATATAAGCATCCGTCATGCACACAGTAGTGCTTTAAAACACACAAAATGATGTATTTGCCCGTTTATGGCTAGTGATCTCGCAAACACAATCTTAATAGAACACAGTTTAGCTCCAACCCTATTCAAACACTTGAAACAGCTAATCAAGGTCTTTCTGGGTATACTTAATACTTCCAGGCAGGTGTGTTGATGTAAGTATGATCAATTAATCTTATTAGACCATTAGCATCTCACTTAAAAAGGACCAAAGAGTCTCGATATTTAAAACTTTACTCTTCTATAGTTACATCGTGTACTAAAACTGAAGGAAAATTAAAAAGTTGCTAGTTTACAGGCTGATATGACTAGGAGCTATACTTATAGGAACTATATATAATACCTTAATTATTACGCCGGATTGAGAGTGTAGTTCCTAGACATATCGGCCCAGCTTTTCATTTTCTGTCAGTCTTAGTCCACCATCAGATAAGTCCAGTTTTAAATAGGAAATATATGGAAACTCTTTGGTGATTTTTGAGCGAGATGCTCAATGATCTGTTGCTAAGCTTCAGCTGAAAGTGCTCCGCCAGACAAAGAGATCTGTGGAATGGATTCACTCAACTCAACTGAGTGAAAAAAGCGCAGTGTTCCTTTAAATAAGAGTTGGGAGAAAATGAGGTTTAAAGAAGTTTTTTTAATAAATACTAACAAAGTCACAAGTTTTTAGGACTGAATGATTATTAGAGTTATTCATATATTTGTGACATGTATGTGTGGACATAATTCTTTTAACTCTAAGGGGCCGTTCACACAGAATGCATTTTTTTCATTCCAGTGCACCGTGGTTTTGCTATGTATATGTGCTAGATGGATGTGTATTTTTAAGACGGCGTGTCAGGGTTAAAGAATTTCAACTTTTACATGCAGTACTGCTCATCAATGTCACTGGACCAATCAGAAGAGCTCAGAGGCGGTGCAAGCGTTGTAAGCGTTTATTTACAGTAAAAGATTGGCATGACAATTTGTATTTGATGTTTAAAGTTGGAAAAAAGTCCAAGTTTTTCACACAATCTTGCGTGCACGGCCCCTAACCGATGTTTTATCTGAAGACATATTCCAGAATGGCACATTATTATTATAAAAAAAAAAAAAGTTCCAAATGTTATCAAAAATGAAGCCCAGATTTCTCTTTTTTTTTCGTCACCGTTTTACTTGTTGATGAGAAAACGCTAGAATGAGCCAAAGGTCTTCAGCTGCAGATGTTAGAATGCATTCAGGGTTTGATTTCATGGATCAGTAAACGTGAATGTTTGCCCCCAGGGTTTTTTCTGCAAGAGTGAGGAGGACTTTGACAGCTGGTGCGATCTGGTTCAGCAGGTTAGATCAAGAACATGATTTACCAGCTTGCTTTCTTTACACTGTTAACTTGCTCTCATTATTTGTCTCCGATGTAAAGGAGCTCCTCAAGAAAAGAAATTTGCGGATGTTCGAGCTGGTAGAGAAACACCCGTCTCATTGGCCTCCGTTCGTTCCTCCCACCAAACCAGAGGTGCAGACCACAGGAGCAGGTACTGAGGAACAATCGTGTGATAAACATTTCCTGCGAACCCTGTAATGCATGCATAATACCTTGATACGTGAAGAAATGAACACATTATATAGTTACAATGTTTACAAATCTTGAAGTTTCATATCATTTTACTTTAAAGCAATACTTCAGCCCCCCAAAAATGAGAAGAATTGATGAGAGTGCCCTATGAGTTCTTTGTAGATTATAGAAATGTAGCTTTATCATATGCATTTTATCATATGCTCGTTATAATATATAATGTATACACAACAAATGCAGGCTTCATAGAAAGTGTTTCCAAGACTGTGCAACTGATTTCAATTCATAACCTGAAAATCATTTTGTGCTCGTTCTCCTAGAGTTCATCGAGTCCCCAGACAAGCTTTTTGAGTCAGAAGAGGAGTTTGAGATCCTAAACGTGTGATCCGTGCACAAGTGCCTCCGATCAACAGCGAGCACACGCTTACCGTACGCAAAAAAACAGCAGCAGAGCAGTGAGGAACACAAGAAGCCAAGGATCACGTAGCAACTTTGTGTGACGTTTAGCCTCGTTCTGAGGTCGTGTAAGAGACTTGTGTTTTTAACAGGGTTTGCATGAACTTTTCTGTACTGTATCATGGTGAGGTGAAGGCTTCTTTACAACCTCGACACACTCTACCTCCTGACCGCAGGAGATGGATCATATGCAGACATATTTAATTCAGTGTTATTCAAGGAAAACAAATGACAACCTTATTGGTTAAACAAGTGCCTCCTTTTATGACATATTTATGTTTCTCACTGGTAAAGGTGACGTTTCCTTTCCTTTCTACAGTGGGTTAATTATATCACCCACCCCTGCACATCTGTACATATGGCTTGAAATGAAAATATTTAAAATGTTTAGCACATTTTCGATCGGCCCTATCACTTTTTTAAAGGACGAAATAAAGATACTAAATGATGAGCTCCTATCATTTATTGCTGAAAACTGTCCCTTTTCATGTGTTTGTATGTTTATAAAAGATGTCAAATCTGAACAGGACTCTTCTTTGGTTTATGTCCAAAACAATGTGTTACATAATATTAATATGGAATTCATTCAAAGAAAAGATTTATTGTAGAAATTACACAAAAAAAGGAATACTTTTAAAATGCATATATATTTCATACTAAGTACAGTTCAAATCTTAACATATTTCATGAGATTTAATGATAAAGGAATTATAATTTAAATTTATTAGTAGTGCTGCTTGTGCATAATGCATGTTTCTTAAGATTAAGCCTAAAATGTGTTTTTATACCACTCTTGGCGAGAATTATATGATTGTGCTAAAATTGAACTATTGGTATAAATGGAAGATATTTAAAGTGATATCAATAGTTCCACTTTAGCACACCTAAATACAGTTCAGTGTATCTTCAGTTAGACTTCAACACTACCTGAAGTGCATGAAGTACAACATTCAGCAGACTGGTACGTAACCCAGTTTAGTATACTAAAGGTACAATTGCAAGGTGTTTTTATTAAAGCACTTAGCATGAAATAAATGAGTTTCAAATACATTTTAGTATATTTATAAGAAATACATATGTGTGTGTGTGGATATGGATGCCTTTAAAAAACAGCAACAATAATGTTAAGAAAAATTTGTTTCAAATATACAGTAGTCAACATCTGAAGTGGATCAAAAAAGTGAATATAATTTGTCCCAAGACAAGATTGTATTTTGGTTTGGGGTTTTAGGACAACCTTGATAAAAGGTTTTGATCCACTTCAAAGTTAACTACTATATATATATATATATATATACATTTTTCTTTATTTTCATCAGAGAATCTTAAATAAATAAAACTGTTTCCACAAAAAAAAAAAAAATCCTGTTTTTTGAGCAGAATGATTTCTGAAGGATCATGTGACACTACAAAATTTTATTAATGATGCTTGAAAATATTAAATAATGTATTTTTGGATTGAATAAAGCTTTGCTGGGAATTAAAAGCAAACAAATAAACATTTAAATGGTAGTGCGAGTTTGGGTTTTAGCTTTTTTTAAAATAATAATTTAGGAAATGAAACGATTTACTAATAGATTATACATTCATATATTTCCTAACTGTAAATGTTCTTTTTGGCCAGCAGGGTGCAGCAACTATTAACTTAGATACAGGACAAGCAAGTGGAGAGACTAGGGTCTTAACACGTCCACAGCAATGTTGCATCATACTAGACATGAGAAATCAAAGGCACATGACTCAGTCAGGGATACCTTGGCACTTTTTTATTGCAATAGCTCTATTACAAGCAAACCCAATCTAATAAATATACACGAAAATAAATAAATAAATATAAAAATGTAAAAGTGACCAAATAAGAAGAACAAAAAAATAAATAAACTCAAACACCCTCATCTTTGAAACCAAGCGAGGTGCCGTGTAGCGTGTTGACGAGAGAAGGGATATCAAAAATTACAATATTTACAAAAGGAAGACGGCGCTGATAATGGTCTGCTTCAGTCATTATTATCAACATTTTTCAACCCAATCACAAGCTTTCAGCGTAAGTGAGTACTGACCAAATGAACAGCAAATTGTTGACACAGACTTTGCCCATCTCTTTTTTTTTTCTTCTTCTTCTTCTTCTTTTTTTGTCCAGCTCTTCCTTTCAGTCACTGTAAAAGGCAAACGACACGATTCCAAACAATATCAGTAACCCCAAAATATAACCTCAGTAGAGCCCCTAGTATAAAAAAACAAAACAAAAAAAACACAAGTCTGATTATTTTTCCAGGCTGTCACGGTAGTTATTGTGTAGAAAAAAATCCCCAAGAAACGGTATACTACTGGTTTTTTTTTTTTTCTCCATTTCACATTTTACATTAAAGCAAAGCAATATCGTGACACAATAGCATGACAAAAGCTAGTCAAAGAAAGATGGGAAAAAGTCACCGACGTATGGTTTCGTCCCAACATAATCTGGACTACTACTGTAAAGCTTACACATCTTACTACACAGCTTTCAACCACAACCTCAACCCAAAATCTCTTCATATAAAGCTTCCAGGTACGAGCAAAAAAAATAAGAAACAAAAGAGAGAGACTAGTAAGTCTTAGTTAAAAAAGGCTCGAGAGAGAGATGAAGGGAAAACAGGTTGTCTGAAGTTGTATATACATTGAACTCCCCCTCTCAGTAGTACTATATTCATACGAATGCGTTCACCGTCTACACTGGATTCAATAAATAAACACAGACGAGCAATAAATAATCAATAAATGAACAAAAACAACAAACAGGATGTACCATGTGGGGAATGCAAAGTAGCACGACGTTATCCTTCGATACTGTGGCAGTTCGTAAGACTAGTAGTGACAATGCAAATACGTAACCGCGAGAAGTAGTAAACATCGTCGTTTCGTGACCGGTGCTACATCGAGGCTCAAAACCGCTCCCAAGTTATGTAAACAAGGCTATTTTGAGGACAGAATGGAATGGTGGCGCTTTGCATCTCGGAGTAGGCAATACTTGATATTGCGCTAATACAGGCGAGGCTGAAAGGATCTCGTGAGCGTTTTTTCCCACCGGCGTGAATGGGAGGTAGCATCCGGTTAACACTGTCTCGGCCTAAAAAGCGCTCTCGTATTGGTTTCTTTTGAATTTGCCCGATGCTGCCTCGTTTGCTCTTTCACAGGGGGGCGTTTTCATGCACCCATAACACTTACTTAATGACTGTACACGATGAAAAAAAACAATAAAGCCAACGCAGGCCTGTGTGACAACTGTTAACCCCTGAAAAAATAATTACTTTATACAAATAAAAATGGCCGGGGCGGATGATCCAAAATGATACTCGATATACAAGCTTCTCCTATTTACATCCGAGAAACGTAAACCTGTAACCTAAGAGCTATGACGCGTTTCATATCGTACACACAAAAATAGAAGTGCTAGATATCTGAAGCTCACAGTTCTAATTTAGCGAACCCGCTCTAGTAAACAAGACGATAAAGGGAAAAACAAAACAAATAGTATCATTCGGACAAATGAAACCGGTTGTTGAGGCAGTTATGTGGGAAATACAGAGCATAAGAGGTTGTGCAGTTTCTCAGTCTTTGTTGTTGGAGGTCTGAGGAGGAGGAGGCTCGCTCTTCGGCGTTCCAGAGTTCAGTGGATTCTCCGTGTCCTGATTCCCCTTCAGGCACCGGCGTTTGACTCGCTCAATCTGTAAGAGTGAGAAGACGTTATTAGAGCGCATGTTATTAAACGCTTAATGCGTTCCATGTTTGCATTCCTCAGACAGTAGAGGTCGTGCGTTTGATTTCCAGCCAATGCATGCTCAAATGTACAATAAAAGTCACTTTGGACATCAATCAGCTTCATTAGGTTTCTGAGGTAGAGGCCATCTATATATTGAAACCACACAAATCAGTAGTTGACTTCGGCCGTATTAAATGGTTCCAGAAGGACTGGTAAAACTTTTAAAGGAGTAGCTCAACAAATACTATGGGAGTCAATGATGACCCAAAACAAAATTCATACGGGTTCATACTACTTGAGGGTAAGAAAATGATTTTTTTGGTGAACTATTCCTTTAATGCTGGATATATTTAACCCATTAGGGTTTTTGTTACAGCAAATGCTGATTTTAGTAAATATATATGTACAGTAGTTAACATTCGAAGTGAATCAAAACCTTTCATCAAAGTTTTCCCAAGACAAGAATAGGTATTGTTTTTGATTTTAGGACAACTTTGATGGAAGGTTTTGATCCACTTCGAATGTTGACTACTGTATATATATCTACATATCTATATTTATATATATAACCACTATAGAAATCAGAAATAGGTACCCTTCATTAAAACAGTAATAAATATTTGCTTTTATGGCTTATTTGATTCCCGCAAATATGTACCGCTCATCTCTCATGATATATCATCTCTTAATGATGAGCTTGAGAGGAAAATAACCTTTACTCATATTTTGTGTTCCTTAACAGATATCTACATTCTTAAATCACTATATACTAACTTGAAAAGTACTTTTCTGAAAAGAATATTTTCATTTTGTAAAAGAAAAAATATCTGAAAAGAAACATAATACTGTTTTTACCGTAGATGGCAGGCAGATGTTTTAACACTCACTAACAAAACTGACTTAAGCCTGGCTTCACAAACAGGGCTTAGCTTAAGCCAGGACTAGGCATTAGTTAAATTAAGATATTTAAGCAACTTTTACAAAAATGCCTTGTAAGAAAATCCAGGTGTGCATCTTAACACAGAACAATGACACAGACGTGTTTTAAGATTTGTCAGAGCTAGATCTTTTCATCTGAGACAGCTCAAACATGCTATTTAGTCTGGGACTAGCTTAAGCCTTGTCTGTGAAACTGGGGGTTAGTGTCTTAAAGTCATTTTGCTTCTGAAGTAAATATATTTTGATTCAAGAATGCTTAGATGTTTGTCCTTGAAAATAAGTTGAAAATAGTTAGAAAATCCTTTTGCAGTGTTGGTATGGAATAACTGTGAGTGCAAGTCTCTTTATAGCTTTTATAAATACTGTAGGAAAAATCACTTAAGCTTACTTCTATGACAATGTGAGTGCAATGCTACCCACCATGTTCATTTTGAAGTCTATGTAGTTGAGCAAGAAAAAAACAAAAATGCATCTATGACAGACCAGAAATCTGCATATTTTAAGTGATCTTGGTGAATAGGTTTTACTTGACTGTTAAAACTGTGAAAGCAAAGTTTTTTAGGCAGTATGCAGGCGGATTCCTTTAATATCATATTTGCACATCACAACTCTGTGTTTGTACAGTCGCTCTGTGCACATGATGTGCTCTTTTCCCAGTGCTATTCAAAGTGCAAAATCAAATATAAATAACGTTCAATCAGTTCAATAAATCAGCAAGAAAAAAATAACATATTTGAAAGCAACAGCATCATATTTCATAGCTTCTCTTCTGACTATAACAACGACATGCCAGCAAGTTGACAGGACAATTCTGCTCCATCGTCTCTCTTCAGGACTGCAGAAAAGACTCATTTGATTAAGGGGGAAAAAACAGATGCAATTTACAACTGCATCTCGGCAAATAGACTCTTTAGGTTACTTAGGTTACATCACATAATGCATACACTGTCCATTTGTGCAGGACAAACAGAGACATGAATGTTGAGGCAGCATGCAGCTACTAGCCGTCACTTAATTTGTAGCATAAGGGGAGACAGAGATGCAACCAACCTTTTGAGGCAGTGGCACGTCCTCCCGAAATGGAGAAGTCTATACCAGCGTAAGCATCGCTCTCTTGGAGGTTACTGTGAGCTGGGTGTGGAGGGGGAGTGTTGCGTGAGACCCTGGGCACTTCTCTCAGGTCCAGAGCGATGTAGTTGAGGTAGCTGGATGAGGTGTTCTGAGGCGTCCCTCCGCTAGTGGAGCTTGCCACCAGGGCTGCCGAGTCGGGAGAGGCGCCCGACCACATGCTATTGAAGGAGCTGGAGTTTTGCCATCTGCTAGCTTCGGGAAGATTCTGATTGGCCGAGGGCCTCATTCCACAAGCGTTAGCAAAAGAAGCAGGCGAGGGGATGAACGTCTCTGAACTGTGTCGCCTCCTTCCCTGCGGGTCCGCCCTGATGACCTTGGGCTCTGTGTGACCAAACGGCAGGTGCTCGGAGATGCAAAGGTGCTGCATTGCTCTCAATGGACCATCTCCGCATTCGTCGTGCGTCTCTAAATTAGTCGACGGCTGCCCGTAGGTGCACCCTAAAGGACGGGCGTAGTTGGGCGGGTTCCACGGCGCCACGAGCGAGTGCCGTGGAGGGCGGTCCTTCAGGAGGCTGTCTATGTTTAGGCCCAAGTAGTCATGGTCTGGCGAGGAGCAACAGTGCCGATAGCAGGGCTGAGAAGGCGGCGGAGTAGAGGGTGAATTTACGGAGGGCGGAGAAGCAGCAGTGTGGGAGGAACGTGAGCCAAAGTCCATGTGTATGTACTCTCCAGGACTGGGAGGGCTTGGGGGCTCGGCCGGAGAGATGGGAACGTATTCCAACTTTTCACGCTTTTCTCGTGACGGGGCTTTGTAGGAGCGTGGGAGCGAGAAGTACGATGTCTTTGGACCTTCGGGCGAGGCCTGCGAAAAGCCTTCGGCCACCGTAAGTTGGGACATGTCCATGTAGTCGTCATACTCCGTTTGCTCCCTACAGGAGGAGCTGTCGCCCGGGAGCATCATCATGTAGCCGTATCGCTCCGCTTGCTGTGAGGAACAGGGGTGAATGTCCAGGGTGGCAGGGTGGTTTGCTCGGGGTTGCATAGGGATGTAATCTGCACTCGGAGAGGGAGCAATGCTGTAGATCATGGGCATGTAGCCGTCGTCTTTTGGCAGTTTCTTTTGACACTCAGAGCTGAGCAAGGGAGGCTTGTTTGGGTGATGTAATTCAGAGTAAGACTTATAGGCTGACTTCAGCAAGCACGAGCAAACCTGGTGTCGTTTTGACTCAACTGGGCTCGACTCGTCTAAAGAGGATGAGGTTTGCGTAGCTTTCTGCTGCGTGATACTCAAACCGCTGCCGAGCTTCGGCTTGGACGAATGTGCAAGCTTGAGAAAAGTCCTCTCCATATAGCTGCTCTCCTCTTCGAAAGTTCTTGCCCCATCTCTGTGCCAATCCATGGTCATGTACTCGGTCAGCCGATAGTCCTCCCGAATGGGCGGAGTGCTGCCGTGAGATTCGGGCGTGGTACAACTTGCGTGAAAGTACCTGAAGTCGCACGGGCTGGGGCAGAACTCGTCGGACGAGTTGAAGCCACCGTCACTAGGGGAGCCACAAATGGAGGAGCTCGAGGGGCGAGTGTGTGTGTCAGAGGCTGAGCCATGCCCGCTGCTGCTGGACACGCTGATAGGGCTGGTGGCGGATAGGAATTGAGACATGGGGAGGGAAGCAGACCGGGTGTGGTGGCTCGAACCGGGCGAGGCATGGGCACAGCAGCTGCCGCTTTCCTCGCGGCCAACGCTGAGAACTGGGGTGTTTAGATGCACCAGGCTGCCTGTTCCAGAGCTGAGGGGGCGGTCCTGAGTGCCCTCGCCCTCGCTGGAGGTCCGGTAGCGCTGGCCTCGCCCTCTGTTTTTCCCTGTAGGTGGTGTGTCTGTCACCGAATCTGTCCTGGAGGGGCGCTGCAGCCCGGTTTGGCTCGGGGGAAGGTTGCCAAGGTGTCGGCGAGTAGTGAGGAACGGCATGGGGTTAGAGCTGGAGGACTGGCTTTTGCTCCGTGGCCTGAAGTCGGGAAAAGCCTTAAGAGCCTTCATGGTGTCGAGAATGGTCTCGTGCATGTTCTGTGCCACCACAGAGTCCTCGACTTGCACCCAGATTTCACCGGGCCCGATGGAAGAAGAGCGGCCCACCTCAATGAAGAAGAAGCTCTCGGAGTGGCCACAGCGGCGGATGCTCATTAGCGGCAGGTTGACGGCGGGCGTCTCCGAGTTCAGCTTCACCAGGTGAATGGTCTTGGAGGAAAGGCACAGACGGTACACGCCCATCAGATTCCTGGTCTGACCCAAGCCTTTAGGTTTGACGTTGACCTGCCACACCTCCTTGAAAATAGTCCCCGGCGAAATCGTCCCATAGCCATCGTCGAGTTCGTCGTTGTCCAGCTGCCCCTTCTTCCCCTCCGTCATAAGTTCGGTGAGGGCCAAGTACCACTCCTCTTGCTCCTGCTCGCTCTCTGCCACCACGGCGAAATACTCATCTTTAGTGTAAAGGGCAATGAGGTATTTGTTCTTCGCATCAGCCCTCTTGTTTACCGTAAAACACTGGGACAGATAAATCACCCTCTTGGCAGGGCAAGCAACACCGGAGGCAGCAGCTTTGAGGGCGTTTCGAAATTTCTTTTCGCTGTCGTAATACTCTAGCCGACTGGGCCCGAGGTTGCTGGGGCCCCGCAGGACGAAGAACCTCTTGTGGCCGTGCTTCTGTTTTCTGAGATAGCCACATTTCCATATGTCCCTGTCCGCACCGCCGGAGCAGACGGCGGCGGCAGCCAGGGCAGCAGCAGTGGTGTCGGCGCTCAGTACGCGACAGAAGGCAGAGTCGTGCACTTTATACTGGAGCGGTGGCAAGTTTTTCCTCAATACAGCATCCTGAGGGTTCTCATCCGGGAACAGATGATGCACTTTAAAGTGGTAAGGCGGATGGTACCTCCTCTGTGGCTGAGAATGAGAGGAGGCCGTTAAGTGCATGGGCAAACGGGAGCCGCTGTTATTGATTGAGTTGGAGGAGGAGGAGGAGGAGGAGGAGGAGGAGGATGGAGGCTCCCCGGCAGCACAAGAGATGTGGTTGTTAGTCGCGGGCGTTTTTGTGACAACGCGCCGCGGTTGTGCCTCCAGTGTCAACATGCCGCCGTGATTCGGTAAACGCGGCCGATCTTCCATGGGACAATGCGATGAAAGGTCACTTTACCTCCGCTTTACACTGATGCACGGCCCATTTTGTTGGCTGCGGGTTCGTAGCTCAGATACAATTACGCCTTCGAGTGATCCGTGCTGCTTTCCGACGTATCCCCCTGGTGATTATTCAGCGCGACGAAACGTTGCGTCTTCGCAGAGCCTCCATCGTCGCTCGCTGCCATTATAAATCTTTATTTGCCCGCTTCACTCATGGTGGCTACACATCACTACAGCCCAGCGAAAACATCACGTGACGAGCACGTCAGCGCACTGCGCGGGGTGAACGGGGTCAGCAGACGCCTCTGATTGGCCCGCTCGAGAAAAAAAGCTGTGATGGACAGTCCTCGGAGCCAATCCAGCAGCCGCCTCTGCCTCCGTGCGCAGACTCTGGTGCTGGAATAATAAATATCTTTGTAACGAGAATAAGGATTTTAGAAAAATATGCGAAGTGTTTATGTGCAGCAACAGATCAAGGCGTTTTTTAAAATGTTCAAAAATCACGTTTTTTTAATTATGCAGTCGTGTTTTTATTCAACTGTGATTTTGAGATTAATCGGAACGCACAATGAAAAAAAAACATGATTTTTCATTGAAACTGAGATATTTGTTTAATGAACTCTTAATATAGTGCTACATCTTTTTGAATTGGATTTTAGTGACAAAGACGTGATGCCTTGCGATCAGTCAAAAGTTTGGACACTCCTACTCGTTCTTTTATCATTTATATGATTACAATTCAGATGTTGTAGAATAATAGCAAAGTCACCATCCAACAAAAGTAGCAGGGAAGCATTTTATGTTGAACAAAAACATAAAATCATGTTTTACACATGACAGCATAACAGATGCACCTCACAAATTCTACTCAAATTCGTTACATAAAATGTCATTCTCTGATTGTTTTTTATAGATGACATGTATAATTGACTTTTCAGGAAATAGAAATGCATGTGCAATGAAAGAGAACAAGTGAATCTGGAAGGAAAAAGGAGCAAAATATAGATCAGGGTATAACTCTTAAAACATACGTCCGTTTAAAGTGTTTAATGAAAACAAACAGAAAATGGGTTGCAATGATATATTTTAAAAGTTCCTTCTTCTCGATTGTTGTTGGTGTATTGTTGCATGTGTTACAGCCACATTTTTCATTAAAATTATTTTGCATGCTCTTCTGTTACTGAAGGTTTTTGTCTGATAATATGTGTTAATTAACATAAACGAGAATGAATAAACAAATACATGAATTAGTTTTTTATCATTTCTAATTTCTGTCAAATAGCATATTATATGAATTTAATTCAATGAAAATATTACAGTTGGACAAGAACAAGAAAAAATGCATTTGGGTATCTAAGTTGGCCAACTTTAAGAAGCTCCTGTTTCATCTTTGTGAGACAGTCCTTTCTGCCGTTTGTTTAGTTGATGTCTCTGTATGTTCTGCAGTATGATGATTATCAGCGTTTCTTTGTTCAGGAGATGTTTCCACTTCATTTTTTTGTCCTAATAATAAATAATACATGATGCAAGAACGTACAGGCTCTCTGGTCGATCTGTGCTGACACTCTCTCTTCTTCAGATTACTGGTTTGAGCAAAACACCTTCTTAATTCTTATATCAGTTCAAGAAGCTGGAGAAGAGGCAGGAGATGAATTGATGGTAAAAAAGAGCAGGCTTTATCGAATAATCCTATTAGCATTTTATACAGAAATAAACACTTGAATCTGCACATAAATGTATTAATACTGGGATCCTTCAAATGTTAATACTCCACTAAATGATGAATTCAGGTATTAATTTATTGCAGTGAAACGTGGACTTAAGAGTTGTATGAGTTATATAAGTCCTTGAGTTTGCATATTTTAGCAGGATATAATATTAGAATATTTGTACAAATACAAGCTTTTATAAATGGTAAACATTAGAGGTTTTTAACATTCACACTTGGGTTTCATAAGCAAGAGTACTGAGAATGCAATGCAACTAAATGCAACATCTAGATGGACCATATAAGGAAGAGCATTGTCTAATGAGCTCATCAGAGTCAAGTCCTCTCACTAAAATGTCTAGTCATTTTGTAAATCTCCTGTAAGTTAAAAAAAATGTAAGGTATTGATTGTTTACAAGGAACACAGTGTGATTGTCTTCATTTCTATTCTTGGCCAGTTTATCAGCATAATCGGTGTCATTTGGACACTTCAATGCAACTTTGATGTTGAACTCTTCTAAAGGTATTTCATACACAGCTCTGTTTTAAAAAAGTTCACTTTTTAGATCATTGCAAATATAGTTTCCATTTTACCCTTTTTTACTTGTCATGTCTCATTATTTGAATCTTCAAATATACCCCCCTAGTGAAAAATAAATATACTTAAATGTATTTGAAATACTTTTATTTCATGCTCAGTATACTACAAATACATTTTCAGGTTTATGTACTCAATAAAATACCAATTGTACTGTTAGTATACTACACTGGTATACGTAAAGTCTGCTAAACTGGAACAACTCATTTTGTACTTAATGCACTTTAAGTCCAATTAAAGACATACTTAGTATATCTGTCTGTGCTAAAGTGGATACATATAGCATACATAAATAACAAACGGCTTTATTTACACTAGAGCTATTTAATGTTTAATGAACTATTATTGAATGCAGCAATGTATTATATGTAGCAGACATGCAATAGAGTTGTGATTTTCAAAAAGCCATTATCTCATGCTGCACACTTACCTCTAGGTGTCAGTATAAGTCCAAGATAATTGGCATATCAGCAAGTGCAACATAAACAAACACTACTGAGAGCACCATCAATAACATCAAGATGTTTTTCTTTTATTCTGGTTGATTCATGTACTGTAATATGGGAATTATAGCTTGTGTGCTACATGCAATGACAAATAGATAGAAAGTCTTTTCATTTAATCAAAAGGATAAAACGTTTCAACCTTTTTTGAATTCGGGTTGTACACATATTTATATATATATGCTGTACACATATTTGAGAGAGAGCTCCACCTGATGTAAATCGCCACTCCCCAGGAAAATGGATCGGCCTGCCTAAGTATCAGATCATGTTAGTCTGTAAATCCACAGTATAAGTAGGATACAGCTCCCAGGAGTGACCGCCAGAATCAT
The DNA here is from genome assembly GCA_032359435.1 of Enteromius unitaeniatus. NCBI lineage: Eukaryota > Metazoa > Chordata > Actinopteri > Cypriniformes > Cyprinidae > Enteromius > Enteromius unitaeniatus. The sequence continues at coordinate 11,342,873 of JAUMHI010000067.1, read as the reverse complement.
TATTGCGGATCTTATGACCGAATCCTTGGACTATCACATTTCCAGAGTTGTGAGCCAGGCTCAAACCTTCTGCAGGGCTTTTGCCATGTATATTCTGTTCTGGGTGTTTTTCCTGTTTGGTTTTGTTTTTACTGCATACTGTAACTGGGTGTGTTTATCACTTACTATTGTTAATCACAAAATATTGGTGTATCATGGTTAAGTCATGAACCAGATGCAGTTAGTCTGGTTCCACGTGCTAATAGGGATGAGGCTTTTTTTTTTTAGGTCAATCTAGAAGTCCCTGGCTCCCTTGACCAAAACCCAACAGGATTTTTACTTCGACAATTTAATGCAGAAAATAACCAATTAGTAACATAATCTATTACTCATTTTAGGAAGTATAATCTGACTTTTAATCCAGATTACATGTAATCGTTTACTACCCAGCACTGATAGTGATCTTGGGCATCGGCATTTTACAAAATACCTACCTTAAAATAGACATTGAAGGATTTAAGCATTTATTGAAATATTAGACATTGAAATGTATTTAGTATTTTCAGCACTGAAATCATAGGTTTATATGTGTGTACGGTGTCATATAATTGTACATTCATATAGGTATTTACAGCATTTTGTGACATATTAAAGCAAATATCTTTTTTGGTCAGCTTTGGTTGTCAGAAGTACCAAGACACAAGCTCAACATCATTATGAATTAAATCTCAATTGATTGCTTGAGAACAACCCTTTCGGCTTCATAATGCAATATTAAATGCATGCATGCTACTGTCTGAGTGTTGTAATAGGATAGGATGTATAAAGTGCATTGCCTCCCCATAATGCAGCAAAAGCTAATTTCCATGCACTACCATATATTCATGAAAATAATAATAAAAAAGCTCTGCTAAAAGAGAAAGTTCAAGTTTTTTTTCCACAAATGAGAGTCTTGACACGTGCAATAACCCCTTCAATGTCAGGCCGCAGAAGGTGTGCGCTGCCTTTACAGTTTTACATCTTTTATCTATGCAATCTGAAGATTATATTAATTCATGAAGAATTATTCCTTGTTATGTCTGGCAGCTCTTCCTCACACATCCCACATATCTAAAGGTATTTTGATATGACAAGATGCATGATAGACACACTTCCTGTTTGTAATCACAGCTTAAACTATATGCAATACTAAATATGCATTTCTGTAAACATGAAATGATTGAAATGCATGCAAAGGGTAAATATACCGTAGAATGTTCTGAGAAACACAGAGTTACTTCTGAAAAGTAATTTAATATACTGAACATGTGCAAATGTACAGCAGAACATCTTTAAAACAGTCATTGATATACGATAGACTTTCTTATAGAAGGCAGGAAGTCCAAACACAACAAATCATTTATGTTTTGACATTCAGTAGCATAGTGACTATAACTGTAATAGAGATAGCATCTTAACTCTTAAAACATTTATATTTACATGAACACATAAAGCTATATTTGAATTTAACAATGTGAATCATTCTGTTATCATTCACGACAACATGCGTGTTTCAGGAAGATATACGTTTTAACTTCTTAATGTTCTACTTTGTTCAAAACAAAAGCAAATATTTACAAGCCGATTTCTTGATACTTTTGATATATTATTCCAGAGACTTTAACATGGCATTAGTCACAAACTAATTTAGATATAAAACATGACTTGGGGGAAAAAGGTGCTTTAGGGACCATGTGACTGTACATAGCTATTTTTGCAGTGGGTCATGTTTGCTGCGATGTTAGCGGTGGGTTTGGAGCTTCTGAGGAGCTCTGTGGCTGAGATTCGCTCACTGCAACTAGCCTTGGCGCTTCTTGTCCTTCTCAAAAAAGCCATGAAGTTGTCATTTTGAGAACTGATTTTGGACGCTCCGCTGCCGAGAGTCTGAGTGCCCGGGTCACCCTGCTTGTTTTCGAAGGAGTCTTTACGACCTAGGAGCTTTCTTTTAGACCTGCAAAAAGGGAAAACGATATGAGTAAGGAATTTGGTAACTCTTTATTTTGATGGTCCCTTCTGAACTGTCTGCTGACAATAAGTAACTTTGCACATACAAGTCAACTAACTCTCATTAGAATAGTAGAAAACTGTCTAATTAATATATGCTTACTCTTTATTGTGATGGTCTCCCAAAAGATATTCTACTGATTATTTGCAAGTACATCGACTTATTCTAACCCTAGCCCTAACAGTCTACTAATACTCTACTAATACTCTAATGAGAGTTAAGGCCCATTCACACCAAGCACGATAACGATAGATAACCGACAGAAACACTGACAACCAATCAGAATCTATCCTGCTATCATGCATGTGAGAATTTAAAGCTGCAGATGCGATTGAGATTATAATAAACAGATGATATTGTTTGCTGGTGTGGATGCAAATATAGTTATAGTTATCTGTATAGTCATACTGCTTGGTGTGAATGGGCCTTAAGTAGATATGTAGGTGCAACGTTACTTATATTTCACAGCATGTGTTAAAAGGACCATCAAAATAAAGTGAAACCCAGCATTTAGAAGCCAAAAAATTATTTCAGAAACAGTTCTTTGTGGCAAAAGAAAGTTCTGATTATAGAGATGAATCTTTGAGTAAACGGTTCTGGCACCAAAAATGGATCTTCTTTGCCATCGCTTTGAAGAACCTTTTAATAAGCACCTTTATAATTAAGGGTGTATTTTGTAGCAGTGTTAATTAACCTGTGAATTATGGTGAATAGGTCCTCTGTTGTTTGGGATTTGGACTTGTAAAGAAACACATCGTCTTCCTCTCCTACCAGCTGTAGAGGTCCAAGGTCTGGCATTCGGTCCCTCTTCTCTATATCGTAAGTTGGCTGATCTGTACACATTAATAACTCTATATGATGAGCATCGGTATATTGCAGTAACTGAAAGACGAAATAAAGTCTATTACAGTTCTCTTACCTGGTGCATCTGCGTGCTCTTGCTCAATGACCATAGGGTAAGATGGAATGACGCCATATAGGGTTACATGATACTGACTCGCAGACAACGGAGACTTCGGGGACTTGAGTTTACTAGGAGACAAGGGGTCGTCTGGGCTTTTCTGAGAAGCTGAGTTATAGTAATGTGAACTGTCCACAGCTGGTGTCTTCATCAGAGGCGGTGGTGGGGCTCTACGCTTCTTGTGATGTTCATATTGGTTAAAGCAGGTGGTTGTGTTGTAGGGGAGCATGTTTGGATGCTGTGGCTGATGGGACTCTTTCATTGGCTGTGGAGAATGTCCTTCCAAAAAGTAGCAGTCCTTCTGCTGCTTCAGATGATGTGCTGGTACAGTCACTGTGGGCTTTACTTTGTTAATCATCGCATAAACATCTTCCTGTTTCTCGCTGGGTTTGACTGCCGCTGGTTCTGGATCGTAAGCCGTTCCAAAACGTGGCTGAACCATGGCATTGGACGGCCACTTACTCCTCTGGGGCTTGGGAGCCACCGGAGGTTTGGCTTTTTGCTGGTTCGTCGGACTCAAAGAGATCTCCTCCTCGATCACGTCGGCTGCAGTCTCCTGTGCATTCTCAAGATCGGAGCTGCTAACCGAGCGCAAACGCACGTTGTTCAGATCCTCCTGAGTAACCACAGGCATGATTAACAAGCTGCTGCTCATCCTTTGCTTGGGCCTGGTGGCTTCGGTGCTGTCCGAGTAGCGGCGGTTTACTTTGGAAGGCTCTGGATCAGGAGCTTGCTGCGGAAGTTCAGGGAGCTGAAGAGATAGCCTCGCGTTGCGGTTTCTCGCCCTTTGGCCAGGAATAACGCTGGAAGGTTTATGGCGCATTCTGCCGCCCAGCTGAGAAGGTCCTGAGGACAGGACTGATTGAGTGGGTGTTTCGCATTGGCTCGCATAGCCACTGGATGGAGAGTTCGAGCCGAAGCGTTTGGAAGGAGAAGAGATGGAAGGCTGGGAGGGTGAGGAGTGGGAAGAAGAGGGTGATGTGTTTATTTCATAATTACCAGGGGTACCTTCGCTTATTGGGGTTGCCACTAAGCCCGACTTGCATGGTTCGCTGGATCGAAGCTCATTTAGTGCTCGGTGACTGGAGGCAGCGCTCTTCGGTGCCTTGCTAGATGCTTCGGCTGTCGGTTTCTTGCTCTTACCGACGTCTTGCTTTGAGGTTGGAATGAGATCTGGCAGTATCATGACATTTTGGGCATCTTTTTTTAAAGGAAGCCCCTGTATTTTGTGCTCCGCTACGAGCCTTTGCAGTGACACTGTTCGCACAGGTGGAGCCGGTTTCCTTGTGGACTTCTTGAGGACAATGCTCCGGGATCTGGATCGCGGCACGGCATCCGGGAGTCGATCTCCTCTCCTGGTAGAGGTGCTGTCACTGCCGCTGTCCTCTGAGCTGCTGCTGGGGTAAGAAAGTGCATAGCTTTCGCACCGGCGCCGGGCCACAGCAAGGTTGGAGTTGACAGTAGTGGAAAGTGACAAGGAGCGTCTGTGGAGCTCTATGTTGCTGGCCGGTCGACTCCTACGCTCTTTCCTCACGCAGTCTTTATCTCGTCTTATCACGGCAGCGGAGTTAGTGGGTGATGCCTGGCCTGGCTCCTCGGGATCCTGGAACTGCGGAGGGGGTTTGATCACATCAGGTGCCATCAGGAAGGAGTTCACGTTATCATCCCACTCGGCTGAAAAGGTGGAAACGTTCGGGCCTCGCCAGCCTTGGCCAGAGCAAACCAAGGCTGTGTTTTCCATCTTCGATTTTGGTTCAGCACTTTCCCATGAATCGGTTGCAGAGATACTCCATGAGCAAGCTTGAAAATACACAACCTGGGGCAACAGAAAGAATAATTCATTGCAGGGCTGTGATGCTATACAATAAAGGCAAATATCTATCCTGCTCATCACTGTACGAATGCTTTAAACAGAGTGGACTAAAAAGTGTGGAAGAGAAAACCTGCCCATTTTTGTCTTTGTTTGGCACACGAGTGGGTGTTTGCCATGGCAACAGTTACCTGTTAATCCATATAAAGACAGTAAGCAGACTCAAGAGAAATCTCGACTATATTTCCACATCGCGAATGGCAATGGACAATGAGAAGCATGATTGCTTTGATGAAGTTACTGTATACCAAGGGTAGTACAAGAGCTAACTTTTTTGTGTAATAAATACTGTAGGGAGCCACCATTAAATTTTTTTAAAGAGTATGGACAATTAACATTGACGGCCTAAACAGGCTGGGGTCACACTTTATTTTAGGATTCTACTCTTGCTAACAAACCATTAACTATGACTTATATCTTAATAAACTCTTAATTAATGGTAGTTGTTAAAGTAGTTGTTCTTTTTAGATATTGGGTAGGATTAGGGATGTAGAATATGGCCTGCAGAATATATGCTTTATAAGTACTTATGAACAACCAATATGGTAATAATAGGCATGCTAATGAAGAAAATCTATACTTTGCCAGTTCTGGAAACAAAAATGGGCATTTAAAGATGTGATTTTGTCATTTCCATTTGTTATATGTCTTCCCCCCAGTCTTGTGCAGCTTAAGGGGCCTTGGGTGAAAATAATTATTAATATAATATCAAGTGATGATGTCATGTTACACCTCTTTCTTGGAAGAATAACAAAAAAGAAAGAACACATACAGAATATTCTCACTCTTCTCAAACATAAAAAAAAGAAAATGACAAGGTTATTTAAAACTGGAGTCCATTTATCTATTTTAAAAATCCTTAAAGTGTCTCAGACAGCCAAACGCAGCACCATCTATGTGAATGCATTCATTGTATTCGCCTAAAACAGAGCCAGGCCATTACTAACTGTATTTAAAAATGCAAGGACCTCTTTAAAATGTGACAGATGCAGTATATCTAAAAGAAGAAATAGAAAGGAAGGAATATAAAACACAAAGACTGCATCTAAAATTCAAGCTGATGCTTTTGCAATTAAATGAGACCTGTAGAGTGTCCCAAGCTTCATGCTGAGAAGGACGCCATCAACCTGATGCTCGCTCTGAAAATGATACTAAATGTTTACACCTGCTTCTCTATTGCTCAGACCTCGGCAACCTGTCGCTCTGTGTTTATAATCAGTGGTATAGCTGACCAGCGGTCGACGTGAATGTTGTCGTCAAATCTTCAGGAATTCAGATCAACAAAAAATCTTGCTCCTCACATGCTCCTGCGTGTGCAATGTGACGTTGCTGCTCGCGGCTAGAAATATGTATGTTTTGTAACCATACTGATGTGCATGACACCCATGACAGGCAGAATCAACTACGTAAAATACAAGGCTACATGAACCCGTTTAAGAAACTGCGAAGTTGCATGACCAAAGTCAGAGGTCACAATACACAGTACTGCTGCAGAGGACAGACGTCACAGACAAAGGCATGGTATCGACAAACCTTTAAACGCAGTAAAGCACATTTCCCAGATCTCTGAGGACGGCCAAACCCAATCATCCTCAAAATCGTCCCCATCGTCTTACCTTTCATTCGCCCTGGAGACCGAGCCGTGTGATGCTGTTCCCACTCTATCGCTGTCTCTCTTTAGCTCGCCGCTCTGGCTCAACGCATTCACATGCTGTTACCATGACGATAGGAAGTGGGCTGCTTGCTTCCTCTCCGAGTTCAAGTTCGTTGAATGCTGAGTGAGGAGAGAGAGAGAGAGGGAGAGAGAGAGAGAGAGAGAGAGAGACATTATATAAACACCAAATCCTCAGAGACACTGGAAAATTCACTGTGCTGCTTGTCAAAAACAGCTACGTACCCAGCCATAAGTCAGAATCCACGATGGCAGCAGATTTTCATCTAAAATGAAATTTCAGTATAACCCATATTATATTATCAGTCATACTACACCTGTAAGGCTTAGTAATTACTCTGATTATCACACGGGGCACATTAATGCAGAAACAGTGAGCTCATAGTTAATATTAGGAATAGTGTTATGTAACATTTAGTCTATAAGCAAGTAGGACCAATGCAGCAATTGTTCCGTTAAAAACAGATAGTCCTCAGTTTGTGCAGCATTGCAGTATGATATGAAAACAACTCAGAAAAGATTGCAGTTACAGTGATGCTTCTCATGCATATCACTGCAGGTGTTGTTCTCACAATTGAGCGAGTGAGATTTGAAGTCAGATCCACCCATTTTCAGGAGCAAGGCAAAAACAGGCATTTACCATTGTTCTGCATTTTCAACAACAGAGGTGGTGTGAGTACATGTTTGAAGAGGTGTGAAATATATAATCATTCCGTATTACACAACTCAGTTGCATAACAAGCCTGTTTGATCGTAAAACTTCATGTGGTAATATTCGGCGTAGCCTTGCACTTAACAGCATGAGCGAGCTCAGACCAGGAGTGCTTGAGGATGTTTTACTATTAGTACGGAGGGTCAAATGGGGCGATGTAAAATCGTACACTGTAATGGCTGCTGTAATCACAGATGTCTCATCCAATTTGATTTATATAATCATGTAAGGAGACCCAAGAAAAGTATTCCCATGCAACTACAAGGTTAGGTCTTAAGTGTTGACTGATGAGGCACACGTAAATGCTGTGGCCAATAACTATTTATTTTCTGTGCAGCCCATCTTAAGACGGAGAGGGTCAGTTTGTGACTGATGGAGAAGTCCATCATAAGGCTGAGATGTAGGCGTCTTTCCAGCTGTCTGGCTGGAAGCCACAGCATTTCATCCTAGTGAAGGCCAAGCATTGATTATTCAACCCCTTCGGTAAAGTAAAGCATAGGAGAGGGAAGTGTCGGGGAAGGTAACGGTTAATAGTAATGCATTCAAATATTGTTACTCCCTAAAAAGTTACTAATTGTATTACTTGGTTACTTTTTGTGAAAAGTGATGCAATATTGCGTTATTCCATAAAACATAACTAACTGTGTTACTTTTTCAGTATCATAAGAACCAGAATTAGCTTTATTCGACAAACACACAAGGAATTTGTTGTGGTTTTTTAATTGCGTTAGTTAGTTAGTCACAGTATTGCGCTACTCCATAAAAGTAATAAGCAATTAAGCGGAAGGAAATATAAATGTTAAATCTATCCAAGTTCATTTTTGCTTATTAGTATGGTTTAATTGGAACATCAAAGATCAGCAGCAAAGACACTAGTTTATAAAATTGTATTTAATATATTAAGGATATTTGGGTTATTTAACATATTTAATTATTTTTAGGTAGTTAAGCATGCAGCTATACTGCATCAAGAGCATGAATACCCAATGTTTTTGTCCACTGCATGTCCTGGGTGCTGTCCTGTAGTTGACATCATTCTAAAAACTGTCACCAAAGCCACAAACAAAACAAGAGACACTCCCTTGAAATAGAGGAAGCAGATTTGCTCAAGCTTGGTATCTAGATTGCATAAAGATGGGGTGAACCAATGGCCAATATCAAGAAAGCCCCTGGGGAGGATCTGAAACCACAAAAGAACTACGCCCAAGAACATCAGCTTATTATTCACAATTAGTTTGTTTGGTTTACACTAAAGGAATAAAACCTGAATGACTTTCAGATGATCTTTGCTAATTACAAAATGTCAGTTAACATAAATGTAATGGTTGAAATGTGTAAAATACTACATCTGCATGATTCTGAAATAAAGTATGAGACATGCTGATGTTTGCAGCTGAGCTATAAAAATAGTAGTATTTCCTTTCTTCTATTTTTGAAAGGTCAGGATCACAAGAAAACTACACTGATAAACAAAATCAAAGACTTGGTTTCGTGTAGGGCTTCTGTAGTCTGACCCTTGACTGGGTGTTTTTGTTTTTTTGCCATGATACCAAAGTGTTATTACTGTGGTTATCACTAGGGTGTTAGAAGTGTTTTTGATGGTTTGAGTGTTTGCTTACTAGTCAAATGTTAGTCTCCTAGTGTCTGGGATATTCTGGTCCCCCACGATGGGACACGTTGATTGCATGTTTTCTTAGTTTTCTCAAATGCTTACTGTACAGACAAGGTGCAAAAACAAGTCTGTTTTAAATGTACTCACGTGTGCATTCAAATACTGCTAGATTAGTTGGGGAATCAGTAACTGGGACTCATTTGGTATTTATTTGTCTTGTGATGAAACTGGCATAGATAGCCATTCACTGAAGAGCCAGAGAGACGCCAGTTTTCTGACTTTCACTGGTATATTTTCACCCAAAAATACATTTTCTGACTCTTTTTTTCTGGCCATCCAAAGTATAGAATTGTTTCTTCATTGGAAGTAAGTTGGAGAAATGTAGCATTCAATCACTTACTCACCAACGGATGCTCTGCAGTGAATGGGTGCCGTCAGAATGAGAGTCCAAACAGCTGATAAAAACATCACAATAATCTACACCACTACAGTACATCAGACTGAAGTACAGTACTGAAGACGAAAGCTGTGTGTTTGTAAGACAAATCTTTTCTCTTGCATATTTTCTCCTGATTCAGATAAGTTTTTTTTATTTCAACAGTGTTAAGTTAAAAGATTTTATGATAGATTTATCAACTGTTTGGACTCATTCTAACGGCACCCATTCACTGCTTATGGGATGCACTGGTGAGCAAGTAATAGAATGCTACATTTCTCAAAATCTGATGAAGAAACAAACTCATCCACATCTTGAGTTACTGTAATTTCCAGCTGAACTGTTCCTTTAAAAAAAAAGACTGAAATGGGTAGGATTCAGGCTGAAATATCTGAGACTGTAAGATTACTTAAGTTGTAGTTTTCATTAAGTAAAACAAGAGAGAGTGATTCAGCCACCCGTGGGAAATACATGATCAAACCAAACCAATCCCAGTTTCCTCTTTATGATGTGTGTAATCTATTAATATCTATAAAAGGAAAACTAAAAATGCGCATCAAATGAATGGCTGAAATGATTGAGCTGAATTTCAATTATTAATAACATGTAGATAAAGTGTGAAACAAGGCCCAAATGTCTCAGTCAGTATGCAGTTTTCTAAAACAGTAATAAAGGCTTTTTATCCCTTTGTGCATGAAGAAGTGCCTTTTTTTTTTTTTTTCTAATCTTTAGTGTAAAGCATCTTTGCCCTCAAGGTCTACATGTTCATGCCTTCCCTGGTAAACAAAGTCATATCGAAAAATTGTAACATTTTCTACTGTTTGTACTACAAAAATGCTTCGCTATTGTAATTGACTGCTTATGACATTTAGGAATATGTAATATATTGTTGAAGGTGGGTTCATCTTAAATGCTGCTGACAAATACAAATAAGCTATTTGAGATCACATTTGCATCTTCAGACAGTCCTGGTAATAATTGAATGTGACTTTGCTGCCATCTGGTGTCAACTCCATCAACTACACTCAGCACCATGGCCAGCACCAGCACCTGACAGCTTCTGACAAACAGCTGTCATTTTTAAATATAATTTCAGTATTAATAAATAATACTGCTTTCAAAACAGGTTTTGATCATTTGTTTTCCTTAAAATTGTGTTAACTATTTGTTTGGAAAGAATAAATTGTGACCTTGGACAAGTGTTAATTTTCCTAAATTAAGATTTAAACATGATCTGAAAGCTGAATAAATAAGCTTCCCATTGATTTATGATTTGGAGATTTGACCGAGATACAACTGTATGAAAATCTGGAATCTGAGGGTACAGAAAAATCTAAATGCTGAGGAAATCACCTTTAAAGTCGTCCAAATTAGATCTTATCAATGCATATTACTAATCAAAAATTAAGTTTTAATATGTTTTCGATAAGAAATTGACTGAATACCTTCATGGAAAACACGATCTTTACCTACTATCCTATGGATTTTTGGCAAAAAAGAAAAATCAGTAGTTTTAACCCATACAATGCATTTTTGGCTATTGCTACAAACATACGCCAGTAAGTTAAGACAGGGTCACACTTGGGTAATGTTGTCAAAATGAGCAATAATATAATTGATGACTGCTCTGACTCATATGATGCATGTGACAAGATAAGACTAGCTAGTCCTTTCAGATAAGTTCAACGAGCTTTGGTTGCGATGCAAACTTCCTCAGATTATGAGTGATTATTGAACTGAAAAAATTAAAAGTACCCTGTTTGTGACTCTTGAGTGCAGGAGCATTCATCACTGTGGCATGGGTATATTTGGGGAATCAAAATGATCGATTAAAGTAAAGATCATATTCCATGAAGATATTTTGTACATTTCCAACCTTTTTAGTAGGCTACATGCATTGCTTATAGCTTTACACAAAATGTGATTTTCTCAATATTTAGATTTTGTTGCACACTCAGACTCCAAATAGCTGTAGTATTGTCTATTGTCCTTTTTTATTTATTCAGCTTTCAGATGTATCTCAATTTAAGTAAATGGCTGGTTTTGTGGTCACATTTAAAGCCATATCAGTTCAACTTTATTGCACTTCAAGTCTACTTTCTCTCTCATTTTTAATCAGCTACATTGGCCTCTTCGGGTCAAGCCACTAACTCACGGGTCAGAATTGTCCCCAGCGGACGCGTTGTGGTCGCGTCGCGTCGCGTCGGGCTCGATGGGTGTTGTTGTGATTGTGAAAGCAAGGGCTGTGCTGTCTTTCTGGACACATTCTCTGAATCATAGCGCAGACCGAGCTCTTGACGTCAGCTGTGAGAGTCATCTCAGCGACGAATCAGATGCGAACAGGCAGGCGCCGCTGTCTGTGAACTGCCAACGCGTTATGAGCGGAATGACAAGCCAAGGCTGAACGCTGCTCAGGTAAGAAACCTCGATGCCAACGAACGGAGAAAGAGAGAGAGAGAGAGAGAAAAAAAAACATTGCAAATAAAAATAAAAACACATTTATAGTCCTTCTCACCTACGTCTTTATTTTGGTCCCAAAAAAGATGCGCATGGCATGGGATGCTCTCCTGAGCCTCATCTATTCTTCATCTTCACTTGAAGGAAGAGGGATGGAGACACAAGCTCGTTCTGTGGTTGGTACCGGTCTTTGTTTGTGAATTTTTCACAGTGATTTACAGCAAATATCTGCACTGGATTATCTCCTCAGTAGTGGTGGAAATGTCTGAATGAAGTATATAGCTCCTCATTTTCCATGCAGGCTAAAAATGGAATTTGTCTAAAAATAGCTCACTGCTCTTTTTAATATACTGTGAACTATGTTAACAGATCTGTGATGGATGCTGAAATCCGGGTTGCTTTTGCTGTGTAGCCTCATATTTGTGGTGATTTTGAAGTCGTATTTATTTCTATAGCACTTTATACACAATAGATTTCTTTTTTAATAATAATAATTACTAATCGATTATAAAACAAATCAATTTCCTTCACAAAACAGCTGTAAGGAGGACAATAGGGATCATTTTCAGCTGTAGTGTCATTATTCAATGTTGATTTGATTGAGTTCAATTACATTTAGTGTCATTATTAAGCTCAATTTTAATCTGTTAGTGTTGCGTTAGTGTAATCGATCTATTAGTGCTGTCGAACGATTAATTGCGATTAATCGCATCACAAATACATTTTGATTGCGTTTAAATATTATACATATATATATTGGATTTTTGCCAATATTGGATATGCCGATTTTTATAAACTAATTTTGGCCGATACCGATATATTTCCTTTTGTTTGGAAACAACACCAAGTCTCTTCAGTGCAGAAATTATTAATAAAATATTTATATTTTTTTAGCTTTTTAAGAAGAACTTATGTGTTAGAATGAAATAAACAATAATTAAGGGTTTTTTTGGAAGAACACTGACGCTTTGTAACTAAAATTAGATTAAATTATTAAAATAACTATAAATAAACCATTTATTAATCGCTGGATTTTCCTACCAGAAAAATGCAGTGTTAACCCCAGAAGATTTAATATTTGTAGAAGTAGAAAAATTCCTGAAAATCTTTTAGAGCTTAGGATTTGTTATATTACACATTAATGAATACATCATGATATATATATAGGTTATTTAATTTACAAGTGTCATGTTTGTGATGTTTTTTCTTTCATGAAAGCTATAGCTTTTTATTTTATTTTTAATTTAACCAGAATGCCAACAGCGTCCCCTACCGTGTTACTCCTCACTAGGAGGACATTAGGACCCGGGGGAGGCCACTGCTGTTACCTCTGCACGTGCCACTGCACACACTGATATTTACATTTAAAGCCATTATCGGCCGATTCTGTCCGATAATATCATGCAATAAAGACACACATCTATTATGTCAACACAAACTTTTATTTGCAATTAAACTTTGGACAGCAGAGCTATCTAGCTATGTATCTAGTAGTTCTGTCAAACTATTAATTGAGATTAATCGCATCCAAAAGAAAAAATTGTGATTGCATTTATATATTCTATTTATATACAGTAAATAAATACATATTATACAGTGCTGGGGAAAGTTACTTATTAAAGTAATGCATTACAGTATTGTGTTACTCTCTAAAAAATAACTATTTACGTTACTTAGTTACTTTTTATGGAAAGTAATGCATTATGTTACCTTTTAAATATGGGCAGAGCTTGAGTGTTTGTTTTTAATTTAAGAAGTTTTATTTATAGCAAATGTAAAAGCACACCACAAAGTGTCAGGATTAAACCTCAGGCTAGAACCTCAAAATAGAATACAGGATATAAATGGCATATAAACATTTTATTTCTATATACATAATAAATAAACAGTACACACACATTTATTATGTCAACACTAACTTTTATTTTGGATGCGATTAATGGTGATAAGTCGTTTGACAGCACTACTACTACTATCTATCTATCTATCTATCTATCTATCGAATCTGTTCTTGTCTCTGACTCTGTTCGTCTCATTTTCAGTGATTTACCCTCCTGCAGTAGAGATGAGTAACCTGCTCCAAAACACTTCTCTTCTGAATTGGGATGTATCAGAAGGAAGAAACACATCGTCTGCCCCGTCCTGGGAGCTGGAGCCGGTGCCGGCGATCGTTAACCCGTGGGACGTTCTGCTGTGCGTGACAGGCACGCTCATGTCCTGCGAGAACGCAGTGGTGATCGCTCTGATCGCCTACACGCCCACCCTAAGAGCACCTATGTTCGTCCTCATCGGGAGCCTAGCATTCGCTGATCTCCTGGCCGGCCTGGGCCTGATCCTCAATTTCATCGTAACCTACATAATCGATTCGGGATTCGTCACGCTGCTGTCGGCGGGGCTCATCATCACGGCCTTCTCGGCGTCTGTGCTTAACATCCTGGCGATAACCGTGGACCGTTACCTGTCGCTGTACAATGCATTAACGTACCACACCGAGGGTGCGGTGACGTTCACTTACATCACGCTGATGCTGATGTGGATCATTAGCGCCACCCTCGGTTCGCTCCCCGTCCTGGGCTGGAACTGCTTGGAGGACGAGAGCACGTGTAGCATCTGTCGACCGGTGAACAAGAACAATGCCGCGGCCCTCGCCGTGTCCTTCCTCCTGGTCTTCGCTCTCATTCTGCAGCTGTACCTTCAGATCTGCAAGATTGCTTTCCGGCACGCTCAGCAAATCGCTGTGCAGCGTCAGTTTATGACTACCTCGCACTCGTCTTCCACCACGAAAGGGGTCTCCACCCTCACCACCATCCTGGGTACTTTCGCCTTCTGTTGGATCCCTCTCGCCATGTACTCGCTGGTGGCGGACACCCGATCACCTGTGATCTACACCTACGCTACGTCTCTTCCGGCCATCTGCCACTCCATAATCAACCCCATGATATATGCGTTCAGGAACCCTGAAATTCTCCGGTCGTTGAGGATGGCTTGTTGCTGGTGCATGCCTTACAGTTTCACCATGCGACCCAGGACTCCCAGCGATGTGTAGCGTCTTTAGATTAAAGCACAATGTTGGAGGTGACCTCTCAGTGAAGCACATGGCGCATATAATCCACATATTGTAATCCAGTGTAGTTGGTGAATATTTTTTTATTTGGCCGATTTGGTAGCTCTTCATTGCATTGTGTCCATGTTACATGTACAGTATATGACATGTTACTATGATAAATTGGTAATTCAAACAAACATCATGTTTAACTTCCTTGTGCTCAGGGACATGGTGATGGGAAAAAAAGAGATTGGGAGGAAAATTTAGGTGCTTTTGTATTCGAAAACGGAATTGGTTTAAAAGCTTTAAATGTTGTATTTACCTGCAAAGGTTTCACACCTCTCAGAGGAATTTGGCATTCGCTAACAAAATTTTGCATTCACTTTTAAGACTCACTTTGCATTCCTCTATATTTGACTATATTTGAATGTTTTTGTGTTCTCACAAGACTTCAACGTTTCCTAGAGAAACTCTGCATTCATTCATTTTGTGTCTGCAGTAATATGAGGAAACATGAATGTTTTTTGAATGCATTCTCTTGCAGAGTTTTTGCATTCCCCCAGAAATGTTTGCTTGCAAATATTTTCCCACGAAATTTGGCATGAACTTGAAAGAATTTTGTGTTCTCTCACAAGACTTTCACTTTCTACAGAGAAAATTTGTACGCTCACAATATTATGAGGGGGAAAGAAAAACTATATTTAATTGTTTTTGCTTTCACTTGCGAGACTTTAACATTCTTACAATAAAACTTTGCATTTGTCTGCAATAATATGAGGTTGAAGAAAGCACAATATTGTAATGATTTGCATTCTTTCGCAAAACCTTAGCACAATTTAGCATTTGCTCAGTAATGTTTTGCATATTCCTGAAACGAAAGTGAATTTTGCATTCATTCACAAGACTTTTTTGTTCCCCTGATAAACTGCATTTGCTTGCAAAGGTTTGGCATATTGCCATGAGATTTTGCATGCACTTGTTCTTTTGCAAGTTTCCCCTGTGAAACTTTGTACGCTCACAATATTGTGAGGTATGTTTTGTTTTTACATTCTCTCGGAAGACATTCCTCCGATAAGACTTAGCATTTGCTATTTCTCTCACAAGCCTTTTATGTTCTACCTGGAAACTGTGAGTTATGGGAGGAAAAACTGTGTTTCAATATTTTTGTGTTCTCTCACAAAGCTTTCGTGTTCCTCCAGAAATGTTGCATTTGCTTATTACAGAATAATTTTGCACTTACTTACAAAAATGTGCACTTTTGCGTTTTCCCAACTTTTGTGACAGAAGTAAGAGAAAAAAATGCATTTCAGTGCTCTTGTGAGTGAATGTAAGGTTTCCCATGGAAATGTGCTGGCTTTAGTGAAAGAATGCAAGAGATCGTAAAGTTCGTAAAGATCGTAAAGAGAAAACAAACACGTTAAATGAAATTTTTCCTACCGTCTCATATTTCTTCCATCACCATGTCCACTCGGGGGCTTTGCATTACAAAGAAATCTGCAAGTTGCTTCACACCACTGTACAAACAAAAAACTACTGATAATGGAACATTATCAGAAAAGAATTTGTGGTTGTCAGAGGTGTTTCCGAGCCATTGGGTCGATTCCAGCACTCCACTGTAACCCTACATAGAAAGAAAGCAAATACAAAGAATGTATGCACAATAAATTATGATTGTTGTTTGTATGATGGATGCACAGGATACCTACAGTACTGTATGGACCACAGTAAGCATAGTTACAGTATAACTAAAATCTGCTGCTGGTTAATGATAGGATACTAAAAAAAACAGAAAACACTATTGCACTTCCGTTCAGAACTATCAAAAGACAGCATAATTACAAGCAGCTCCACCAAATAATTACACATTAAGTACTTTATACTCAGAATGTGAGCACACAGTAACACGGACACTGTAATGTAAGTTTCTGTGGAAATGTTTGGTGGCGTTGATGTTTTGTAAGCTTTAAGACAGTATTGGATTCCGGGAACAGGGTCTTTAATTATCCAAATGTAGCATACACATTGAATTATTGTCTGTAAGCACCGTGGTATGCTTGCATCTTACAAATTGTCTTCTTAAAATGGTAACAGGTTAAAAAGAAAAGTATTTCCACAATGTATTTCCATCAAACTAACTAACGCTGTACAAATATTCCATTGGTGTGCCATTCTGTTCCTGGTTGTTTGTGTTCAGGAACACTTAACAGCAATTCATTTAGGATAGCAGAACATGTGTCAAATTGTTAAAATATTAATGCATCACCTCTGGGTTTAAGTTTTTTTTTACATTATTTCTAATATATATATATATATATATATATATATATATTGATGTGATCTTCCAGGTGTATTTTCTACCATACGAACAGACATAGAGATAATCGTTTTCCGTAGTGCACTATTGATTGCTTTCGCATTTCATTGATGCAGACATCAATCAAACGACCTAAATGGTGTTGTGTGAATGTGTGGTTCAGTATGCCTTATCTGCACTTGCTTTTAATGTTGCAAACATTAGTTGTGTTTGTATTCACAGTCGTTTTCAGTAGGATGTGGGGCCCGCCTGTAGTTGTGGGTTTGATGAGATGTCTGTTCACTGTCATCAGTTCAACATCTAGAAGAGGCAGCCAAAGATACAAATTTGACATGTTGGATTTACTGAGCTTGAATGAAACTACTGGGTTATTTAAAATATTATAGTATTAAATGTCTGAATGTACTGTGCGTTAATAAAACGTCTCAGACCTTGCAAGACAGCATAACATAACATAAAATATTGTTCTTTATGGTCTTTATATACGACAATGTCACATTGCAATTATTTTCTGTGTAACATTTATATAGAAGTATATTTTTGTACTTGATTATAAAGTTGCACTCCTTGTGTCGAGCTGAGTTGTGTTGAGATGGGTTACGTAAATAGCATGTCATTGATCTCTGTCCAGCATTTACTCCAGAAACCTGGCTGATTCTTCATGTTTGGAATTTAATACTAGCCAACTGCTTACTGAACAGTCTTCATCTTTCTCAACATTTATTGATTTCAAGGCCCCCAAGACAAGCTGATGTGTATCTCTGATACTTCAGTTGTAATGATAATAAATGCATTTAAAAAGAATACATTTTGTTGCTTTTCTTTAGCATTTTAAATAAAGCAACGGCATAGAGGTTTTCATATTTATCAGTTTCAAAATGATTTTGATGGTACGCTGGTTCATTGGAAATACGTGCCTCTTCATGCAGTACATTTCTGCAAAACTGAAAAAACTTATCTATACAGGCGCTGGTCAAATAATTCGAATATCTTCAAAAAGTTTAATTATTTCAATAATTGCATTCAAGAAGTTGTATAGATGTACACATTCATTCCACACAGACTGATATATTTCAAGTGTTTTTTTCTTTATATTTTTATGATTATAACTGACAACTAATGAAAACCCCAAATTCAGTATTCCAAAAAATATTACCAATACAAAGTAAGGATTTTTAGAAATCTTGGCCAACTGAAAAGTATGAACATGAAAAGAATGAGCATGTACAGAACTCAATACTTAGTTGGGACTCCTTTTTGACTGAATTACTGCAGCAATGTGGCGTGGCATGGAGTCGATCAGTCTGTGGCACTGCTCAGGTGTTATGAGAGCCCAGGTTACTCTGATAGTGGCCTTCAGCTCTTCTGCATTGTTGGATCTGGCATATCGCATCTTCCTCTTCACAATACCCCGTAGATTTCAAGCCAGTTTGTTGGTCAGGGATAGCATGGTCCTTAAACCAGGTCCTGTGTGCAGGTGCCAAGTCCTGTTGGAAAATGAAATCTCCATAAAGTTGGTCAGCAGCCTGAAGTGCTCTAAAACGTCCTGGTATACAGCTGCGTTGATCTTGGACCTCAGAACACTGGACCTCAAGCAACGTGGATTCTGTGCTCCTCCTCTCTTCCTCCAGACTCTGGGACCCTGATTTCCAAAGAAAATGCAATAACTTTGGACGACTCGGCAGCAGTCCAGTCCTTTTTGTCTTTATCCCAGGCGAGACACTTCTGACGCTGTCTGTTGTTCAAGAGTGTCTTGACACAAGGAATGCGAAGCTGAAACCCATGTCTTGCATACGTCTGAGCTTCTTAAAGCTCTGACTCCAGCTGCAGTCCACTCTTTGTGAATCTCCAACAAATTTTTGAATGGGTTTTGTTTCACAATTCTCTCCAGGGTGTGGTTATCCCTATTGCTCTACCACATCTTTTCCTTCCCTTTGCGTCTCTATTAATGTGCTCATACACAGAGCTCTGTGAACAGCCTCTTTTGCAATGACTTTTTGTGTCTTGCCCTCCTTGTGCAAAGTGTCAATGATCGTCTTTCGGACAACTGTCAAATCAGCAGTCTTCCCCATGATTGTGTAGCTTACAGACCTAGAATGAGAGACCATTTAAACTAACCATTTAAGACTGTTTTGAGTTAATTGGTTGATTAGAGTGTGGCACCAGGTGTGCAGATACTGAATTTGGGGTTTATAATCATCAAAATGAAAAGAAATAAACACTTGAAGTATATCAGGAATTAATGTGTTCATTATACAATTCATTATTCATTTCTTGAATGGAATTAGTGAAATAAATAAAGTTTTTGAAGCTATTCTAATTATATGACAGTTGACATGAACACAAGAGGCAATAAAACTTTAAATTCATTTTCACACAAAAGTATGATTTAGAGGTACATTTTTAATTAATAAAGGCTCATTTTCACACAATATGTTGCAAAATGTTATGATACGATTTGTTGTTACGATTTTTAAATACAGCTTCAAATGTATGAGTTTTTGAGTTCAGTGTACTAAACAAAACGTACCTCAAGCAGCATTATAAAAACAATACCTACATGTACCAAACGTTTCTTTTAGCGCCACTCTCTGGACATTTTACTTAAACTGCGGCAAAATGTGCAGTAAGGTACGCAATTACAGTTGCGGGAAATTATGTAGAAGCACGTTTTTTCAATGAGCCTGGGTTGGACTTCTGATATGTTGAATGGCTTCTGTTTGTTATTCCACGTCTGGGAGTTTGTAAGTCCAGGTATGAAATTCTTAGAAAAGGTCTTATTGATTTTTACAATTAATGTACATGTACAGCCAGAGGTGTATTATTGGGAGATGCCAAGCTTCATGACTTTACAATTGCAGAAAGATAAACACATATTGTGATGAATCAGAAGTGCAGTGAACTAATGTCAGCTTTATAAAATTGTCTGACATTTCTTATAAAACAGTATGTGTTTTAGCGGTCACTATAAAATTAGATCTGTGCGAAATTAATATTTAAAGCTTGTTGAAGATTTACCAGATTAAGTGACGAATTGTTTTCCCACAAAAGCAGTTTATTCATCCTACTGAAGCCTCAAAAATCAAATGGTTTCCATTATAAAGCCATTACAAACCATCAACTATTAACCACTTAGAATGTTTCCTGTTATGTGCAACCAATAAAAGGCTACAAATTAAGCAAAGACCAAACAGGGACTATTACACTTTCCACTTTCCAGGCTGTTTTGTGTCACCATAAGTCAATGGTGACCCAAAACAGCCTGGTTACAAACTTTTTTCAAAATATCTTCCTTTTTGTTCAGCAGAACAAAGAAATTTATACTATTTTTTTGACTGAAATGTATGTGAAACAGGAACAGTATACATTATACAAATATAAGACACTCGTATGTTATCTTATTACACTGCATGTTTGTCCAGTCGCACTATGAGTCAAATATGGCTCCCGCTTCCAGTCCATTAGTCACGCTGTAAATTCTAGAGGAAGTTGAATTATTTTTCGAGCTTCAGCACACACACTTAATGGGAAACATCAGTGCTCTAAAAAGGTACATATAAACGCACTAGAGGCTGAATGGCCCAATGTGACTCATTGATGTGGGGTAAACAGGTAGTGTGCATCTGTTGTTTGTCAGGGGTCTCCTCTCAGCATCCACTCTGCTCCGCAATGAGTCACTGGAGAGCTGGCGGAGATTTAAGGGACAGATGGAGCTTCGCTGATGAAGGGGACAGTGACGTCACAGCCTAGGAGGGAAGCTGGAGATAGATATAAACAAGATCCTGCCTGTCCCACCCTCTCTCTCTCATCTGACTGCTAATTTAACATGCTGCTGATAAAAATACATGGGGTCACTTCAAAGGCAATGCATTCGACGTGGTCCGCCCCGCCTTATTGAAAGCTAACTTATCCATATCTAGGACGTTCTGTGGTATGAGATTTCAAGAGCTGTCTGACCGAGTGCTAGTAGTCTTACAATCTATAAATGTACCTGAGCATGTGTTTTGGGAGAGGCCTGTCATGTGCAGGTTAAGTAAGATGGAATGATTTATCACGTGAAAATTTGCTTTGTTAAAGCAGAGTGGACATCATGCTGTGAGGCACCAGATGGCCGTATAGCTGTGGTGTCTTGGCGACCAAGGGCGCAAAATATTATTTTATAAAAACTGAATTCAGAATTGTGCTCACTATGTTCGAAGAAGCATGCATTTTCAACAGAGAGAATGGTGTTTGCTTTTGTATTCTTGTGGCTTACATGCAATGTTTAGAGACCCAACATACACTACAATAGTAGTATTACCTAAAAATGGCTTGAAAGTTGGCTGAAAATACAGGTTGCAGTCTGTAGTGTCTTTGCTAGTGTGCCCGACTCCCAAGTTAGTTGACATTATTTTAAACACCATTTAGTGCAAATAGGACCAGATATAATTGGTGCCGTGACCCTGATGGGAGTATGTTTCACAGGGGGTTTGTTACTTTCTTGAC
The DNA here is from genome assembly GCA_032359435.1 of Enteromius unitaeniatus. Taxonomy (NCBI): domain Eukaryota; kingdom Metazoa; phylum Chordata; class Actinopteri; order Cypriniformes; family Cyprinidae; genus Enteromius; species Enteromius unitaeniatus. The sequence goes on along the minus strand of JAUMHI010000067.1, from coordinate 11,321,285 downwards.
CTCAAAACATGCACTAAAAACTAATATTACTGGCTGCAGTCTTTGGCGTCCTTGTTTGCCTATTTGCTTAGAATAAAACCAGTTCAAATGTGTATTTTAAACCAGGTGCATACACACCACATTGACAGGTATATGTTGTAGGGCTTTATGCTTTCTATTATTAGTCAGTCTTGTTTGTTAGTAGTCAAAGATTTAGCATTTGACCCCGACAAATATTTATGGGTCAAAGAAAAAAAGTGTTCAACCATAAAAATAATGCGTAATATTTACATTGTCATTGTTACGTTTGGAGAGATATTGTAAAATATTTGAAAAAATGGGTGGTGCCATTAAATTTGTTTATATCTTTGCCTCATTTTGTCAAGAGAATCTCCAGATGTTATGTACAGTATGTTAAAAAGTTTTTTTTTTTTTTTGAAAATTCAAAATGTTGAAAAAAAAATTCTGGGAGCAATAAAATTATAGGTATATATATTTGTCATTGAAAAAATAAATGCATATTATAGGAAAAAGTTTTTTTTGAGCTTGCATGCATGTCAGCCTGTTGTTTGGGTATCTCAAAACCAAAATATGAACCTTTCATTACCTATAACAGGGACACTTTAAATACATCAATCAGTGCAGTGTGGAAAATCAATTTTAATAAATGCAAAACCTAAGTAGATTTTTTTACATTTTATTTATTATTCATACATGCACATTAGGCTATATTCCTACAACATGATAGTTTAAACATATGTTTGCCACTTCCATCTTTTGAGCAGTGTTACAAAAACCTATACAACAATAAATTGTAAAACACATTAATGATACAGTACTTGTAAATTACATTGTTACGGGTTATAATAAGTCTAAAATAGCAGATGACACCGTCTTGCACTCCATCACCTCATTTGACACATTTAGGCACACACACAACACACAAACACACACGATTAGTAAACTGCAAGCAGTAATAAATTATTGCCCACATCTGTTCCTTAAGAAATAAAAAAAGCAAACAACAAAAGCATCAAGAAATTTACTCACTGCTAATTTGGGGTATAAATAACCATCACAACACTGTCCACAATTGAACAAAGTGACAAATTTTGGGCAATGAAGAGTTGTGATATTCAAGAAGAAATGTACTTTGATACTGTAGCGATGATTTGATTGTCCATACTGTATATTTAGGGCATCCCGCGTGAAGCAAAACAGAGATGCCGCAACAAATTTGTGTAACAATACTGTGGCAATGATTTGTAACATAAAATGAATATAAGTCATAATACCACTGTTGACCGTCATTTTCGTGTACCACAAAAGATGGATAAGTATTCTCTATATTCTCTGGACAGCTAACAAAATATATAATCAAAAATCACTGAACGAAGTATTTTCTTGGCGACTCTTAAAGAAATGCTAGCATGTTGAATTTACATTATAATGAAACAAACTCTATTCTAAAAGTTCCTGTGCTTAACCTCAAACTCTCTTTTGTCATCTGTCTATTTCCGCACCTCCCTGTGTCCTTTCACCTTTGCATTGCACAGATTCCTTCCTTTTCTGTCTGTCATGATCTCGTCGGTAACCCCGTCCGATGTTTGTCTGACCATTTGAGGACTGTGTACTATGTGCAGGAATGGAAAATAGCAGCATTATGGTGGCAGATCTGGCCCCCCGAGCCTCAATCGGACCACTCGTTCTCCTCCGGCTCAGAGTCCTCATCTGATTCACTGTATTCCACGGCGATGCGTCGGGACAAGATGGTGGCCACATCGTTACCCACCGGCTCTTTCTTGGCTTCCTGCTCTCTCTGCTCTTGCACCTTACGAAGTTGGATACCTGCAGGAGAAGCCAACAGTTAAATAATAGCTAATGCATACACTGCTGTTTGGTAGCAGTAAGATTTTTATGGCCAAAATGGATTTATCTTCAAATTAATTTAATAAAAACACATATTCTGTTATTTATCTAATGCACAAAAGCAACAAGAAAGAATAAAGTAAAAAAAGTAAAGTAAAAACTACAGCCTCACATCGAGGCACAATGTCTGAAGAACATGAAGATGGAAGCTAAGTTGTACTTGTTTTTTCTACATTGCTGAAGGAAAATAAGGCTAATGCACGTTCTGAAGCAGTATTAGGCCAAATGCTTTTCTGTTTGACTACTTGAGAAATCAACGTTTATTATTATTTTGTTTCATTGCAAAATTATCAGCCTATTTCTAACTGTATTTCTATGTTCTGAGAAGCTCCTCGATCGTTTCCATGTTCATCATTCCTTTTAATTAAACTCAAATGAAACGAAACATATTTGTTTATTTTCCATTTCTTTTTTATTTATATTCAAAAGGGAAGCAAGTGAAAGAAATAATAGAGTAGCGTAAATAAAACTACTTATATGTTTACCTGCAGGCTTTTGCGGGTGGGACAAAACTTGAATACTGCGGGCGGGAGCGGGAGAAAATAATATATATTTTTGCGGGAGCGGGACCGAAAAATCTGTCCCGCGCAGGTCTCTAACGTCTAAAGTCTTCAGTGTCACATAATCCTTCAGAAATCATTGTAATATGCTGCAGACACGCTGTTTAAAGGTTAAAAACGTCTTGATAATTTACTCACCTCCCTATCATCCAAGATTTTAATGTCTTTCTTTTGTCAGTTAAGAAAGGTTTTTGAGAAAACCGTTCAGGATTTTTCTCCATGTAATGAAGTCATGTGTAGGTGTAGGTTTGTGTAGGTTTCCAACATGTTGAGCTAGTGCTAGACGAGCATTTGTTTTTTGGAATCATTTCACTAGATAACACCCTTATTCCTCAGCAGGGACCATGTAGAGCTCTTTGATTTTAGCCCTTTAACCCATTGGTTCCCATTGAAATCTACTAATTAATAAAAAAGCCCATGTAACACAACATGCCTCGTTCAACACAGTCTGCTGAGCACTGACCTCTACGGATGGCAGCCAGCAGGTCGCTCCGGGCGTCGCTCATGGGGATGAGAGGCACCTGGCCCTTCCTGGGCAGAGTAGACTCTCCAGACGGATGTGTTACTCGGGATGGGGATGGAGCGTGGGTGGGGGGTCCTGGCGGGGGAGGGGGCGGGGCCATGGGCGGGCCGCCCATCACAGCATGTGAAGGGGAAGCGGTGTAGGCCGAGGGAGGAGCTGGAGGAGGAGAGGGGCTGTAGGGCCGCGAGAGCGACACCACTGTCCCCGGGGCTAGTGACTGAGGGCCAGACGTGCTGTCGAAGGCGGTCTGAGAGGAAGGGATGAGGGGAGGAGGTGGAGGAGGAGCAGGTGGGATGAAGTGCTCCAGGATCTGATGGCCGCTGAGAAGTGATGATAAAGGAGAAGTGTTTAAGGAACTGTTTTGCACTGAAAAAGCATTTGTCACATCCCATCATTATTCAAAATTAACATTAATCTTTATGCAGTTATTTCTTCCATCAAGAAAAATATGATAAATAGACAGATAATCTCAACTTTAAGTTCCAAAAACTGAAGTAACAGAGGTATATAAGAAGCACAATAACACACACACATATATATATATTTATATTTTAAGTTGATAAGACAAGAAAGGGTAGTGTTTTGGTTTTAGGACAACTTTGAATGAAAAGGTTTGATTCACTAAAAATGTTGACTACTGTATATATATATACATACACACACATACATATTAAAAAGCACATTTGTAACATAACATAACATAATATAAATTCCTATCTCATGCATCTTCACAAAATACATTTGTGATACATCTCACCTCACAAATGTGGAAGCAAAATATATAGCATAAAAGCATAAAAAATAAACGTATACAGCCATATTAGCTCTGCAAATGCTGACTTTTTTGTCGTTTAATCAGATTTAGCTTTTTTTCAGGGAAGTTTTTTGTGTGTGATCATCATGAACATACTCTGAGATGACATCCCAGTTATATTTATTATACATTACAGTTTTATACAGTTTTTTATAGATACTTAGTTCACTTTTGCAGAACTCTTCACACAGTGAGCACAACAGAAGTCTATGTGGGCTAAACTGAGGATCAAT
>JAUMHI010000067.1:11298533-11317147 GCA_032359435.1 Enteromius unitaeniatus | reverse complement strand
TTATAAACAGAGATGTGTCCTTGTTTTACACAAGAAAACACTGTGTAATGCTACATGTTGTTAGTGTTTTTTAGCTCGTTGTTTTGTGGGTGACAAAGTGTGTTTGTTGGCTGCCAACCTTTTCTAGTGTTCTGGAAGAATGAATCCATTGAGACCTGAATAAAGTGTTTTGGTAGTTGTAGTGCATTTTGAATGTGAAATGAACTGCTTTGTCGAGCTGAAACTTGGTTAGGAGAATTGTATAAAGAATTTTGCAAAAATGAACTAAGTATTGAGAAATGGGTCCTAGCATCTGAAAAAAACTGTAAACCAATAAATGTCAGTAAGTGCGATTTGGGCTAATCACCTGAGCGACTCACAATAATTCTTGAGATACACTAGTTAAAGGAATATTTGCTAAAATTTTGTTGAAAATTGACTGGATTATTGTGATATTTTTATCAGCTGTTTGGACTCTTATTCTGACGGCACCCATTCACTGCAGAGCATCCATTGCTAAGCAAGTGATGGGACGCTACATTTCTCCAAATCTGATGAAGAAACAAACTCACCTACATCTTGGATGGCCTGAGAGTGAGTACGTTTTTGAAAATCATGGGTAAAGCTATTCATACTGTATATGTATATATACATACTGTATATCCCCAGTTTCACAAATGAGGCTTAAGCCTAGTCCTAGACTGAAAGGTAAATCTGAGCTGTTTCAACTGAAAGAAACTTACACTGACTAATCTTAAAACATGTCAGTGCCTTTGTTGTGTCTCAAGATGCACACCAGTAATGCTTTTTTCTAAGGCACGTTTATAAAAATTACTTAAATGTCGTAACTGAACTGGTTGCATAAACTGTTTAGATTTAAAAAGTAAATCACCTCATTTTTTTCATAACTTTTTTCATAAAAAAAGGTAGAGTATTTGTATTGGAAAAGTGCGATTATCCCTTGGCAACTGCTCGTTGGTCAAACTAGTTCTTAACATAGCGGTTATGTTTATGCAACTGGCCCGACTTAGGCTAAGCCCTGTCTGTGAATCCGGGCCACTTTAACTGTGGAGAAGAAAGTGACGTGCCTGTACTCTTTGGCAGCTGTTGGCCGGGGTCCGTTGAGGGCCGAGTCTGGCGGCGGGGGACCGTGGTGGGCCTGAACGCGTCCCAGAGAGTGCTGCCGGGCTGCAGCGGAGGTGGAGGATGCCGGGGGCCGGTATGCTCGGTCCAGGGACTGAGTCTGTGTGGGGCCTGCGTCTTTCCCATCAGCTCCTGCTCCTCCTGCCTCCTGCGGGTGGCTGGGACTCGCTGGGTATGAGTGTTCATCTGACATGCCAGATCTGCGTTAAAGCACAGAACAACACTCAGACACTCGGCATGCACAATAAAAATACAATGTGCTACACTAACGTTCATTTCTGATCATTGATGTGTGTGATCAAATTCTTACATTATTTATTTGAACTGAACATCAAGGTACTTTTTATTTGCTTTTGAATGCTTTTAAGCATTCATGTACGTTTTTGCGTTCTCTATAAAATGAGTACTGAACATGTCATTAGCACTGCTTATCTACTTTACTGTAAAATAAAAATAGACAAAAGTTCATGTTCACATAACAACAAAAACTAAATATTTAATCATATTTTTCTTAAATCATTGCCCAGTAGATTTTAAGGTTTTCTAATACTTAAAAAAATGATTATGCATCTTCAGTCTCTCTTGAGATGAGCTAAAACGTGCAGGAACGAATAAGTAGTCCAATTTTATCTTCAAAATATTTTTGTGTTCTGCATACAGTCAGATCTGAAAATGCATGACAATGAGCAAAATGACTCAGAGGTGACTAATGCAGTCATCTGAAATACTGTTATAGAGCTTTTTTTTTTAAATAAATTGTTGTGGCTATCCTTATATCTGCCTGTATACTGTTGGGTTTAATGTCCAATTCAGGAATACATAAACAAAATTAGGTTCCACTTTATATTAGGTGGCCTTAACTACTATGAACTTAACATAAAAATCTGTACAATGTACTTATTGTGTTAATATTGTTTTGCAAAACAATTTTCCTGTTATTGAGGTGGGATACGGTTAAGGTTATGGGCAGGTTTGGTGGTATGAGTAGGTTTAAGGGTGGGTCAAAAGTGTGATTATAATTGTAATGACAGAAATGAATTACAGATGTACATGCAGATACTAATGCAAAAACATTAGTGCATTTTATCAAATAATTAATTTAAATGTAAGTACATAGTAACTAAGCATAGCTTAGGACCCAAAATGATACGTGGCAGACGCTTGACTAAATGCTGTTTATTGAAAGCACATTACACTGGGGTTTCCCAGACTGAGCGTAATATAAGTCCTGCAGTGGGTTTGTAAGTTGATAAAAAGGTATCGATTAATTAAATCAAAATCAGTCATTTAAAGACTTGAACACTAAAACATAAATGTTTTATTTCTTGCTAAACACGTGAATTGTTAAATTATTGGAATATTAACCTTCACAGATATTTCAAGTAAATATTTTATTATAATGGTTTGGCAAAAAAGTTTGGGACTCCCTGAATTACATGAACAAATGGTAATATACATGAAAACAGCAATAGCATTCTATGAAAAAGTAACTGTAATATAGATAAACGGTAATGACGTGTTGTGATAACCAATGCAGAGTACAATACAAGTGACAAGCAAAATAGCTTCATAGCACAGTAAGCACACAGAGTCCTAATACAGTTTATGAGAGCCGTCAAAGCCAAGTTCATGTTTGGGTAAAGAGATCATGTGACTCACCGATCCGGAGACAGAGATCCCTCAGAAGACATGCCATGGTAAGGAGACGGTGTCAGGCGACTGTCCGGCCGAAACTCCTTATCATACGCCATCATGTTCCACTCCTGACGCCGATTACGAGCTTTACGCACCTTCTTTACCTCACGAGTGGGGTCCTCCACGTGCTTTTGCTCTTGCTAAGGCAGAAAAAAGGAAAAAAGCTTGCGTGACAATATTTAACCACACAGCATAGAAGTCTGTAAATGATCACTGACCTGATGATTACAGATGATTCAGTTACATAAAAATGTATATTAGTCTAAGGTAAATACAAAGTATAAAACAGATTACTATTGGCTAACAGCTAGTTGGTCAAACTAGCCCTTAAGACACTGTCTTAACATGAAGGCTAAGTTCATGCAACTGGCCCCTGATTACATTATAATAGCTATTTTACTGGTTTACCATGTTCTTCAGACCATACTGCCTTCACTATAGGGAATATTCTCAAAGACAGTGAGGAATATTGCCAAACTGTTCACTGGCAAAACACATAATATGACTGATTTATCATAAAATCTTGTTTCCGCCACTGAATAAAAAAGTAATTACGACTTTTTATCTCACAATTCAGATTTTCTTTTTTTTTTAAATATTGCAATATATATATATATATATATATCATATGATAAACTTAAATGTATTACATCTGAGACTAAAATGCGATTATGAGAAAACAATAAATATAAAACCCAAACACACCCACCTTCTGCCGTCGTTTCTCCTTCCTCTTGTTTTCTGTGGCTTGCAGCATCTTTTCCTTCCAAAGGATAAAAAAGTAGGATGGATCGGTATAGAACTTCAGCCCATCTTTTTTGTCATCCCTGCAAGAAATGAAGTCATTTTGCTTAATATTAATAGTTCATATTGCCAACATTTCACCCCAAAATTAAACTAAAAAATGCAATTTTTTAAAATTATTATTATTAGAACTTAGCATGTTTTAACAGTGATTATTTTTGGGTTATCCAAGGCTACGGTATATTCTAATAATGACAAGCAAACGTTGAACCTTGATCTAAATATTTCCAAAAACACTGTAAATAAAATAGCAATTTTAACGGTAACACTTTATTTTACGGTTACACCTATTGGTTGCTTATTCACATGCATATTACTAGAATAGCAGCCATTTATTAGTAGTAATTAAGCACATATTAATGCCTTATTCTACATCCTAATCCTACCCAGTACCTAAACTTAACAACCACACTAACTATTAATAAGCAGCAAATAAGAATTTATTGAGGGTAAAGTAGTTAATAACAAGTGTTACCTATTCTAAAGTTTTACTGAATTTAGCACATGACCCTCTGGTTTCAGGCTATAGTCCCAGACTAAAATGCATGTTTGAGCTGAAAATATCTTGCTCTGACATATCTTTACATTCTTCAGTGCCGTTGTTCTGTCTCAAGATGCAGAATTTTTTAAAACACTTAATTAAATCTTGATAAACAGAAGTATACTGCTGACCTGTACGGAGTGAGGATGTTGAGAGGAGGTGGTTTGTCGCAGCGCTGGTACATCTCCATCACAGGGTTCGGGATGGAGTTTCTGGACACCACCTGCTGGTCCTGAATAGTGGAGCTCTTGAATGCTTTCCTCATATTGATGTCCTGTAAGGACACTGTAGACACAGACAGAGCGGGAAAACACGTCAAACACAAACCTGATAGAACGGATGTCGATGCTGATGATGGGGATGCTGTCAACACTGAAACATGAACGCTCTTTCTTTGGGCTGTCTTTGAAGGTGATTTACTGAGGTTTACAGTAGTCTGTTTCCTAGTATTTGTGCCATTAGTTAACACGCCAAAAAACATGTCTTAACCCATTTTGCACCAGTAGATTATAGATTATACACACCTGATTATGATATTCTTTGCTTGCTTGCAACCCTATGCTAATTTCATAGTAAATCATGTTAGTAAATCACCTGCAGAACTTGTGCTTCTAAGGGATCATGCTTTCATGCTAATCCGCACTGTTTAGTGAGTCTCTGGTTTCTGGTTTAAACCTGCTTTGTTCAGTTTGTCTAAAAGCAAATTACTTTTTTCCCATTGATGTTGATTTTTTGCATTTGTGAATATAAATAAATCAAATTTAACACTACTACATTTGGCTGTGACAATTTGAATAAACACTTTTAAGTGGCTACAAAGTATAAATCTTTTCAGATTTGTTACCTGTGGTGAACTTTCTCTTTCTGTGCATATATTGTAGAGACTTATAATTACTATGCAATTTATTTTGCCTGCACGATAATATATCTTACGCACAGTTAATGAAGTGAATCAGACAATGAAGCACATTCAGGACAAACATTACATCATTCAGCATTTACGCAAATAAGAACTTCCCATAAGGACTTGAAAGCAGCGCTCTATTAATTATGCTCCCTCGTCAACCAAACTATTCCACTGTGCTCTTAAATAACTCAGCCAGTGTCTAGACATCCGTGGGAGACGCAGCACTGCTAATTACTGCAGATGCCTCATCTGTGCTCATCTGCTCAGCTCTAGTTATTATTCAGACTGCAGCTTACCATTTCATATGAGAAAAATATCATCCTATCTTATACACACGGAAACTTAAAGGTCTCCACAGGTTTTGACAACCTGTCAAAATAAAAGTTCTGTTTAACTTGAACAAATTGTGACAGAAATAGATTAGTATTGTACTATGGAATGTGCATCTTAATTTCATAATAGTAATACTAATAAGTCTCATTATTACAATACAAGTCTTATTATTTTTAAATAATAGTAAAAAAAATTTTACTTCATGTTGTGCTGCCTTTTATTTGCCAAAAATGCAAGGGTTTGTTTAATTATAATGAAATTTATGCTTTTAATTTATAACACAGATTATCTGATCATAGGGCCCTATTATTAAATGAATAATTGAATAATTATTTTTATGAATCCAATTCATTAGACCAGCATTTTTAACCGATTATTACGTTTTAATTAAACCAATAAACTCGAATCCAGAAAAATTTGAATGGAAAACACAGAATTTAGACATCATTTGAGAAAAAGTAAACTTATTTTATAGGGTCCTAAAAATGGCACTTTTCTTTGCATTGCATTGTTGTTAAATTGTTTCATGATTTCAATTAAGTAGACCAGGTTTTTGATCACTAAAATGAATTTAACTGCTAAAAACAGCCTAATAATACAAACTGGGATAAAATAAAATAGAATTTGGAAAGAAATCCCATGTATTTCATAGGGCCCTATACTTCAGCATTACCCAGAGTACCTGTGATCATCCTCTCAACAGCCCTGTGGCTGAATCCTGGTGTATTTCCAGGCTGTGTCACAAAAGATCAGGTCAGTGCTCGGCGGTGGGTCTGTGTTTGTTAATGCACATGTATTCTCACGCACCCTCCTCCACCGTGGAGTCCAGTTGAGTGACCTTCACCGCCAGCAGGTCCACACGCTCTTGCAAACTGTTCATGCGCATGTAGAAGATGTTGGCCTCGTTAAACAGCTCCCCGAAGATGTCTTCCGCATGTCGACCTGAATCAAGAAACACAATGCACAATTAGACAAAACTGACCATTCTGAAGCTGGCATCTACAAAATCATTTATAATTGGAGGCTCCATGAAAAAGGATGATTTTTAGTGGATAAAAAATGTGGTAGGAAACCAGAAATTGGTAGTAAATCTCAAAAATAATTACAAAGAAATAACACAAAATTATATTTTGAATCAGCAAAAGTGAAATAGTGTTTGCTATTAAAACGTACTTCAGTCTTTGCTTTATTTACAATTTTTATAAGTACTTAAAAAATATTTCAAAAAGAGTAAAAAAAGAAAAAACTCAAAAATCGAAATTAATTTGCTGCATATTAAAATTATTTATTAAAATGCTTGATCATCTTTTTATTTTTACAAAGTGTGATAAAATAAAAGTCTACATTAATTGAAAAGACTTCAATATTATTATCAAAATTATTACTATGTTGGGGTGGGCTATTAAAAAAAATAAAATAAATAAAAACAAAAACAAAAAAATTATATATATATATATATATATATATATATATATAAAATTAAGTTGCAAACATTATTTCAATGAGTTACGGTGACATAATAATATTGCTTATTGCTTATTATTGTGCACAATTTAAACTTAAATTTCTATTTATTTATTTATAATACAATCGTTAATGTTAACATTAGTTCCCTGTTGTTTCCCTGCAAAAAATGTGCCACTAATGAATTCAATTAACATATTAAATCTACAGCCCTAATTAATGAGTTTTAATGTGCTGCCTTTATTTAAATGTATTTAATTAGCCAACATTTATTCCCTACGAGACTTCAACTTGACAAGTGTCATAAACAAGCTGTTTGTCTTTGTGTGATGCATTTTGCTTGTGAAGAAGCCATGTAGAAATATCCTGTACTAGACCCTCCAAGCTAAAACACAGCTCCAGAAGTCTAATGGGCTCGTATCAAACCCAGGGTAATGAATGAAGGCCAGGGCTGAATTAAACCAGGGTGAAAGAGTGAGAAACTGAACGTACTGAGTCCTCCCAGCTGTTTGATGATGGCCGCCAGAGTGCTGTTTGTGACACATTCCAACTCGTTGGTCACTCCGTCGGGCAGAGCGCCCCGGCACAGGTGCTTGGGCTCAATGGTCCTCTTCACAAGAGGCATGGCTGAGCTCAACTACACACACACACACCTGAGAGAGCACAGACGACTGCTTTACACACACATCATCTAAGGGAATGTCATGCAGCAAACACAAACAGTTTAAACCATGCACAGAATTGTTATAGTATCACCATTTTCCGCCTTGCAAAGTACTTTTTTTACGTTTTGTGCCAAGAATATAAATATTTTTGTAACACACCAAGCTAAACTGCAATGCAATAATTTTTTTTCATTTCAATTTCCACTCCATATACACTGTTGACTACACTTTCACCTTAATCATTACATATATCAGTACTGTATATATATTAGTGTTGTCAAATGATTAATCACAATTATATATTTATTATATAATAATTTATTTGACCCTCTAACCCTACTGTCTATTCTAATGATATTTTTGCACACTATTAATTTACTAACTACTAAAAAAACCAAAAACCTCTCTACTTTTTCGTGTTCTATTTATTTATTGTACATTAGCAAAAATGCCTCTAACACTATATATTTTGTTCCACTATGTATTTGCAGTATATTTAGGCATTGTGTGTCTGATGGCTTTACTCAGGCTATTTGCCTTGAAGCCTACGACCATTTCCATGACAACCAAGCGAGGTCCTCTCTCATGCTCCGCTGAGTACTACAGCTTCCACAGTCACTGTTCTTCTCAGACTGTGATACTACTCCAAACACACACATTTTCAGACTCGTCTCGTGTTGCCATTGTCAATATAAAGGCAATGCTCGAAAGATCTGTATTTTTTGAATCTAGGCTGCAGTGCTCCCTGAGGCTATGAGCTCTTCCTGCAGCTGTTATAATGCTGTGGAGATATAAACAGACTGAGCGTCTGTGCTGTACAGGACACGGTAAACTCATTCGAACGAAACAAACACGTGTTAATTTAGCTGTGTGAGTAGCCTAGCAACTAGCCTGAAGATGGGCATGTTTGCTAGCACTTATACGCTAACAGTGCTCCCCCCTCTCATTCAGGATGAAATGTCATTCTGTTCTAAGTGAAAATATCCCTCTACATGTTTAGGAGTCATTTGTAAAGAGGAATTTGCTTTTGGCACTGGAGCGTAATCCCCACGCAGCACCAAACAATTATCAGTCCAGAAATGTGTCACGATGAGTGTCGTTCAGTGCCACGCTCAGCTGCTGAGATTTACTATCATGCCAGAAACTGTAATCAAATGTTACAGATTTCACTCAAATAATGCTCATCAATCTTTTCCCAGACCTAATGATGTGATCTACTATACAGACTACATACCAACTCTAAACCTACCCCTTACAGGAAACTACAGGCATTTTTAGATTTTCAATAAACATAATTCTGTGTGATTTATGAGCGTCTTTGTCCCCACCATGACTCAAGTCCCCAGGAGTCTGTGTGTATTCAGGTTTAAGTCCCTGCCAGAATAGAAAAACAGTTTCATGGGTTTAAATATTTTTGTTATACACAGCAAAAAAATGGCTTCTCTTACTTAGTAGTTTTGTTTTTAGTGAAAATATCTAGATATGTTCAGCTTTGGTTATCTAGTAAAAGGATCTTGAAACTTGAAACAAGACAAAAATGCTAAATGAGATAAGTCTATTTTTGCATTTAAGTTCCCGGTTAAAAAACGGAACTTGATAAAAAAAAAAACGGCATGTTTGTGACCGCATGTAATGTAACATCTTTTTACGTTACTGATAAAGTGGTCAGAGTAGGGCGTATGTTAATGTGTCTCTGATGGAGAGATTAGTGTAAATTGTAAAACGTATATTTGTGGCAAAACATGGAAATGAGCTGTGGTTTTTATCAGATTGACTACTATTTTTATTTGTTTGGCCAGTGTCGTTTTGGTTATTTTGCTGTTCTAAGCATAGACGTGAAGTGATATGGAACTGTGATGCGGTCAAAGAGCTGCCTGGAACTACTTTCTTGAACTATGCAAATTCCCATGTGTTTACAGATTAAGCCAATTATCAAAGTTTGATTAAAATGTTGTTACATTCTCAAATAAATGACAATACATTTCCACAGGAACAATAGAATAAATGATAGTTAATGGGTGAATAAAATGCATGAAAGCAGCGAAAAGAACAGAGCTTTTCTAAAGAAATATACAATATATCTGCCTAATAGTATGTGAAAATAAAACATTAATAAACAATGTTATTTTTCCGAGCAGATGAATTATCTCTCACTTTCTGTGTCTAGTAGTCAGAGGCAGGAACTGATTCATGAGAGGAAACCATAGCAACGCCTCAACTATGCTGGTGGCAAGACACGCTAGACTCCTTCACCAAGAACACATTTACGTAATCTGTTCCCAAGCGCTACAGCCTGGAATGTGAATCGAGCGCTGCATTCCCGCGCCTGCGGCGGCTTCAGATCTGTGGGAACCGGGCCCCAGGTTTCAAGCTCTGGAGGAAGTGTTCGCCCTATTCTGGAAATAAGATCCTACCTTGTTGCCAAATGTTCTTTTTTTCATTGCTTCTGAGCAGAGAGCTGGAGGTGTTTATGATTAAAATAATAAGAATTACTCTGAACTGCGAGCTGGTGTTTAAATACTAAATAATGAGACGTGCATAGATTATACAGATACTAACATTAAATTTGTTAAATTGACGCTTATATGTAGCTCTTGACAGGAGACCATGGAGTCTCTGTGGCTGTTGATTATAAAATCTCAAATATTGGGTGCAACATTTAATTATGAGCAATCAAGAAGAATCGGTCATAAAGGCTCGACAGCTGCACCATCCGTTTCATTTCGCACATTTTCATGTCTGAAACCCACCCAATAATGTCTCAAACTATGCTCAGATTTCAAAGTCAAAGATTACTCTGCTTAAAACTCTCCAAAAGACCAAATCCTCCGAGCTGTACTATCTCTATTTACTCATAGCTCCATACTTTACCAACGACAGTTATCATTTTGCAACTATTTTAAATGTTTAATTAAGTATGTTTGACAAAATGAACAGATGTGACCCTGGAGCACAAAAGCAGTCAAACGTAGCACAGGTATATTTGTAGCAATAGCCAACAATGCATTGCATGGGTCAAAATTATAGATGTGTTTTTCATGATAAAAATCATTAGAAAGTAAAGATCATGTTGCGTGAAGATATTTAGTAGAATTTCCCACCATAAACATATGGTAACGTAATTATTGATTTGTAATATTGATTATTCTAGGACTCAATTTGGACAACTTTAAAGGCGATGTTCTCAATGTTTATTTATTTAATTTTTTTTGCAACCTCAGATTTTCAAATAGTTGCATCTCTGCCAGATATTGTCATATCCTATCAAACAATGCATCAATAGACGCTTACGTATTCAGCTTTCAGATGATGTATAAATCCTTAAGACTTTTTGTGGACCAGGGTCAAATATGAGAAGTCTGTCTCTATCGATTGCCATGACGTCACTCCTCCATAAAGTCGTGTCGCATGACGTCATTCATCCAAACCACTGCGCTGGCATGCGATATGATAACAGGTGCATCTTTCGGCCACACGGGAAAATGAACGAAGCGGTGTCAGTTATTGATATGAAGGTGATGAATTATTGAACTGTTATCTTATTTTATTGCCTACGGAGCTTGCAGCGTTACATCTTCGCGTCTGTCCTTCCAGTCATGTCGGCTTTATCACGTAACAAGTATGTGACAGCACTGAACGCAAGGAAATCCTGCGCGTAATTGCCATTTACTTACGAATAACTGTAGTAGTCTCCGTCCTTTTGCTGCTCTTTTGTCGTCGTTGTCGATGGATATATTTACATGGCGTTAATGCGCGGTCCGTCACGCTGGGGATCTGTTGTGGAGCGATGCGATCTACGGCGGAGGTGATGCTGAGAACACACGCTCGCGTTGCCTGGGAAGCGTCGCTCGTCGCTGTGCGCTGCAGAGGCGAAGCCACTGCGCATGCGTGAACAATACACCCTGTGTGTGTGAGGGGAACACTGAGATGTGATGATGGATGAAATATGCAAAAATGCACACACTTGAAAAAAAAATAGTATTTTGAGTTCAGGAATTGTCCTTTTTATGCTGTTTACTCCGTATACCATTGTTTAACTGTTTGTGTGGCTTGGGACAAAGAGGGGTTTTTGTGTGGTCACTGTGGGAAAGCTTTGAGTAGCAGAGAGTATTGTATAGGCTTCGACCCATGTTTACTTAATAAATGACTACAGGAAATTTAGTTACTTTTTTAAAATCTAAAGTCCTTCCTTTTGTCATGCTGTATGTCTAAACATAAAAAAGCGAAGGTTCACACACACACACACACACACACACACACACACACACGTTTTCTGGTAATGGTGTTTCTACTGTACAGACTGTATGTGGTACACTGACCCTACACCTAAACCTACCCCTTACAGGAAGCTATGTGCATTTTTAGATTTTCAGAAAACTTAATTCTGTGTGATTTATAAGCTTGTTTCTTCATGGGGACCTAACAAATGTCCCCACAAGGTCAAAATTTACTGGTATTCCTAACTTTGTGGGGACAATTGCCCAATAAGTCCCCATAAGGTGATAAATAGCAGGTGCAGATACACACACACAATGTTTTTTATGATTTACGGGGAGTCTCCATTGGCTATACTGTACAAACTGTATTTTCTACGCCCTACAACTTTACAACTAAAAAAGTTGTAAATTATAACTAATTTATAAGCCTTTTGAGTACAGGGACACCAAAAGTATCCTTATAAATCACATTCATGTTGTAATATTCCCTGCCAATGATATTTAACCATGGTTTTATTATAGTAAACATATTTTTTGGTGTACTAATTACTGTTTATATAACCACAGTTTTACTACAAATACCATAGTTAAACTTTGATTAGTGTTGCAAAACCATGGTTAATTTGTGGTTACTTTGGTTAAACTATAGTCATATTTTTGTTGTTGTTGTTTATTTGTAGAATAAAAGCATGGTTAATTTTCACAAATCTATGAAGCAAACCTCCAAACTAAGTGACGACATAAAAACATTCATTCCAGATTGTTGCTTGATATAATTTATTTGGAATACAAACAGTTTCACTCAAGAACGCAAAACAAAGCTGTCACCAAAATGTAGCGTATAAAAATATCTTTATAGAAACCCCACTGATCAGAAAACTAATGAGTGTCATCACGTGGTGGCGCTGTTCCATTAAAAACTCGCATTAAGAGAGTCTACAGGAATATCTGTGCATTTAAATCAGGCTGTGCGATAAGGCTAGGAAAGAAAACAGTGCCAGGAGTGTGTTTGGCCTGCTCTCTGTGCTCTAGTAGATAACAGGTATTATGAAAACATTTTAGATCGCTTTTGGGTTAACCTCTATCATTGAATGTGCCATAATGACATAATAAATCAAGAGAAAGGAAAGAGAAAGAAAACAAACATCATTAAATGCGTGCAACATTACACAGAACCAAGGTTTTCCAAACTGGTCTTAATGTAAGACCTGCAGAGGAGATAAAAAGAAAAGCTGATAATTAATTCAATCATAAAACGTTAAATTATTGTGCTTATATTTATCAAAATACATTTAAATTGATAAGAAACAAAAAATGAAATAGAATCAATAATTTGTCGATTTTGTAAATAATATATAATCATGTACTTCATAAAAAGTAACTGCAAACTAATTACAAGCATTATAAAATTTAATATACAATTATGAGTACTTGATTCATGCAATCTGATTACATAATCCAGAATACATGTAATAATTGCAAATTCACACAAATAATAGCTTCTGTGGAAACATTTTGTTGTTATATACAGTAACACAAGAACAATAAATTGTAACACAAACAATCCATCATCCAAATTTTTGATACCATAAAGGGGGTCATAGGATGCAATTTCAAGTTTTCTTTTCCTTGGAGAGTTACAAGCCGTTAAAGTTAAAGTGCATAGATAAGATCCCTTAAGTTGCAAAGACTAAAGTCTCAAAACAACAGAGATATTCTTTATAAAAGTTATGACTTGTCCACACCCCACTAAAACGACTTGTTTAAATACACCCCCACTTCTCTACCTCACTGTGTAGGTTTATATTCATAACACCGGCCAAATGTTTCCGCAAAGAAAGAAGGCGGGGCTATTATTCTGTCTGTAGTGTTGCTGCAGGCGCCATGTTCTGGAGATGCTGTGAAAGTCAAGCTACTTTGTTTGTGCTTCCAAAAGACACAACTAGAAATCAGTGTTAAGTTGTGTTTCCAACACTGTCCCAGAACAGTTGAACACAAATATTGGAGTGTGTATCCACCAAAATACTGGACTGCACTGGATAGCTGCACTGGATAACTGGCCAATCAGAGCACACCTCGCTTTTTTAGAACGATGAGCTTTGTACAAATCAAGCCTTTTCAGGAGGTGGGGCTTAGAAGAGAAACAATAATGTAGAGTATGTGAAAAATAATGTGTTTTTTGCACCTTAAACAACATACACACTGGATTACACCAAATTAAATAATGTTCTTTTTAGCAACATCATACAGTATGACCCCTTTAAAGGGAAAGTAAGTTTGTCAGTCTCATATTAGAAATGCAGTGTATAGATATGCCAGTTCAAGATGGTCAATTAGACATACATTTTCACCATTATGCTTTGACTGTGTGAATATTATCAGATGGCCTGGGGCTTCCTCCGTGGCACGTCTACGTGATATTTACACCGTAGATAGCGGGCGAAGGCTTGTCGATACGTCTCGTTGAAAAGGGTGTAGATCAGAGGATTGACTCCAGAGGAGATATATCCCACCCAGACAAAGAAGTGGATGAGGTAATAGAGATGCTCGCTGCAGCTGTCCTGACAGATTGCGACCAGCACATTGGTGATGAAGAACGGACACCACATGACCACGAAGAGAAAAAACACAATCCCCAAGACTTTGGAGGCTCGCCGTTCATTGTTCAGAGCTTGAATCATGCCTCGTGGAGTTGGAGCAGACTTGTTGTTGGAGGACTTGCTGTGGAGCAGACTCGTGTCACTTATCTCAACAGGAGACTGAGAGTGGCCCTTGCGCTCCTGCGGGAAGGAGGCGCTGTGCTTCTGGAGGTCACGGAGAGTGAGGCAATAGCAGACCACCATGATGATCAGAGGAACGAAGAAGGCCACGGTCGAGCCAACAAGGATGAAACGAGGCTCGTTCAGGGAGCAGGTGCCATTTACAATCACCTTCTTCTTGTCCTGGAAACCCATCACTGGGATGGGCAGTGACAGCACTGGAAGAAAAAGAAAGCAAGAAGAATAAAGAATCAGCTCAGAAAGCGTTTTTTTGTTTGTTTTTTTTATCCATTGCATCCCACCAATTACATGAAAGTGAAGACCGGTGTGAACGGTCACACAAACCTATTTAATTCCAGTGTGCTCCTTAAAAAAACAATGCTCAAAAGATAAATACAGTTTAATACATATGATTTATAACACATGTAACTAGTATAAAATGTTAATCATGTTAAATAAAGCTTTAATTAATTAAGCTTAATTAAAAAACAAATGTACATTTATTCTCGAGTTGTCACTTATTCTCCCTGCACAATTAGAAAAAAACATGCTATACATGAAAAAAAAAACATTTTATACATTTTAGATATTCATATTCTTACATTTTATATTATATAAATATATTTATGATAGAGAATATAAAGAAAAATTGTATGTATACATAATAAATACATACATAATAAATAATAAATAAACAGATTGCACACGCATATCATGTAAACAATAATTTTTTTATTTTGGATGTGACTACTCGCGATTAATTGTTTGACAGCACAAATATATATATAATATTTATATATATGTTTGTTTGTTTTTATAAAAAGCATGCAGTTTCTTTCACTGTACAATATATACTGTAATTTCATGGTTTACTATATAATACCAAACCCAGGGCATAGGTAGAACATAAATATAAAGGTACAATGATGGACTTTTAGTGTGAGGCATAAAAGTAATTTGCATGACTGGCAGAAATAATAACTTCAAGATGAAGTCACATGCATGGGTTTAACTTGGTTTTGATCTTATTATGTAATTAAGCTAAGCATAAATTTATTTTTCATTGTGTAAAATCCCTCTACAAAATAACATTCTTTATTGGCATCTGTGGTTCCAACCTTTAACTACCATGGAACCTTTACATTGCACAAAAAAATCTGCATACCTCAGATTAATTAAATGTTCTTTAGGTTAAGAAGAAAAAAAAAACTCTATGGTTGTGGTATTACAGGAAAAAATCCTTTCTCCCAGTTTCACAGACAAGGCTTAGGCTAGTCCCAGACTAAATAGCAAGTTTGAGCTGTCTCAGATGAAAAGATTTTGCTCTGACATATCTTAAAACATAATTTAGCCTAACATATCCTAGCATAACGAAAACTCTTGACCAAGAATGGGAGATGCTTCTTATGGAGTAGGTAAATGCATGGCTACAAGCTGCTTTAAAATTAGCCTTAGAGAAAAATGATACAGACAGTGATACACGTCACCAACATGGTGCAATAGTGTGCCTACTACAAAATATTTATAAAAAGAAACGCAAAGTGTTAGTGGGTGTAAAGCACAAAACCATCAGAAGAGCTGTGCAGAAATATCAAGCTTTATGTATGAGATTGCTAAACACATAAGAGGGTAGGAATGCTGTGACAGCAGAAGTGGCTTCTCCTGTCAGCTCCGGTTAGTGCTGTGAACTCTCTAGGTAAAGACATCAAGCAGAGTCTGTGACGCCCCGGGAAGCACACAGAAACAGGGTCAGAGCGCTTGCCTGACTGCTCATATTACTGCTCATCAGGCTGAACGAGCTGCAACATCCTGCAACCTAATCTAGAAATGTTTTTCAGACTTGAAAAATTGACTTTATCTTTGTTGCTTAGGCTCTATTCTTGTTACTTATAAGCCTGGTGAAGCTCTGTGTTCTGAAATGATATCTTCTACAGCTCTGTATGCTTCATTCTCACCTATAGAAATGGTCCAGACAGAGATGATTTTGACTATGGTCTTGTGAAGTGTGTTGCCGCGGCTGTATTTAATTGGATTGCGGATGCCGATGTAGCGGTCCAGAGAGATGGCGCACAGGTGCATGATGGAGGCTGTGGAGAAAAGCACATCGAGGAAGAGCCACATGGAACACAGTAGATCAGGGAGAGGCCAGGAGTGATCTGGAAAGAGACAACAAGTAGAGACATTTCAGAGACACAGGCACAAACTGATATGAGTGGAGCAGAGTGTCTGGTCCTTTTAACAAACAGTGGTAACACACACACACACTATATATATTTATACAACAGTTCGTTCTGGATTTGATTGGTTGATAACCATGATATATTGTACCGGTATTGCTTTAGGAATGCCCTTTTACATTTTGTATCACTGCATGTTCTAGCCGGGTCTATGATCTGTTAATCTAATGTCATGGTGGACGCTTAAATCCACTTTCATTTTATAAATAATACTGTTTTGTGTCAGAGAATACAGTTTTAATTAGGCACAATTTTTTTTATTGTGCTTGCTTGGATTTAAAATTTGCAGTTTGTTAATAAAGATTATGCAAAAAAGATTTCAAAATTTGCTTTAACGTTTTCGGAGATGGAGATCCATTGGTTCAGCTCACATTACACCCACAGAGAGCACCTCACCACAGCCAGATCTTCTGGAGTTTACAGCTGACTCTGATGTCTCTATAGTGGTTAAACAGGAGATATACTTTGTCTTGGTTAAATCTAGCGACCAGTCTTTGGGCTTGTTAAACTACTATTTCTTCCAAAGCATTGTTTTGGCTAAACATTATCATTTAAATTCACTGCTTTTTGTGCTGAATTTCCGAGACATGGTGACATTGCCCCGACATTAGATGGAGATGAGAGTCAGTGCTGCGGTAAAACTGCATTTTATTTTCGGCAATGAATACACAATGGCACAAGTTTGTAAATAAATGTGAAACAACAACAAAGTATCTTTAAAAGCTCACAAACACCACTTTAAGTGATATTGACCAATCGCTGGAGGAGTTTGGAAAAATTAATTGTTAAACAAATTGTTTGGGAGTTGCTGAACAAAAAAGGTAAAGATAAATGCATATTGCAAAAAAAATGAAATAGTTTTTTGACCTTGTATACATGTCAACCTTTTGCTTCGGACTACCAAAACCAAAAAAAAAAACATTTCATAACCTATTATAGGGGCACTTTAATAAATAAAGGGTAGTACTTACTGTAAAGAATATTAATTAGTGAGGCTGGCATAACTAGGAATCCCACCAGCATGTCTGCCACGGCCAGTGAGCACAGAAAGTAGTTGGTGGCATTGTGCAGTTTCCTCTCGAGGGACACGGCCATAATTACCAGTATATTCCCAGCAACGGTAAAAAATATAACGGCCAGAATAACCAGGGCTGGCCAGTTCTTTCCCTGGGGTTGTGTGCCCTCTAAATCTGTGAGGTTGGATTTGAAATAGCTTTGGTTGAGGTCCAAAGAGACAGTTGAGGGAAGAGAAATGTTCAATAATGCCATTGTGGTAGAAGTAAAACTGAAGTCTGATAGTGCTCTCAGCAGCTGTCAGTGTTGATCCTGTGTGATCAGTCTCAGGTGTCCACTGACTTCAGGCCTTCTTTGTTAGAACTGCTTACTCTTGTGGTTGTGCATCCTACACCTAAAACAGATGGAAATACTGGTTAGACAGAGAGACAGAGAGATAGATAGATAGATAGATAGATAGAGACAGACAGACAGACAGAGAGACAGTCTCCGGTACTGCCGCGCGAGTTCTTGTTTTCATGGCACGCAAACACCTCTCTCTGTGTCTGTTCTGTTCAGAGAGAGACTGAGAGGAGTAGGGCTTTCCATTAAAATAGATATTTTGCTGCTTCTAATTCTTATGTGTGCTTGGTTTCATTATTATGAATTATAAATATAATTATAAACGATTATGAATAAGGATTTTAATCTAGATTACAGTTTTTCTCAGTCGCTTTGGTGCGTTTCTCAGATCAGAATTAAAATTCTCATAACTATTAGCTCCACAACATTTAGTCATCTGTGCACATCATAGTAGCAATTTCTCCTTTCTCTGAACAAACTGCAAATGATTTTGGACATGTATCAGTTGCTTTCA
>JAUMHI010000067.1:11284547-11294957 GCA_032359435.1 Enteromius unitaeniatus | reverse complement strand
AAAGTTTACAGATAGATGGCTAATGTGTGCCATTGATATGTTCAGTGTTCATGTAAACTGTTTAATAAACACTTCTGCCACTTTTTAATTAGTTTTGTTCTTTATGTAAATAATTCAGTAAATACTGTACCGTGCCATTTATACCGAGGTATTACCATACCGTGAAATTTAGATACCGTTACATCCCTAATAGATAGATAGATAGATAGATAGATAGATAGATAGATTGAGGACAGAAAGACAGATAGAGACAGACAGATGGAGACAGACAGACAGATAGATAGATAGATAGATAGATAGATAGATAGATAGATAGATAGATAGATAGATAGACAGATTGAGGACAGAAAGACAGATAGAGACAGACAGATGGAGACAGACAGACAGATAGATAGATAGATAGATAGATAGATAGATAGATGGATAGATGGATAGATAGATAGATAGAGAGATAGATAGATAGATAGATAGATAGAGACAGCCAAAGAGACAGACAACAGTCAACCCAGTTTTCGCTTAAAGCACTCAAAACAATACAAAAAGATACTGAGACAGAAAAGCATAGAAAGACGAGAGAAGAGAGAATCTGTAATAAATGTAGATCAGGATCAGTTGACACAGAAGAACACTTTCTCCTCCATTGTGACAAATACATGTCCTTAAGAAACTCACTGTCCAGTGAAATACAGGAGATTATTCCTGACTTCCAGTCACTCCATGAAAATTACAAATTAAAAATATTACTGGGTGAAGGACATACTTCCTCTTTGGTAGCACATTATATTCATAAATGCCACAAACTAAGAAGTAAAAAATGAACACATCTGCATTATTGTTTATATAGTTATGTGTATGTGTTTATATGGATGCATTTTGTTTCTGTTTATTTTTTAGATGTATATTTTATGTGTATTTGTCCTTTTATTCTAATGTGTACAACTGAAATTTGACAATATGTAACCAAGTATGTCACGCCAGTAAAGCAAATTGAAAATTTAATTGAAAGACAAAGAGACAGACAGAAAGACAGACAAACAGATAGACAGGTACACTGCTAGATTTGAGGTTTTTTTCATTCTTGTGAAGAGCCTGACTGGTTACACACACCCTATTCTTTTGAAGCAATTACTACCAAATATTTGCACATGTAAATACCTGTTTAATCTCAAGACTGAAATATCTTGTTTCTTGTAGGAAAAAGATCAGACATTAAATTCTCGAGTTGCATAGTTCCGCTCTACAGCTTCTACTGTATTGTATCTGATATCAGATATTCTGACTATATAATCTTGAAGACATCTTCATACCTGTGCAAATTCAAAAGATATGACAAGACCAGACTATACTGAGCAGTACTGCTTGTGCAGCATTCAGGCTTGTGAAGCACGGACATATCATGACTCAGTTGAGTCACTTCTAAAGCTTGCAACCATTATTAAACCACCATTTGATGTAGAAAACAAAATCTGGATTTAAAGCAAAACCAGTTTAATTGTCTGAATTAACTAAATCCTAAACCCCAGTTTTTTTTATTTCAGTGCTTTGGTATAGAATGAGCACTGCATTATTATTAATATTAATAATATAACATATCACACTTATCACATTACATTGTATTTCAATGTTGCACTTTACTCTGTACTGTTAAACATACTTGTTACATCTTATCTTGATTTAGATCCAGCCTGGCATAACTCATCTTGAACACTGTATTCTGTATGAACACATATACCCCTTAGTTAATTCATCCGGAATTTCACATGTGAGGGATAAACTTACGTCTGACGTCTGTTTGTCTGTCTCTACAGGAACTTACAGGAAAGATGTTTCATAAACTAAACAACTGGCAACAGTACAAGTATTCTGTCTCTCACAGTAAATGTGACGTTATGTTGCTATTTCAGTTTCGATCTGTTCCTCACACAAAGCTGTCTAGACTTAGACTGTAACTGCACAAATCACATGGACTACATACGTGTTTATATGCCCTCTTCGAACAAGCCATGGGCATTATATATATATATATATATATATATCACTGTATAAAAGTGTGACATTAACATGAGTGTTCTGCGTAAGAAAGAATGTCATAAGGGTGTGGAACAACAAAAGGGTGGGTAAAAAAGGACAACCCTTTCATTTTTAGGTAAACTGTTCCTATGCCTGTGTTTTTTTTTCTTCACACTTGAATGAAAAGGCATGTTAACAGACGGGACTTGATTTGCATGCCTAACAGTAATTTGCATATTATCACAAAGAAACTGCTGCCTGGACTTGTAGGCAAATTTTTTTTCTTGATCTTTCAATGTTTGCCCGTGGCAATAGATTCAATTTTATGATTTTGTGAAATAAGGATGTGATTCACAATTGCCCAAGTGATCACAAAACAGATTTAGGAAAAACTCTTCATTCGCAGAAAGTGTTGCAAAATGATTCAACCAGAAAAGAAAAGACAAGACAAGAAAAAAAAAACCTATTATAACAAAGGAATGGGGATCAGCATTTGAGCAGAACTGAATGACAGAATATCACGATCCCAAACGTTCCTGAACTGCTACCCTCTCAACACTCTCTGTACTCTGCCGAGAAACTAGTTCAGCGGTATGTCGGTTCAGCCCACGAAGAGCAAACATCAACGCAGCACTTGTGCACGTACCTCTCAAGGGAAGTTTATTAAACAAATATTTAAAAACAAATATTTTTTTGAGTTATCTTGATATTTTCTGTCTAAATGTGGACGAGGAAGTATGTTGTTCAAGGAAGTTGTGGGTAGGGGGACTTTTTGTATACAGACATGTAAAGTAAATTTGGTGACACTTTACTTAAAGTGTATTATAAAAGGTTATTAATGGATGTATAATTCATTCTAATTATTCATAATATGCTTTGCAATACATTATACTTTGTCATACATAAGTAGAACCCAAATTAAGATGCTTTGTGGCAATACATGGATTTTTGCATTGATTACTTCTTATAAAATCATCATCTTAGTTATAGACAAACACAATCTGACTTTAATAACATGCACATAAAAAGGTGATTGTTGCTCTTCTCATCAGGAGCATCATAGTTTAATGCTGCTTTGCTGCCGCTTCAGGGTCTGGACACTTTGCAGTCAATGAATTCCAATATGCATCAAGCTTTATCAGCTTTAGAGAGACATGGTGGTGCAATTAAAAGATGACCCAATTCACACAATGTAGTCAAATAAATGCCAGAAAAAGACAAATAAATAAATACATAAATAATCCAAATCAAATGATGCATAACCTACAACCCTGAAGTACTGATAAACTTAAAGTTTACCTGAAAGGATCCACAGGTTACATTCAAGGGTTCACTTTTTCTTTCTGAACGATTGCTTAAGATGTGAAAGGTATATCTGTGTTGTTAGTTTAGTGCTTGTCTATAACTGATTTTTATCAGTAACCAATGCATATTTTCTAATTGTTCACAAAGGTATTATTATTACTTCTGTACACGTGTTAGGTGAGTCGTTATTTACTGCCAGCTGCCAATATTCCTCTTTTATGAAGAAGTTGTACAATCACACCGAACCTGCTACAAAACAAAAGGGCATGCTGGGATATCAAAAGCCTGATTCACTACAGAAGAAGTTAAAGACATTCCTTAAGATGTTTGTGGGAATATTTGAAAGTACTGTGCATTTCTTGAAAAATTCCTAATAAGTTCTCAAAGATTTTCTTTTTCTTAAGAAGAAAAGAAATTACTGGCCTCAAGAATACCACAAACATGCCTAATGACCTAAAACCCCCGAACAACCGGTTGAATTACAGTGTACAAAACAAGAACGACAACAATATTTACATTTACAGCATCATTCATTACAGCTCTGATGCTATTTCATTTTTCATTTCATTTCATTCACTGTGTGATGCGTTTAGAAAAAAAGAAAAGAAAAGATTATAAAAAAACTGTAAAAGCTTATTCTTAAAGAGAGTGTATCAGGATGGTCTGAATAACCCAATACCCCAAACAACCCAATATATTTATAAAATATCTTACTTTTAAGGATTTAAGCTAAGGTGATGCTTACCCTACAATTATTTAAAAAATCTTTTCAAGAATGGGAATTCCTCTTAAGATTTGTCCCAAGATTAATCTCGATAAAAAAGCATTCATTCAGTTTTAGGAATACAAGTAAGATATCATAAGAAGATTTTGGTTTTGTGAACGTGGTTTTAGGACGACTTTAAGAATGCAGTCTTGTTCTTGTACTGCTGTCAGTGCTGCGGGTGGCGTCCCATCATTGTACGGGTCAAAAGTATTGTCTTGTCTTTTATGCCTGAATCATTTCGATTAAGAAAATGTAATGTTCTATGAAGATATTTTGTAAATAAATTTCCTGCTATAAACATAACACAACCTATTTTTAATTAGTAATATGCATTGCTAAGTACTTTATTTGGACACCTTGATTTGGGGCGATTTTCACAATATTTAGATGTTTTTTTGCACTCTCCAGATTTTGCATCTCTGCCAAATATCGTGCTATCCTGTATATACATCATTGGAAAACATTTATTCAGCATTCAGATAAATCTCAGTTACCAAGCAAGCGCCCTAGCTTTATTTTGGAAATAAATTTAGACAAAACTAATTAATTAATCAATCAACTGTAGGCTACAATATGTCTAGATATGTCGAATAAGTTTTAGCAAGCCTAAACGAATTGTCTAATTTACTCAAGTTTTTAATTAGATATCTGAAAGCAGCTAATTTCCTTGACACAGAAAACATAACTTTATACAGACCTATTATAAGACTCTTCAGCTTAGGTCTCTCCTACTGTATAAATACTCTCTAAACTACAAAATTCATCTCAATGAAATGTTCAGTGACAAGCTGTCTTACCTTCATAATGCTCTGCGTTAATAGAGTATCTTTGCCTCTCTCACT
The DNA here is from genome assembly GCA_032359435.1 of Enteromius unitaeniatus. Lineage (NCBI taxonomy): Eukaryota > Metazoa > Chordata > Actinopteri > Cypriniformes > Cyprinidae > Enteromius > Enteromius unitaeniatus. The sequence continues at coordinate 11,290,034 of JAUMHI010000067.1, read as the reverse complement.
CTCTCACATTTATCAGCGCCAGGGAAAATAGGTGTCACCAAAAGAGGGCAGGACAAACAGTTTCAGTCAGACTAGTGTTACTGTGTAGCCAACTATTTTAGACTTATTTATATAGGCTAAGCGTATGTTTAATAATACAACAGAGAGTTGTAACTAATTGCTTTAACATAACTTAACATGCCTAACTTGCTTCCCCCACAACCAAATGTAAAAGCATTGTTACGGTGAATCCGCCTCACCTGTCCACTAGGAGGCGCCATACAGCCAGATCTGTGTGTTTATTAGTGACAAGGCGCATGGGGGACCGAAAAATAAGAGGGAAATTTAAAAATGAACAACAATTAAGACCCTAATCTTTTGGGTTTGTTAATAGCTTTGTCCAAAATCTTCTTTTATAAACGGTTCAATTCCTCTCCAACAAGAGCTCAGGTGACACACACCGCTGTACGACGTCACTCCACTCAGCACGTCACTCGTCTCATTAAAAACAACATTTTTACATTATAGCAAGCAATAATTTCTGAGTTAAGTAAGTTTTAACGTTTGCAGTTAAATTGACTGATTGATGAATTGATTGAAAAAGATACTTCTCTGTGAATTAACTTGATTCTAATAAATTAATAAACATAAACATAAACTCATTCATTCCAACATTTAATCTAATTTTCATGAAGAATCCGTTATCTTGGAAAATAATTCATGCTTCAAATGTCTTAAGATGTACACAATTAAGTCAGGAAAATCAAAATTTTAGTCTTAAATCAAAATGAGTCAACCAACTACATTTGGGCAAAGATTTGGGCTACGCCCCGGATATAATGTCTGGCTCCACCCTTGTTATTCAGGTGCAGCTCAGTGCAGATTGAACTATTTATACTATGAAAGAGCATAAAATGTACATATGTATAGGGGCACGCATAATGTCCCCATTAAAAGCTTAAGTGTAGCAACTAGCTCAACATCCATTATAACCAATATATGTTTATGGAAATATAGAAGTATGGCCTAAAAAAATGTATACTTCAGATTTTCTTTGAGCAAACTTAACATTATCCTTTCCTTTTTAATGCACTGAAAAATGATTTATCTTACCCTACACTTAAACTTTAGGTAATAAAACCTTTTTTTTTGTATCAGTTTGAAAAGGACCATTCCCAAAGATCCATTATGGCTCACAACAAAATAAAACGGGTTCAGAATGACATGAAAACCAGCAAATAATGACAGAATTGTCCATTTGAGATTTAAGATTAAGAAACGGGAAATTTAATAAACGATCATTGACACTCACCTTTTTAAAAACCTGCATGACGTACTTCTGTAGAACACGAGGAAAAAAGAATGTTGGCAACAAATGAGTTTCGGTCCTCTTTTTACTTCCACTGTATTTTTGTCCTTACAATGGAAGTCAGTGTGAACTTGTGTGAACTCTTTTATGTTCAAGAGAAAAGTCATACAGATTTGTACGACGGCGTTTTAGTGCCACAAAAAAAAATAAAAATAAAAAAAATCTAAAACTAAGAGACTGAAGTCATAATATTTCGAGAATAAAGTCAAAATATTACGAGATGTATATTGCAAAATATTACAGCAAGAACACCACACATTCTGACCAGAGGGGTGCACACTGAACAAGGGTTAGAGCTCTTATTTTTGAACTCTCAACATGCTCCAGATACAGGTCCACCCACCACGTCCTCATGTGAGCAGGAATGAGCCCCCAAACATGTCCATTAGCCCCGAATGTTTTCATACAAATCCCACTAATGCCCCTGGTTATCGAGAACAACTGGCTGTTTCAATATAATGGATCTGTGCATTTAATGCACCTAAATCAAGCTAAAGAGATTTACACAACCTCTCACTGCACTTAGAGGAACATATCCCTAGGTATTTGTGTACATTTACTGAAGAAGGTGGTAAGTGATAAGCAATTGCATTGTAGAAAATATTTTTAGTGCGTCTAAAATCAAGCTTATTAACATACCAGCAGACAAGTTAAATAAGATACCTAGTAGACTTAATCTTAAGGCCTAATTACTGGGTGAAGTCAGCTAAAATGGGCCACGTTTTGGTAAATGACTTATAATACCATCAAATAACCCAGCAAGCAATAGTCGTCATTTCACCGTCTCGGTTAGGTATAGACCTGATATAGTCCGGCCACTTCTAGCCCAGACACTAGACGTTAACGTCAGTGATCTGTGACTAGCCCACAGTTCAGCAGGTGTTCAGAGGATTCACTACACAATATAACAGATAATACAGTAAACATTTTATCATTTGTACCTGTTTAAAAACAAACAAATAAATAAATAACCTCTCCAAAACAACATTTCCTCAGTAAAGGAAATCTTTGGCCAAGTCTATTTGTTGTATAATGTAATATCAATAATAAAAATAATCAAATCATTCATTTTTGATTGAGCAATGGCTCAGAGAGCATGAACTAACTGAATAGAATATCTTTGTCATTGTTCAAGTAGAACAAGATTTATTTTGAAACTCCCAAATTTATAGTAAAGCTTAAAAATACAAATGATTTAAAGTGACAATATAAAATAATCAATTATAAGAAGTGTGCAGCAGTAATAAAGTAGTGCAGATAGCTCAGATTCAAATTCAGCATTACAACTTCAACAGTACACTCAGAAAACATACTGTAATAAGAATAGTAGAGCTGAATTTATTATTTTATGAATGTTTAATGCTAATGTATGTTCTGGGCTATCTATTTGTCCTGAAGTCAGCCGTTTCAGACTATTATAGAGACAGATTGCTGGAATAAAGTCTTTTTAAGGGTTAGTGATAAACTTGTACACTGACACACATAATACTGCGTGTGTTATTCAGGAGTCAAAGCTGTGCAGAACTGAAGAAAGGACCTTCAAAGACTGAATAGGTAAAGCCTGTAAAACATGTCTCATCGTTTAAACGTTGTGCTGTCAATACTCAATGGTTATTTTGAAATATCGAACTTTGTCCCCAATTGTTAACCTCCTCAATCTGTTTTACATTTTAGGGGTTTAAAAAATTCCCTCATGTCCAAATTCAAGATGAAGAGGTGGTCTGCTGCAGAAAGAGGCGTTTAAAAAGACTGCAGTGTTGGAGGTATGCATAAAACACGCATTTATCACAGAGCTTATATTTCTATTACATACAATATATGTCTTGATTTGATTTTTAGTAGGCATCAAAGCAAAAGAGAAAGACTCCCTGTCACAATTACTGTAATTCAACTAAAAGTTATGTCAAAAAAGCTGTGTTTTTCCTCCTTATTTGGCAGATGCTGTGATGATCATCTTCCTGACAGCAGTGGAGCTGGACTTGAGGAATTTAAAATTTTTTAATAATAAAATCATGTATTAATAATTTCCTTTAAGTTTACTGTTGTTTGCTTTTATTTGTTGAAATGAGTAAGCCAACAAAATGTTAAACCTTTTTTTTTCTTTTTATGTTGTCATTTATTCATGTTTTAATGTTAAGTTTGATAACATGTTATTTCAAAATGTATATATAATTATCTTAGGTTGTTAAAAATGAATTCTTTAGTATTTTTTTTATCATTTTGTATGGTTTTGTTGTCTATTAGATGTATATTTGTAGGCGTTCATTAGCTGTCTATTTGATGTCTAGTCTAGGGATATGTTTAGACATCTATTAGATTTTCACTGAGAGCCCACTGATAGCCTTATTTTAGCCTATTCAGATTCAACGTCTATTAAGACGTTCAGATGTATTCGTGTAATAGTGGTCTAAATGATGTCTAGTCTATTCTACGGCTGTGTTTCAGCTAATAGACCTTTTTTAGTCCAAAAATTGCTTGCTGGGAAGCTATGCATGAGATCCAACGGTATTTTGATCAATCAGCATGGGTCTCTTACATATATTTATGAGAAAAAGTATAACAGCTTTAAAATTCTGAGGGTTACCAGCAGGTACCTTCTTGAGCCATGGCACAACGTTCAGGTAAAATGAGCTAATATAAATGAAACCTTTTTATTTGAAAGAGCATGAAGAACATCGTTCATAAATCTTTGCCTGTTGCTAAGCTTACTTTTAATCGCTTTAGTATCTTTATTAGTGCTATGTCAGGCTCAATTTCCTTACAATTTCTCAGCTTCACGTAACACTCTGTAAACCAAAAATGACCCTTACATATCAACAAGCGTTGAAGCGACAATGTTAGATTTGAACAAGATTTTCTGTAAAAATGTAAGGAGATGTGATGCTACAACCTTATTTAGCCCATTTATTTTCCTTGACCCTACATGGGTTAATATAAAAACATGTATTTATCTCCTTGCACACAGCATTGCTCATGCTGCTGTGTTGTAGTTCTGCAATGCTTTAGTTTTTACCAGCAGGTGCCAGCACTTGTAAAAGCGACACTTCCCCTTTAAGAGCGAGAGACACGTTTTGTATTTTGATTTCTATTATCGTAGCTATATAAATATAATAATGCATGCTATGTGATAGCACTAGTATTCAATGAGCAATAAGACCTCTACATAACAAGTAATAACAGGCAACTAGAAACAGAATAACTAACCTTCTAACATTGTGAAGGCGAAATGTTGCAATATGTAAAATGCATACTGTTTTTGGTTCGTAAATGGCATTTTAAAGAAATGTTAGAAAATTATTGGATATTTTATATTAAACTGCATTAAAGGGAATCCTAGTATGGTAAAGGCTTGGCTCATTAATATTGAATGAATCCGATGATGCTGCGTGGCAGACATCTGTCTTTATGGTAAAGCTTGTACATAGTAATTACGTGATGCTTACGTTGCTCGGTAACTTCCAATGACGCAGCTCCGTCTCATGAATATTAAGCAGCAAGTCTTCGGCATAGTAGAGTCGGTGGATTTGAGCGCTTGCGTGGACTCTTCATGCACACAATGGCGGGGATGAAGCTAAAGTTTAATGATTAATGCGAATATATCTGGCAGCTCGTTAAGAAACTGAAGTGTCACGATTGTCAGCTCGAAGTTCCGGATCCATCTCGCATGAGAGTCGAGTCCTGCGCAGAGAGTATGCATGCACTGATACACTTTATTACATTTTTACTATCTAGTGCTATCCAGATAATAAGTATTTGGGTGCATATGATTAATGCTTCTCTCTTTGCAGGTCACCATGACTTTGATCACATTCCTGAGCAGACTGAGTAGATATGTGCACTTGAAACAAGGTTTGGAGTATTTGGGAGGCAGTGCTCAGAGCAAGAGATTACAGCACACTGCAGCCCATTCATCTTCATGCAACTATCAGCTGCTGCCTGACTGCCTGGGTGAGAGACATGCATTCTAACCAGATTAATATTAGCTTGTTATTACAGTTTTTCTCTGTCGCTTTGGTGCGTTTCTCAGATCAGAAATAAAATTCTCATAACTATTAGTTCAACCTCCACAACATTTAGTCATCTGTGCACATCATAGTAGCAATTTCTCCTTTCTCTGAACAAACTGCAAATGATTTTGG
>JAUMHI010000067.1:11239345-11253105 GCA_032359435.1 Enteromius unitaeniatus | reverse complement strand
AAGCCACATGATGTGAAGTAGATTGCATTAGCACTCTGTGCAAAGATGACCTGCTATCTATCACCCTTGACTGATGGCTTTCATGCACTACAGTGACTTTTGTTTGAAAAGTGCAAGATTGAGAGTAATTGTTTGCTCCCAAATGCAGGTATTTTCTGGGTAAGCTGTGAAGCGGGCACGTACATCCGGACTCTGTGTGTTCATCTGGGGCTGCTGCTGGGGGTGGGCGGTCAGATGCAGGAGCTGAGGCGGGTGCGCTCCGGTGTTCTGGGAGAGAAGGTACGTCAAACTCGCTCGCAGGGTCTGCAGAACCAAGGTGTTGAGTTCAGTCCTGGGCTTTCTCCCCAGTTCTGTTAATTTATCTTTGGTACAGAAAATGGCTGATTGACTATAGAAACATGAAGTGGTTGTGCTCTGACCACCTTCATCAAACTTCAGCCTACATTAAACTTACACCGGTTTCACACCGCTCACAGAAGCGCACACCGGTTGCCAGTGTTTGTCAGCTTCAACTGAAGTGTTATTCAGATAATTGAAATAAGATAATTAAAATGTGTAATTTAAAAACTGCCAATAGGTGGCAGCAAGTGACTGGTTCACTGACTCCTTAACAAATCTAAAATGTATGAATTCAAGTTGCTCATAGACACAAAAAAGCATTGTGGCAGTGTTTTATCACAAACAGGAAATATGGTGTCTAAAATGCTAGTCTCGTCTTGTTTTTTGAACTGTTCGGGGAATAAAATCACATTTTTGAGAAAAACAGCACTCTGTGTGGGATTGACTTTTCTGTCACCGTATCTTGAACGATTCTAAATGCTTTTTAATAGACGAATCATGCAGTGGAAAGTTCACACTTGCAGACTTTTGCACAGTTTTTGCAAAATACTGAACATTACCACAGGCCCATAATTAAACTACAGGAGGCTGCTGCTCTTGGTGTTAAATTGCATGAACAAATACAATATTTACTCTATGTATTCAGAGATGGCCATGAAATAGCCTTGATATTGACGTTCCATCTGTTTCAAGAGGATCAACACCACATTGAAAGCTTGATTTATGTTTGTCTCTCCCAGGATAACCTGGTGACCATGCATGATGTGCTGGATGCCCAGTGGCAGTTTGACCACAACAAAGACGAGTCCTACCTGAGGAGAGTGATCTACCCTCTGGAAAAACTCCTCATCTCCCACAAAAGGATCGTCATGAAAGACAGCGCTGTATGAAAAAGTTTTTTATTTTCACGCATTTCATCTTTTGCAGTCGTCCGGTCTCATGAGGCTCTTTGTGTAACAGGTGAACGCTATATGTTACGGCGCTAAGATCATGCTGCCCGGCGTCCTGCGGTATGAAGATGGTATTGAAGTCAATCAAGACATCGTCATTATCACTACAAAAGGAGAAGCCATTTGTACAGGTAAGTCTTAAAATATTCGTCCCAGCATGCACTGCTTTAAGCCACATGATGTGAGACAGATTGCACGAGCATTACTGCAAAGATGACCCTCTATCTATCACCCGAGTCTGATGGCTGTGAGATACTGGCATCTGTTCAGCGTAACAGTGGCTTTTTGCAGATTTAACTTTGGTTATTTAATTCGTTTTCCTCAGCGGTTGCCCTGATGACAACCGCCGTCATATCCACATGTGACCACGGCATTGTGGCCAAAATCAAGAGGGTCATTATGGAGCGAGACACGTATCCACGCAAATGGGGCCTGGGACCGAAGGTGAGAAACGTTCAGAGAAATCACGTGCTGATCTGTGAAATCAGTGTATTTTAAAGAAGTTGTGCATTTCAGGCCAGTCAGAAGAAAATGATGATCCAAAAAGGACTTCTAGACAAACATGGCAAGCCGAACGGCAGCACCCCTGCAGACTGGAAAGACGGCTACGTAGACTACAGGTACACCTACATCTGAGCCGATGTTTTATAGTGCAACAATAAAAGTGGGACGAATAAATGTAGCCTTTTTAAATTGAGAACATAAGGGAGTCTACTAGCTTGGTTGAATTTAGGAAAAACACGCCTGAAAATCGTAGAGGATTGTGGTTTCTGCAGACTGTTATCCCTTTTTGGTCTGTAGTGACCCTAGAGGGAGTCTGTCTGCTAAAGTCAAACCCTGAGCCCAGGACAGTGCTGTCTGCAGCGGGCCGACCGCCACTGAGCTCTGTGGACAAACCCTTACACTTCCTAGAGACTCGTGAGCTGCATGGGTTCGGGACCTAGTTCATTTTTCTCTCTTCCTCTTCTAGCACACCCAAGGTGAAGAAGAGTGTCGAGGATGCTCAGACGCCAGCGAAGGTATGACTTCTAAAGCGCATGGAGACATCTGTGCTCTTTTCATTTTGGTGTTGAGTTAACAGTTTCCTTGGGTTATTGTAGAGGAAACGAGATGAGAGCGGAAGCGAAAGTGATGCTGTGGCAGCTACGGACACAAAGACGGAAGAAGAAATCAAGAAGGAGAAGAAGAAAAAGAAGAAAGAAAAGAAACTGAAGCTCGCAGAAGAGGCTGAGGCTCCAGCAGAGGAAGAAACAGAGGTGCGTAATATTTATCAAAGCCTGTTAAAGTTATACTGCGTTTTTATAGTGGCTATAATTACATACAAAGATGCATTTAATAGACATCAGTTGCAGTGTTTGTTATTGATCCTGGCCTTCATTAATAATAGACCACTTCATAAAAAGATGCCATTAAATGCATGTAAAATATAAGCATGTTGTTACTATATTAAGATTGATATTGACTGAAAATGTAATAATAATGTTGATAGGCAATTATTTTCTGTTTTTGAATCAATTGACAGCAGTGATTCTGAACATACTGTTTCACACACAGGTTACGGAGAGCGCAAAGAAGAAGAAGAAAAAGAAAAAGTGTAAAGCTGAAGAGACTGGCTCAGAATGAGCTGAGACTTGTGTGATGTCATTGCAGCCGTGAATTTAACAGACTTGTGCAATGAAACTCTTCAGTCCTCACCCAGCTGTCAGTCATGTCAGTGTTACAGCGGGTCGCTCAAGGTCCATGAGTTTTGCCTGGAAATGGTTGCGGTTAAGGTTTTTTTGTTGTTATATTGTCCAAATGAAACCCATGTTGCCTGGGATTGTTCATGTATTTGAATGGACTTTGTTTAGTTTTTTTATTGTAAATACAGACATTGTAATCCTGTAATCAAATGAAATATGACTGACTTTTTACAAAAAAAAAAACCACAAAAAGCCTCCTTTCCTTCATTGTCTTTTCAGTGGTTGTTGGGACCCATTCATTTCTACACGTTACTGCAGGGTTCAGTGTTTTATCGTTTAGTGTTTCTTTTCCCTTTCAGTAAAAATTCATAGCTTTAGTATTCGTGTGATACAGGAGAATATGGAGAATCTATTTGAAGAAATAAATGGGCAAAAGCATTAATGTGGCTGAGATTAAATTTGGATGACTTGATTTGTGCCCTGATTAGTTTACATCTTAAGGTTAAAAATAACTCCCAATTACAGATTTTGGAGAAAACCTTAAGAATGCATTACAGATTTATACACAGGCAAATATGTTTGGACCTAGGCCTGTAAACAACCCCTTCAAGTACTGTTAAATGCTGAAATAAATCATAAGTTGAGTGCATGATAATTATAAAAGAATTGTTTACATAATTATGCACTTACAACCACATAAAGAAAAAAAAGTGATACACTATAAAATATTTTGAATGTGTTTGATACTATAGGCTGCCTAAACATTTTGCAGGAATTAATGCATGCAGGGATGACCTCATTAAACATTAAAATCCCCTGCTTTCAGCTCTGTTTGAGCCTCTGTGTGTGTCAGCGGTGGTTATCGTCTGTTTACAGTAGGTTATAATGTTTTGTCGTGTTGGTTATGGGACGGCGAGCTCGTAGCCCGACACACACACACACTCTTAGAGCACGCGGCGGCGCTGCATCCTCGTCCTAACGAGACGAGAAGATCTGGCAACCCTGAGGAGACGTGTGTGAGGGGAAAGACAAGATCTGGCAACCACGAGGAGACGGGAGAGAAAACCAAGAAGAGGCAGAAAAAGCAGGCTTTCTTTAGTCAAACTTCAGGGAGATGAGAGGGTCTGCTATTGGAGGAAGGACGCTGTAACCAATCACATTACAGCCTTGACGTCACCGAACTACACTCAGAGTTGTGTGACACATTTAATTGCTGTTTACGGATCCCATGGTAATGAATGAGAAATGCTGTTAGCTTAATCTCTCCTGCCACAGAAAGATTGGCTGTACCCAAAATCACCCCATATACTCTCAAACAGCGTACTATTTGAGGGGACAATAGTGAATGTTCTCGAGTGCACTCATTCAATCCCACAATGCAATGCACTCGCTCCTTCAAGTGATTAATGTAATGTTGTTGATTCAGCAGCAACTTTGTTTACGGGTTAATCCAATCAGATGTTTGCTATTTTGTGTCGTACACATCAGACATTCAGCCAGCGGTTCATGGGTGTGACGTCTGAGGCCGAGACTTGACCGTGTGGCCCTCAATTTACTATTTGAAGTCCAAACAGAACAAACCCTACACTGTCTCAAAGCACACACTCGGTCGCTCCCACTATTTGCCAAATCCACAGGAAGCATGCAAACATTTCATTTTCAAAAATTGATGCATTCTCTGAAAGAAAAAACAAGTTTAAAAGTTCTGCGGGGAAACCGTGTGCTTGGCAGTTCGGGGTTGCCAAGTGGTTATTCTGGCTATACATGAAAGAACATTTATTGTTTTTATTATAGCTTGGGATAGCAGGGGTTTCCCTCCCATTGCCTCTAATGACCTCGTTTAGCACACTTTGGGAACTTTGTTTAGGAAGGCGATGACATCATAAGAGCTGTTTTGAGAAGCCGCTGGATATTGGAATCCGTGAAACCACTAATTATACTGCGGTTTGCTCCGCTATACGTCTGCTATTTTGTCACACATAAATACAGCAAAGAAAGAGAAAACTCAATTATTGTGCCTTTGGTTGCGTTAGAAGTAGTTGCCACTCTTTTCACCAACAAATTCACCATTCGTTGCGGAAAAGATGGTTCTACCATTTGTTAAAATGAGTAGTGAGAAAATTAAGTTGTTTTTTGTTTTGCTTTTCAGTGACACTAAAGCACTTTATTCTAACATGTTGGTTTACTTTCTTGTCAAATGGGCCTGTTTGCCCTATGAAATGTTCTGGTATATGCTCGTAATTCCTTATATCCCTGACTAGTCGTTGTAGAGTCTTGGCACAGAAATGGAGTAACTTTTGGAGATACCTTCGGATGGTTGTATAACGCTTTTTACAATACAGCTTTTGGTTTATTTTTAGCGATGTTGCAAAGAAAGATCCCCAGATATCTGCTTCTATTTTTCTGCTCTTAATCTAAACCATACTTCATCCAAGTCCTCTCCACATCTGCCTTCCACAGTTTTGTCCAAACTTGGTCTTGAGAAGTGTGCTGCCAGCACTCTCTGACTCAGCACAAGAGAGATCTGCTTCTGTATGCATGCCTCTGGATCTCCCAGCGGATCTTTCCGACATCTCAAAACTAGTGACCCCGCTGAAATGAGCATAAATTTCCATGATGGTTTGATGCCTGTCGCACGGAAGGTGCAGAAGTCAGGGGCTGTGTTCATGAACATTTTAATGAGGAAGAAGAAAGAGAAATTCTTAAGACGTTCTCAAATATTCCCCTGGTTTCACAGACAAGGATTAAGTCTAGTCCTAGACTAAAACGGAAATCTTTCAACTGAAAGAAACTTGCACTGACTGATCTTAAAACATGTCAGTGTCTTGGTTTTGTCTTAAGATGCACACCAGTAATGCATGTTCATAAAAACTGCTTAATTGAACTGTGACCTAATCCTGGTTTAGGCTAAGCCCTGTCTATGAAACCGGGCCATTATGTTTATCTAGCTAAGCAACCACAAAGTTTGAAGACTTGACTATTGACTTTACAATGGGATATTTTAATAATAAAGCCCTCTGGTCCTCTGCAGTCACTTTTGACAGAAACATGTTTTAATTTCTTTCTTTTTTTAGCTTATTAAAATATTCAGATACTCTGACATATTTTGGATATGTTAAAGGGTCAAAAAATAAAGAGATAAAACACTTTAATGGCCAAAAATGGCAGGCATGGGAAGTAAAGGATTTGTTTTTTCTTCATCGGAATGGCAGGAAAATAGTTCAAAAAATAGTTCATAAAATATTGCAGAGTATCATAAAATCCCATAAAATTCTAAAAAAAAGTAAAAAAAAAAAAAAAAAAAAGTTACATTTCAAAGCTTCGGTCATTGTTGGCCATATCAGATGTGGCCCACAAATAAAGATTGCATTAATTTGAATAATAAGTCAATGCTTTAAAGATACTTATCAAATGTGAGTTTTAAAAAGTATAAGCTATACTAACTACACATATGGGGTCAACACAGTGGGAGAAATCTAATTATTGAGAAACCTATAATCTGTAAACCCAGGTCATTTGATTTTTTGTTACACCCTTAACCACAAAGCGTTGAGAAGAAAAGCCTCAGTATGAAGTATCAACGTGTTATTTTTAGCATGACCCGACCTGAAGCATTCACTGAGTCAAGCTTGATGTGAGTGGAGAGTTCGAGGGTTTGCCACAATATTAACCACCGCGCATTTTTGAGCGTCGTTTTTTTTCTTCTCATGTACGAACTGCAACAGCCCTCGTTGTGGTTGTAGATGGTGAGGGATAGAGAAAAAGTAGAAATGGAATGTGGAAAGCAACCGAAGTGCAGAAGTAGTTCTGCTTCTGATTATGAAGAGGCCACTGAGCGAGAGCCATGCATCAGAAGTGCAGCTTGACCTTGACAGCTGAAAACACAAACCCCTCTCATTTTACCTCTCAGCTGGGAGCCTTCTTCAAGAAAACATGCTCGTTTAAACCACGCAAACTTACGTCTGCATGAAGAAACGAGCCAACTGCAGTGATAGAGGAGGATTTTCATCTTGGTCATTTATGCAGAGTGTGTCTGATAAGCAAAAGCATACGGCCTTGTTGTGACAATGAAAACAGATGTAATTCAATGTAACGCAATCTGTTTGTCGGTTTAACGTGATTCCAAACTTGCATGGCTTTCCTCCGTGAAGCTGTTTAGCACATGGCTGTCCAAACCTGCAGAGTTTGGCCCCTGTCCTAATTAAACACACCTGAATGAGCTAATCAAGCAGCCAAGTTTAATGCAATGTGTCTTGATTTTGAAATCGTGGAAGATTTTTGAGAGATATGGAAGAGGAAAGATTTCCAGTGAATGGTAAAGGGTTTTTTTCCATTCCAGTTACGTGGAATACTCTATTCCACGTAACTGGAATTGTTGTTATTTTGTTATCTATTGTTATTCCTAGATAACAACCGGTAAAACTAATAACACAGGCTCATCTGGGTAACTACACATTATCTTGACCGTTAGTAATTATATTACTCCTCTGTCGCTAATAACACGCTTTAAAAACAACAACATTCGTGAGCGCCTTTAAGACGGAAAGACACATTTTGTGTCTGTGAATGGCTCCTTAACCCTGCTGTTGCGTTAAAAATCTTGGTGCAATATTTGTGTTGGAGTCAACCTGACCCCCAACTGGTTTCCATGCAATTTTCCACCAATCGACACCCTGAAAAACAATGATTCCAGTAAAACCTGAAAACATCTACCGTAGCTGGTCAGAGACTTAAAAATTCAACCTGTGAGAAATGCTTTATTCTCCATTTGTTTGTGTATTTTATTATTTCTATCGTGCTAATGTCAGTTTGACACCATATTTATCTATTTATTTATTTTTATTAGCTGAAAAGACAAAAAAAATTTAAGTTGCATCTAATATTATTCGTACTCAGTGTGAATAGTATCTCATCTCATATTTTGGTTTTATATACATATATTAACCTGACTATTTGCTGTTTTTTAAATGGCTGAATTCTATTTGTACCCTATTAGCCTACCTCTGTGCGCTGAAACTTTGCATGCACATTTATTACCGTAAATGAGAAACAGTCACAAAATTTCAAGAAGAAATAAATAGGGGTTTTGAAAACGGAATAGGAGTCAAACCGACCCGCAACACAATAATGACTTCAATTTTGGTCTTTTCCGCACAGTTTTATCACATAGCTTCAGAGAATTCACTCTGCAGCGCACAAGTCATACAGACTATTTTTATAATACTTTCATGCTGTTTTTAATAGCTTAACTGCATCTGTACACCATGAGCTTTATTCATTCGTGTTCCACAGAAGAAAGTCAGAAGGGGTTGGAATGACACATTATTTCATTAAAATTTCATAAAGTTTTCTGTTTTGCGTTGAAAAATGATGTGTTAGCATTCAAATTATTTACACAAGGTCCTTAGTACAACAAAGTTAGGCGTTACACGTTTTTAAAACCCACACATATATATCATTCATAAGAAACTAGAAAAACAAACATTTCTCAATTTTTTACAGAATTTACAAAAAGAAAAACCCCAAAAAATAAAAGCATATCTACTTTACTGTTCTGGTTTCGTTTTACATGAAGTCATCCAAACCATTAAAATAAATCTAGTTTAAATCACATACTGTACACAAATATGCAAACGCAGTCAGAATAGCTGGGTCAGCACAATTGGACATAACGTGACTTGTTGAGTTACTGTGGAGGTAATGAACATCAGTACTCAAGGAGTGTGACAGAGTAGAAACATCTGTGCCATTAAAACAAATGTTTTCAGGTAGCTTAAATAGATAACGGATGCTGTTATGTGTGGCCTGATTTAGCAATATTCTCTTCAAATGGTTGCTTCACCATTGATATTTAGTCCGTAGACATTTATTTCTGAGAATGCAATGCATATTTGCGACAGAAAATTGTCATTAGGTGTCAAATCACATTCACATACGACATGCATATAGCATAAATTCGCTCAGAGCCGATCACGGCAAAGATAAAGTTGGATTTGGTGATGGAAGCTAGATCAGTGAAAATAAACCACACACACACACACACACACACACACGCGCGAGCCAAAGAATAAACACTGTTCCAAATGTTCTGAATAAATGAATACCATTTCCATTTTCCACATGGCTCGAGACATTCTTCGTGGTCTTCTCGAGCACCTCAGATCACCACAGCCTTTAGCAAAATAAATGGCTGGTGTGCCACTGGAATTTAGGTGAACAGATGTTCTTCTGGAACACGTTGTTTTGTCGATTGGGTTATCTTGCGTTTCAGACTGTCCTCTTAAAGCAACACTCTCAGTATGAATGTTAGGAAGGCTGTCTAATCTAGCTGCTCGCTTTCAGTACTGCAGGTTAACAAACTACTGAGTCCAAGTTAAAGTTGAGCAGGGACCGAAAAATGTTATTCTCATGTATCCTCAAGGAAAACCTGTGTGTGTTTGGGTTAATGTGTGTGTGTGTGTGTGCTTAGACTAGTTCCACTTTGGAGTTGGGATACACGGCCACCACGTCGTAGCCCTCGGGAGGCTGCACACGGGCCTTAGCGTGCGTCTCGCAATACAGATTCTCATCAATGAAGAAGTATCCTCTCTGCTTCAGATTCAGCCCACAGTCGTCACACATGAAGCAGTCGGGATGATAGAGCTTGTCTCTGGCCTTCACGATGGTTCCCCTGTGATGAGACAGGTCACTTATTATACCTTGATGCTCTGAGATTTTAAGGACAAATCTTACAAACACAAGTGTTTATGGTTTATAAATTTGGAGTATCCATGTATATTTTTCTTACAAACTTTTCGAATCCATTTTCAACGTAAAAAGGGTCTTTTAAAGAAACAAATGAATACAAAAAGTGAAATAGTGAACTAAAAAATATTGTGCATCTACATAAAAAAAGATACTTCATCATTGTATCATTGTTTTGGTTTAAACCATAAACTTTGATTTCAAAATATTAAATCAAACATATTTCTTTTTCTAAAACATCCATACAAAGTACAAAAAAATATAGAAAACATATTTAATGTAGACACAAGAAATAGCTATAATTAGTGCTGTCAAATGATTCATCTCAATTAATTGCATCCAAAATAAAGGTTATTTGCACAATATAGTGTTTACAGAAACACATTTATTATAAATACATTTATATTTATTTATTATTTTATAGAAATATTTTTAACATATAACAACATATGTCTCTTACATATATACATGCATGCGTTTGTAATTATATATACCTAATAAATATACACAGTGCACACTGTATATTGTGTTTGGATATACTGTATGATAATACGGCATACAGCAACAATTTGTAAAGCAGGATTACAGCCAGCGGTAACGGAGTAAACGCTAAATTCCTGGCTAATCTGACACAACCTAGACATAAAACAGAAACAGAAAGCTACTGTTCAGGACAAATGACTGTTATGTGAACCTGACGGCTGATTGAATCCATATCACTAACCTCTAACAGTGAAAGTACAAGGTTCTCCCGCACGTCATAAACAAATGTTTGTGAAGCAACGGTAATGGAATGTTCCTTCAAAGTTATCTGGTCTTTAGGGACGTTCTAAATTTGATTTATTTATACGTCATTCATTGAACAAGCTTATTGCTTTTCTAAAATATTATTATAAAATGGTAAGGTTTCACTAAATAAAACTACAGTTGTTCTGCTGAACACAAAGGAAGATATTTGGAAGAAAGTTTGTACCCAGGCTGTTTTGGGTCATTTTTTCCCCCTACTATGGAAGTCAATAGTGACCAAAACAACCTGGTTACAAACTTTCTCCAAATCATCTTTCAAACAGGTTTGGAACTGCTCGAGGGTGAGCAAACGCTGACAGAATTTTCATTTTTGGGTGAACTATTCCTTTAATGTTCACTTTAATGTACATTTTGAAAACATTTTGAACACTTTTTTTCTTGTTAGCTGGGAATCCACATCCTGTTATTAATCCCAATGAACAGTTCCATATTTGGAGGCTATGATATCTGTCAACAGCAATGACAATGAAGACTTTGTTTGAGGCGGAACTTCCTTATCATATGACCTCACTGTTTATTCATGTTTGGTGGAAACTGTGGGAAAGTGCCAAAAGCGGTAAAGTGACTTACAGTAATATCTGGATCACCTGTGCTGTGGAGGAACACATGCTGCAGCAGGTCCAGCTTCATTAACAATTACATACTCCAGAAATGTGCCACTATTGTCTTTCATTGACAGCAAGTTAAAGCTTGTAGGCGTGCGTTTAAAGATATGGAAATAAATATTGCTATGTGTATAAAGCTGGAGCCAGTATCTTGCTTTTGGTCAAAAATGAAACAAAATCAATATATGAGCTCACAAGTTCACACCTATCGCCTTACTTTTGCCTGATTCACAACGGTTAGCTTATAATAATGTTTTCTCATTTGTTCCTGGGAAATTACGTCATTGCATCATGTCTGTAAACATAAAGATCGAGTCTCAGCTGCTAGGCTACAGCATGTGAGGATCCTGTGCACATATATCCTATGAGCATGTGAGGATCCTATGAAACACATATAAATGAAATTCAATTCCAGTTTAAATGGGTTTTCATTACAGATAGCCTGGGATTGCATATTTTAAAGACAACATGTGATATGAGCTAACCAATTATTATTTTAATGCTTAATTGGCCAGTTGGGGAGAACAGGCGTCTTACTTGTTCAGATGACAATATACAGTAAAAACTTTGGATTAGGTTTTCCAGGTTTTTAAACAGAGATGGTGACAAAGAGGCAAAACGTACAGACTGCAGCTTTAAAGGGACACTCAACTTTTTTTTAAAAATAGGCTCGTTTTGAGTAAACAGTTACACAGTTGAGTTTTACTATTTTTGAATCATTGAAACAAACTCAAAATGTTCCAGAGACCGGCTAAATGGATTCAAAAATGGTAGAAGTCAACTGTTTCATTTGTTTAACTCAACCGCTGGAAAATGAGCCTAGTGTTCCTTTAAACAAACAGATAAGAAGCATGGGGTCGCACTTACACAATGCCGTTTGCGCAGCGTGTGCACTGAGGCAGCTTCTGTAAGCCGGGGATGGGCGTCAGAGGAGCTGTAATGGGGCTGGCAAGCTTTGGCACGGGGGATTTGACAGGAGACCGCAAACCTCTGACCCCATGTCTATCCACCCCTGCAAGGAAAACAAACTCAAGTCAAGTGCACATGCTCGTATACAGTACGTAATCAAGTATTCCACTAAGACAGCATCTGAGAATGGAACAAGCCATTTGTTGTAGTTCTTGGGTCACCAAACTTGATCCTGGAGGGCCGGTGTCCTGTAGAGATTAGCTCCAACATGCCTGCTTGTATACCTAGTAAAACCTTGACTAGCTGGTTCAGATGTGTTTAATTATGGTTGTAGCTAAACTCTGGCGACCCCTGCTTTAGTGTTTGCTTTTTTAAGGAGTAACGTAATATAGGGCGTTACTTTAAAGAGTAACTTTCCCCAGCACTGTCCCCAATTATGCTGTTATTTCTTTCATTCATGTATAAATTCACTCTTCAGATAAGATTCTTAAACAATTCTTTTGTGAACTGTTGCTTTAAAAAGCACCCAGCAGCTGTCCCTGGAACAAGAGAAGGCCGGAAGTGAATGTCCTTCACACTTCAGTCCCAGCTCAGATGCTATTCTCCGTGCAGATGTAGCTGAAAATCGCGGGTGTGTGTGTTAGCTTCAGGGCACAGCTGGGCTCGAGCCATATGGCGGAGAATTGAGCACAGCTGCCAAGACCTCCTCCTATCTTCTCCGTTTCACACCGAGCCTAAAACCAGGGCCATGAGCTCAGTGGAGAAAACCACCCTGCTGCTGGATGAGGAAACATCCGAGAAAAATCTGACGGATAAATATTAGAATGGTACCCGCCTCCGTCATCTGACTGTTGCTGTGCCAAAGCCAGATCATTAACTCTGTGTTATTCCCAACGACTGCTGGGACAGGTTACAACTCCAAACCTGTCAACGAATACCACTAATTACACACTTAAACACTTGATCTCTGAGCCCTGTGGCTCCACCAGGCTTTAATTCAGTGTGCGAGAGAACGCAAAGTTTAAGCATAGCGGAGTCTAGGAGCCTCTCTACGGGATCAGACTCAGACAAAACAGATTTTTGGGATTATATGACATACAGAACAGCATTTTGGGGGCTTTTTAGCCTTCAAGTGACTACAGAGTGATCTGACACCAAAAATCCAGTGCTGTGACTAAATATATTTTGAAGTAGCATGACAATTTTTTTAATAACGTAGCATTTAACAAGTAAATAGCGAAGCATTTTTGTGATATAATGCTGCGTCTTATTCTACTAACCTTAAACCTACCCATAACAGTCGACTCTGAGAGTTACTAGACATGTAGTTGTGAATGAATGAGAATTAGCTGACATGTAGTTACAGAGTTACTTATAGTTAATAATGGACTATCGCATTCATTTATTTTCTCTCCTTCCATAAATGTTGTCTCAAAGGGAAAATTTCTACAAATGCATATGCAACACAATCAGCTGTTTTTCACTAATTCGTGTTTAATGTGTAAATCATGACAGTTGTTTTTAAAGGCACCATATGTAAGTTTTCGCCACTAGATCGTCACATTTTCAAAACAACAACAGGTTCGATGACGCAACGACGGAGCGTGGAACACTGCGATAGGTTTTTTTCACAAACCATGCTCACGGATGAAAAGCTCATTTATATCCGTTTCATCACCAAACCACCTGTACATGACTATTACTTTTACTATTTTCGCGATGCT
>JAUMHI010000067.1:11228652-11239245 GCA_032359435.1 Enteromius unitaeniatus | reverse complement strand
ATGAAAAGCTCATTTATATCCGTTTCATCACCAAACCACCTGTACATGACTATTACTTTTACTATTTTCGCGATGCTCTCTCCATTTCGGAAGTGCCGTGCTGAGTTTGTTCTCGCTTTATTTAGTTTACTGTTCCAATATCTTCTTGCCTCGTTGGGTATACATCTATGTTTTTTGGGATTGTTGAGAGTGTAATCATGATCCATGATATGGAAATAAACTACCACTTCCGCGTTTGTCCACGTGTGTTGCGTAGAATTCATTGATGGAAACCAAGGATATGGCGGATATTGCATCATTGATGGGTGACAATAAACAGGGACGGTTCATTATTAGAATCTGGAGTTTCTTTGAATTTACAAATCCTACAGAACTTTTGAGATAACGTAAGCGCACAACTGCATGAAATATTTAACACTGTGCAAGTGGTTTTTGAATATTTTATTACAAAAATCTTACATATTGTGCCTTAAACCCCAAAAAAGCTGTTACGCTGGTGCAAACTGCTAGTAAATCTCAACCCAGATGTTCCAACTGTGTGCCACGTAGGACAACACTTTCTTATTCAACGATTTACGACGAAAAGCATATATAACTGTGCTTAACATCGCAAACATGCAGACATCCAATTAATTTGAGATTTCACTCATGAATGGCCCATACTTTAGAGTGATGTCTGGACTTTTGACTTAAAGGTTTTCAGTTTACTACGATCAGTTCAAAAATAAATAAATACAAATCCAAATAAGCTACAAAATCCTGATACTAGAAAACACAAACTCTTCAAAGGAATTCAATTATAATGAAATGTCACTATTTATGACATTCTTTTCAGCAAAATATTTAATAATGTTTGAATATTTAGAAGTGCACATATTTAATTCACAAGCAGAAAAACTGATAAAACATTACCAGTAAATAACATTTTCCACATGTATTTTGAGAGAGAAATAAAAAAGTAAAACTGACCGCCGTCCTCCGCTTCCAGGATTCCCTGCAGGTATTTAAAGGAGCCAGATTGTTTGGGAGCTGACACAGGTTCCTCGTAGTCCTGAAGCATCCTGTAAACGTCTGACTGTGTGTCGAAACCGTTGCGGTTGCCTGATGAATTCACTGGCAGTTCAGGGCTGAAGCTGAGAGGAAAACACATCCAGATCTCTTTCTCATCCAGAAACATCTGCTATTGTCATATGAGCTAAACACTTTCTCACTGCATCAAGCTATTTATAAAAGCTGAAGGAATGAGAGCGAATTGGTAATTGGTTTAAAAATTGCCAACACATTAGTTAAGAATCTGCCAGTCAAATACACACAGTAAAGCAGCATACTGCATTAAACGTGGAAATCCTATTCATTACTTTTTAATCACAATATCACAATTTTGTGAAAATAGAAGTGACTTGAGGAGTTACTTCTGGCATGAAGAAATATTTCTAGTATCACTTTCCACCGGTTAGGGCTTTTGAATAATTTCCTTGATGTTACTCCAAGAAATGACATGCTTTATAACAACAGCGCAATCAATTATCAACCAATCTTTTATCAGCAGATCTGATTAATTAGTTTATCTTAATGACCTGATAAAATTACAGAAATAAGTACCAATGATTATGCTATAATTATAGTATGGTTATAATTTAACACACTTCAAGTGCTTGATCTTGAGCAGAGCATATTTCTGAAACTCATGATCAAAGTTTAACAAGAATTACCTTCATAATAAAGAATAAGTAAGCATTAAGACCTTTGAAGGTACTGAGTTTTTTTGTCAAGTACACGGCAGGATTTTCCATGAGAGTGATCAGTGTTATGACAGCTTCTACCTTAAGTACAGCAGGAATTCATAAACAGAGGATTTGTCATCTTCAGAGTAAACAGCAGGATTTACAAGCAACCGAATGCTGCTCCATCACCCTCATCTAACATACAAATACTCTAGTGCTTCAGAAAACTCAAGGGTGTTCTGCAGCTATCAGTGCAGCAGATGTTCCCTGAAGACTCTTCACTCACTATCCAGTTCTAACATCAACTCAGTTTTTCATAACAATAGCTGTAATATCTTTCACTCTGAAGTGTTTATTGTTGTGTAGTGCTCTGAGTGAAGACAGGACCTGCGCTGTAGATTTCCAACATGGGAAAGATGCTCAGAATTGCTTCCTTGATAAATCACAGCCTTGTGAGGATCATAAATAACCGTTTCTGGCCGTTGCAAGCGCAGTGTGGTTTGTGCTGGCTAGAAGTGAGCAGTGTACAGTTAACGTGAAATCAGAACTGACCTAATTTACCCTGCATGCTTT
Source organism: Enteromius unitaeniatus (assembly GCA_032359435.1). Taxonomy (NCBI): domain Eukaryota; kingdom Metazoa; phylum Chordata; class Actinopteri; order Cypriniformes; family Cyprinidae; genus Enteromius; species Enteromius unitaeniatus. The sequence goes on along the minus strand of JAUMHI010000067.1, from coordinate 11,236,948 downwards.
GTCTAATTGTAATTCCAAAGGAAGATCCTTTATTCGTGTGCATGAGTGAAAAGCTGTGAAATGGCTCACCTGTGAGGGGAGCCCAGGCTGAGGCCTGCCATCTGCTTTGGTAGAGCACCATTTCCGTTATTGTGCGAATACAGGCCGGCTGGATTGTTGTACGTAGGTTTGGAGTTGCCGTTATTGTAAGGCACAGAGCCTGTGATGGGACTCTTGGGAGACGGGCTCTTGGGAGTGGGGCTATACCCGCTACTGATTGGTCGAAAAGTCTGTGAAAAAAAAAAAGTGATTTGAATTCCAAAATTGTCAAAATAACAAAGCAAATGATCTACTGTGTTACTAAATGATCGTGAAAATAAGGTAAAAATAAATGCATAATATAAAACAAAGAACGTGTTTTTTTTGACCTTGCAAAAAACTCCAAAAACCAAAAACGAATGTAACTGAGGAGAACTGACTGTCTTCAGAAGAGGTTTTTTTTTTTCATCTTGTCTCTGTATAATGCATATTAAAGTAGAGGTTATATTGTAAGTGGAGTTCTGCTTTGTATCTCTGCTGTTACATAAGAGCCACCTGCTGGCAGAGACTGAATTCAGCCACGTATGTAGCATAATTTCACTTTTTTAATAAATAAAATAAAAAACAAAATAAATAAATAAATACAAGCATGGAAAGAGCATAAAATATCAATATCACAGAGAAATGTGCAACGTTTTGACACTTTTTCATTTGTAATTTGTCTTATATTTTGATTTTGAGTTGAGTGAATAATTACATCTCTACTGGATTGTGTAGAGTTCAGCACGATCCAGGACTGGAACAGTAAAACAGCCATTGACAAGTGTACAGATCTGACATGCTCCCAATAAACAGCTTACACACAAATATGCAAATATTGACTAAAGCACACAAATTCCCATCATACACTCACCTCTGCTCAACTCAACGCTTAAATACAAGCTATAGCATCAGCAATCCTTTAAGGAAACATAATTGTGCTATTGTTTGCAGATGTAGAGAAGCTCTCTCTCTCTCTCTCTCTCTTTTTTTTTGGTAAACAGTTTGTCTGAAGTAGCATATGTGAAGACTAATTCTGAGGAAAGAAGAAACATTTCCTAAGTTTGAATGTCTGCAAAACTCTGCATGCCAGAAATACCAGAGCCAGTTAATTTACGTCAAGTTCAAGCTAATGTTTCTACATTTTGCAACTGTGCTGTCCCATATCCAAATGTCACATGCACATATAAAATGTACATATATGAACTACATTGTCATATGAAGTTAACACATATAAAATCTTTTAGAAATTTTTAAAGCGGCAATGTTACTTATGTACATATACTTACTATTATAATAACAATGAATTATGCATAATTACATGCAAGTAACCCTAAGCCAAACCCTTACCCTAACCATATAGTAAGTACATGTTAATTAATTTTACCAAGCACCTAAATGTCTAATTACACTGTACCAAGGCTACTTTAAAATGAACTTCTAACCTATCTCTAGCCTATATAGATATGTATGTTTAAGATGTTAAGACAAAAACCATGCACATCCATCCTAAAACCTGTAAGTACATGTAAAGTAGATGGACATGCATTTATTCCATTGCATACAATAAATACTGTATACATTGTTGACATACATGGTTGCTGAATATAATTCGGCAGTGTTTGGTTTGTTAAAAATGAGATATTTCTAGAAGCCTGTTGTTCTATTGATTAGTGCAACTCTCCATCAAGAAACTACATTTATACTTAATGCAAATGTGTTATATTTTATGCATATTATATATACTTTACATATTATGCGTCCTTTTTTTTACATTTACAAACAACAACTAAAGATTTTCTTCAAATATGACATGCGAATGTATTTTCTTGGACAAAAATAAATAGAAAGCATAATATTATATATATATATCTATATCTATATATATTTATTTATACCTATATTTAAACACTTTTAAAATCTATATTTATATTTATAGAAATATATTTTAATTTCTAGCACAAAATATACTGGTAAAATAAAAAATAAAAAATTGTTCTCTTTAGCTTTAGAGTCAATTCCAAAAATGCATGGGTTAGCCTACTGTTTTGAAGGTGAATAAATAATGACAGGCTTCTCATTTTTGGTTGAATAAACGTTCACGAGTCAAACTATGAAACACCGAAGCTGAGCTCCACAGCAGGGGGCAGAAAGATTCATCTGCAAACCACATTTTCATCTCTTTCAGGAAGAGGTTCTGTTTTCTGTTGACAATGAAAAGATCTCACATCCCTCTATATTACAGCACACAATGTTCCAAAGGCAACAAGTCCATATGAAAATTGCATTTCTCATTTTGAGTGGACAGAAGCCAGCTGTTCTCAGCTGCTCATTTAAAACGATGACCCAGACTATTTCTATGTGTATGAATGCTTTAATAGGTTCATATGTATTTTGTCAAGTTATCAGTTCCCTTGAGGGCCACTTATAATGGGAAAAACAGAACTCTTTGTATGTAGCCTCACTGAATATAAATAGGATAGAGTATATGAAGTGCAGTTTAGCTCCAACATCCCAATCCAGCTTCTGTGCAATAATTCATGGCAGGTTCACAAAACAAGCCACTCGAGTCGAACGTAAAGATCAGACTCAGGGATAAAAATAAACTGGCTAAGGCTAATGTATTCATTAAGTTAACATCAGAAAGATCCAGAAGCGCAGACTGAGTTGATTTGCTGGTCCGTCTTAAGAAATGTTTGTTTCTTTAATGCTCACAAATTGGAAATTTGTCTTGGTGTGGGATGTGGGATGTCGTCATAGTACATTAAGCTCTTTTATCATAGAAGACCATTAAAAACTGGGCTTGGAAAACAGAGAAACATATTTGTGATAGATGAGTAACACGAGGATGAGGTAAGATCCTGACACTTGTGGAACGCCAGAAATCCTCAAATTCTGCTCAAATAGAAATATGATAAGGCTGCATCCAGCGCATTTTATCATAGAACTCATATCATCACATAAAAAAAAATATGTATTTAGTAAAAAAATGTTTGATACATTTTTAAAATTGAAATAGTTTCATACTAAATATACATACATACTAAATTATATTTCAAAATATATTGCAGGCATACAAGAGTCTACATTTATGCTAAATGCATAAATTTTATGCATATTATGCATATATATATTTTATATATACTGTAATAAAAATTCTGTAAAATTGACGGAGAAAAACTGGCAGCTGTGGTTGCCTGAATTCTACCGTAAAAAATACAGTAACTGATATAATATTAATATACCAACCTATTAAAGTACTGAAATCTGTTCTGTATCTAAAAATATATATACACTGGTAAAAAATAAATAAATATATATTAGTGCTGTCTAACGATTAATCATGATTAACTGCATCCAAAATAAAAGTTTCTCTTTACATAATATGTGTTTATGCTGTGTTTATTTACTATGTCTATATTAAAACACACACGTACAGTATATATATTGAAAGTATTTACATGCAAATACATTTATATATTTATTTTCTTATATTCTTAAATATATTTAAATATATACACATAACATATTTAATCATGATGACAGCACTAATTTTTATATATATGTATTATATGGAAATACTTTTAAATATATATTGTCGTAATTATTTTTTCATTTGTTTCATTATTTTTAAATATATTTATATTTTTAAACTATAACCCAAAAATACATTGCTAGAAAAAGTGTATTTTAGCATATATATAGAACCTTGGAAAAGCAATCTGGATAAAGTATAACAAAAATCTAACTTAAAAAAAAAAAAAAAAAAGCAAACAGTTCAAATTAGAACAGATGTACAAATGTACAGAATGGTTAGACCTGAGCAGCAGATCTTTTATTACATTTAAACGTTTGGTATTTTATAAATTATAAACAATGTTTGATTTACAGTATTTGAACAATGATACTGCCACAAGCTGATTAATAAGAAATTGAACAGAAACATTACGGTTATCTAAAGCATAAAAAAAATTTAATATTTGAAAACAATTACAATTTAGACCAATGTAGATTGTTCTGACTTTTACTGGGAAGGAAACACAGAGGCTGAAGACATCAGGGAGCATAAATTGAACTAGACCAACAAACAGACTGCTAGCCCTGCTATAGATAATGTTTACAGCCCTGTTGAGGAAGCAGCATCCAGACGCATTTCTATAGACAAAACATTTGTTGCAAAAGCCTGGCCGTTAAGGACCTCTGTGTTGATGCATGCTCCTTTACTTCACATGTCTGCCACAAAAGGGTGTAACTGCAATAAAACAGCAGATTTACTAGTCTACACATCTGGTGTATAGCTTATAAAAATGCCAGTTTTGTAGTCTAACACTGAAAACCATTCATTTGTACCTCTGTACCTTTTTACCCATAAATTTTCACCATATAAGCTTACATTTGTGTAATTTAATAAATCTGGATAAGGCTTTTGTCTCATTAAATTGATTTATTTAACCTCTTCTGCAGGACAGCGACTGCAGAGAAGCACTCAAGTAGCAGCAGAAACAAGCCCTGCTTTAACAGCCTACGTTTATCACCACGTCAGACGAAATATTACATGACAACTAGTTTAAAAACAGTGTGGTTCTTCAACCCCACTTGAGATAACAGCACATAAAAAGGTTTAAAAATCAAAAATGTAAAACATGTATGTATATATATCCCTATTCTTTAATAAATACAATGCCTTTTTTTAAAAAAAAAGTAAATTTTTCTTGTTTTTTTTTTTTTTTTTTTTTTTTTTAAAGAAACATGACCTAGTTCAAATGGACAGCAATGACTTTCTAAAGTCTTATCTGCAGGGTGAAGCTAGTTTCCTAGTGAAAGCCCAGCAGAAAGACCAGGGAATTATTTATGAGGAGTTTTTGTGTCTGCTCATAAATCCTGACCATCATCAGGTTTCACTGACCTGTTTTACAATGCTATCCCAACATGCCCTTTGGTTCTGGGTGACTGCCCACAGAGCCAGAACATTCAGAGCCATCTAAAGCGCCCTGCTACTGCCACAAACTGTTAGCGATGAGCTGAATCAATCTACATGAACCCCAAGACTACTTTTATTAATTAAGGCTTGCTGTGGGGAAATGACCCCTGATTTATGGAGGTTGATATCGACCTGAGCACTGCAGGAGAGATATAGAGGTTGAAGGGAGGACCTGATGGAAACCATATGGCTTCTGTTGACAGACTAAAAAAACACTCCCAGCATAACATAACCTCACCAGCACATAACACAGAGAAAACAACTCAAGATACATACAAAAAACTACATTTATGATTTCAAAAAATAGGTTACAGGACACAAAATGCACCAAACAATGCAAGATATTTCAAATATATTTAGTTTACACATACACACAGAGTTTTTGCATTTTATGCATTTTTCTCAGTTTTTTGTCCAAAATGTATTTCTGATGAAACCTATGTGCATTCAATTGATAATAAAACATATATGTTATAATATATGTATATATAATATGTTCCTATGCATAGCAGAAAATATTCTGAAGGCCGTCAAATTTAGGGGAAATTTTATCAAAAATGCTGGTGATGTCTGGCGACTTAAAAAAAGAAAACAACAGCGGGGAAAGAGTTAATAATAAAAGCCATTGTTAATAATTAAGCACCAATTATAATTCAAAATAAGTGAGCACCAAATTAATATACAGCATTACAATGATGAAACTGTAAAATTGTTTGTTTTTACAGTATTTGTAATCGAAAAAATGCAATCTTTATGATCATAAGAGACTTTATTTAAACATAAAACATCTAATTAATTCCAAACTGACTCTAAGTGTAACTTGAGTGATTGCTAAAACTTTGTGACCCTTGAGCATAAAAGCAGTCATAAGAATCAGTTACTTTATCTATTAAGATCTATACAAGCTGAATAAATAATTTTTCCATTAATGCATGGTTTGCCAGAACAGGACACTATTTGGTTGATATATAGCTATTTAAAAATGCAGATAAATCTAAATATTGTGAAAATCGCCTTTAAAGTTGTCCAAACGAAGTGCTTAGCAATGAATATTACTAATCAGAAATTAAGTTTTGATGTATTTACTGTAGGAAGTTTACTGAGTATCTTCATGGGACATGATCTTTACTTTATATCTTTATATCTAACGATTTTTGGCATAATAGGAAGATGGATCATTTTGACCCATAAAAAAGGGCTATAAAAGTGGGCCTGATGGATCACAGGCAATGGGCAATTTTGTTCCATTCATAAAAGAAATCTGCTCATATTACAACTCTGAGGTAACAAGAATTCCGAGCAATGAAACAATACCTCAGTTATGCTCTGACCTACACAGTCTGGGTTAAAATACAGCCTCTGAAAAATTCTTTGGCTCTACCACATGCTTGGCTGCGTTTGCTTCCATTGGAAATGACGTGACTTGTTCTATCGCTATTCTTATAGACTTTCAACATTCATACTTTCCAGTGGCCATGGCAAGAGCCACAATGACTTACATCTCAGCATGAGGCACACATCTGCTCTGGAAATCACTGGAACACACTTTATAGATGTTATGACAATGTGGATGTGATTTTACTGAAGATTTGTGCAATGCCCAACCGATTCCTTCGTCAGGGCCAAAAACCATTTCAGGCCATCTGTCACTTACACCACAAAATATCTGACATACCCTATTTTTCATGACATGACTGAATGGAAGAAAGCTTTAGCATCATGTTGAAAATGTCTCTTAGTTTTAACAGCATTATTGTTGCAGAGTTGACACTCAAACTGGTTGCAATGGAAAAAATACTATAGAAGTTAGTGGTTAAAAATCGAAATATCATGCATTCACTGTCTATGTAATAGCTTTTATTATGTAATAGTCTAAACTTTCTGTTCTCATATTTATTGCAGGTGTGACATTATAATAATTTAACCACAGCCGAGGTCAGTCATTATTAGTTTGTTGTGTTTACATTTCTCCCTTTTAGGGGAAAAAGTCAAATCAGTTTCACTAGAATGTTTCACAACATACCATTCAAAGCAGATTAAAGTGATATTTACACTAATAATCTAAAGAGCCAAATAAACATGCATTCATTTCAACGCACCTTCCTTATGAATACAGACTGTACCGTGATATACTGAATGTATATTAACAATCTCTACCAGAATGAAAATAGCCTGATGTTGTGTGACATGTGACACCCTATAAAAATGTAAAACTGTTAAAATAATAGTTCTGTTACCATATTTTTTAAAAGAGTGACATTATAACATTTTGGGTACGTCTTTATTAGACATAGAAGAGACTGAATTGCATGGAAACCTGTTTTAGCCACTGACTAAACAATAAAAAAGGTAATTGCAAATGTTGCAGTACCTTAAGACATCTTGCCGAGTGTTATTTGAGTGTGAGGTTAATATTGAGGCTAATGTGAGCTCATACTTTCAACTGAAACATGACATGTACTGTAGTTGCAGAGTTACTTATCAACAAAATAAAATTGAAAGCAAATGTGTCATATTACACGTTCATCTGACCTGATATCTGATCTTATGACTGTTTGAGAAAATAATAGTATTATTATTATTACTTATAAGTGGTATTTGTCAGCTTTCAGTAAAGTAACATCAGTAAAATGGCAAGATGCGAGACTTATAATGCATTACCATTAATGCATGCAATCCATTGCATGTTCATTGAGTGTTATAAATGATCATACTCTAACCAAGCTATAACCACAAATAAGTAAATATTATACCACATTAAAACTGTTCTTATGAATAATCATTAGATGATACAAGTTAGATACAAGCTAGATGATACAAGTTATTTCTAATGCATTATGCATTCATTATAATGCCTTAATAATACCCTTATAATGTGTTAGAAATACAGGCTTCATAGAAAGCGTTACCACTATTTTTTATTATTTGAACCATGTGTTTTTTAATGTACATTTAATTAATGATTTTGCACTGATGCATATCATATACATCTGATGAATACCTTTTGGTTTGTGTCCATCGAACTCCCCTCCAAAAACAGAAAATATAATCAAGTATTTTTTAATGTAAAAGTGGATTTTTTACATTTTTAACTCACTATTGTGAGATAAAAAGATTTGAAAACATGTATCTTATTTCATACAATTCTGGGGAAAAAAAGTCATAAATGTGAGCTAAAAAGTTTTTTTACCCTGTAGCCGAAACAAGCTTCCATACAAAACAGAACAATAAATAAATATATATGACATCAACTGGTAC
>JAUMHI010000067.1:11210482-11224566 GCA_032359435.1 Enteromius unitaeniatus | reverse complement strand
TTATTTGAAAAGAACGAACCTGCAAATGTCTGAACTGACCAATCAGAATCAAGCATTCCAGAGAGCCGTGTAATAATGTTACATAATACATTCAATGCGGTTAATCATAAAGCGTTACCAGTACATCTTTAATGCATTACATAAGCAATTATACTATAAAATAAATATTTAACTGCATATAAATTAATATGAATATAATACATGCTGTAGGATATAATAATATAAGCTTTTACAATTGCTACATTTAAGTCTTGTGAAGTTATTAGAAATGATTAAGTGAATAAATTCAGTTCATTCTCCTGCATTAATACAGTTAAATAATATATAATGTAACATTCTCCAACTATCACGGCAGCCATGGTGTTTTCCCTGCCTTGTAAATTTTTCAATTCATGCTATTTTTCATAACATCCAGATATTTTAGCAGAAAATGATTCTTTCACAAGAAGTCTATAAATGAAGAGTTAGTCTAATTCATAAAAACAGACAACTCAGTTTATAACATTAAAAAAAATATGTATATGTTTTTAATTGTGCATTCCAATTAATCTCAAACTAAGTAGCAATAATAAATATATATATATATATATATATGTGTGTGTGTGTGTGTGTGTGTGTGAATACAGCTAACCAAAACAATAAAACATACATAATAAAAAACAAGATTTTTTGAAAATTATTGTTATCTGTTGCAAATAAACTCTTCAAATATAGACAGATTTACACATGGAGCCTAAAGGTTATTTATCTTACATTATATCTGATTTAAATGAACTAAACGTCTGATACTAATTGTTTAAGTATAATTGCTCAGTTGTAAAGGACTAATAAATAAGCATCGCTAAAGGCCTAAAGCATCAAAATTGAAAGCTCTTTTATTGTAAGCCACTCATTTAGAGCGAGAGAAACTGGGGAGTAGCTTTATTGCATCAGAGATGAGTCATTTAGCTGACTGTTCCAGTGTCTTACTAATAATATTACTCTAAAATCCCTAAAACCCAACTGAACTAAAACCTACCTGGCTAAACCGGACTGCCAACGTTTAATAAGGGACGGAGATAAAATCTGCAGGACAGAGTTCATTCCTGCTCTAGTATCATTTTCAATAAAAGAAAGTATCACAATACAATGCTGCCAAAAAAAAATACCCCCCCCCCATGCAGGATGTCCTAATGTGTCAACTTTGTTCTTGACGTCCTGTTTGTTTAACCAAGAGCAAACCTGTTTGAATTTCTGAACTATATTTTCGTTTTAAACACTTAACGAGGGCTTCTCTTCGATGACATCACACAACCCTTTGAAATCTCTTTTCAGCTGTCAAGGAACGGCAAACGTAGCTCTCTTTGTTTCCTCCTCTAAGCTTTTAAATCCACACACAATTCTTCATCCGTGCGTCATTGTCCACTAAGCACCAAGTCCTGCCCTGTTTTCTCTGTGCCTTAATTCCTCTTTTTTTATTTTCTCCGCTCCCCTGCACTTTCATGACCCAGGTCTTATGACTCACTCGGCTTTAAGTCGCTGGCCCAGCAGTCTCTTTCCGACAGCTTCATGACTTGTGGAAACAAATCTTTCTCATGCGCGCTCTCCGCCTTTTTCAGACTGCCACTTCTTTAAAGAGGAAGGAGGAGAGATTCCCAGCAGCTGTTGTCTGCCTTCACGGTGGCTCGAGGATGCGGCGGGGTGTGTGAATGTATGAGTCCAGCACTGACTCGGAGGTCAAATGAGAACACATCCGGTACTTCCAGTAACCAGACAAGGCACCAGGATGAAACATCCAACAGGATGGTGTTAAGGGGGAATTCACCACTTTTATTAGCTTTTATAATACACTGGCTGTCCATACAGTAAAATTCAACTATTAAAATTTATAATGACAAGAGAAATATGAGAAAAGAGCCTTTTCCTAGTTGACTAAAAGGTAGGAAAACTTCAACACCCATAATGCACTAGGCTTGATCTAGTAGTTCATGAATGGGGAGATAAAGGGGGTATTGTGTTACACTTTTTCCAAGCAAATAGTAAAGTTACACATCACTTCCATGAAACTATTGGAGTGACTGTTTTAAAATAAGTAACAAAAGTTAATTGTTTCCCATGCATTGACTTACAGCTCTCCTGTTCACATGTTTGGAAATTATGAGAGCACTTCCTTCAGACAGAGGCTTATTAATTTAAGTAACGCAACATTGTTATGCATTTACAGTACCTTTCCCCAACACTGCTATTGACATTGTAACAATACCATGCTGGATTGAAGACTGATGGTAGCCACTGACTTCCATGGTAAGGAAAAAAATGCTATTTAAGTCAATAGATACCATCCAACGACTCTGGGAATGTTGGGACGTTTTTAAAATGAATAAAATGAAAACTAAAAGACTTACGTTTGCCAATCTTTCGTTCACAATAGAACAGAGAGAAGATAGCAAATGTTTAAAGTGACAAATTTTACAGGTTTATCGACTAAATGAGCTCATTTCAAATTTGAAGCCTACAACATGTCTCAAAAAAGTTGGCGCAGGGCTAACAAGGGGCTGAAAAAGAAAGAAATTGTATAAAAAGGTATGTAACATAATTTGCTATGAAAGGGATGTATTATTATCTAAAGATGGGCAGAAGCTCTGTGAAAAAGTGCATAAAAAGAGTGCCTGAGCAGCAAATTGCAAAGGCTTTCCAAATCACAGTGCACAAAATCATCAAAAAGATTCAAAGAGCTTTGTTGGATGTCCGTGGTCTTCGGGTCCTCAGACAACACTGCATCATTCATCCACATGATTCTGTCACTGACATTATTAAATGGGCCCAGGAATACTTCCAGAAACCACAGTTGGTAAACACAATCTGCCATCTCTAGATGAAAACTTAAGCTCTATCATGACAAAAGGAAGCAGAAACGCCGTGTGTCCTGTGGGCCGAGACTCATTTAAAAGGGTGGGGAAGTGTTCTATACGTTTGACAAATGAAAAATGTTAAAAATGACCACAAACTCTTTAACAGCTGGACACATATATCAGGCAAAAATGGGACCAAATTCCAAATTCCACCAATACCCCAGAAACTCATAATCTCAACGCCCAGATGTCTTTAAGAACAGATGCTACACCATGGTAAAACACGCTCCCCTATCCAACTATTTTAAGACCATACCAGGCATCAAATTTGAAATGAGCTCATTTATGTGCACACAACTGTAAATGTATCACCTTAGACATTTCTTATCTATGTTCCATTTTGAATAAAATACTGGCTTGTGTCATTTGAAATTCGTTTAGTTGGAGTTGTATTGGTTACCGAGATTTTGAAAGTCATACATGTTTGCAACAACTTCTTGTCGAGTGTCTGTCAGGTCCCATTCGAATTAAAAAGACCATCAACAACAGTGTTATTTTAGTATCATTAATATACTAATATAGTGTTTGCTAACATTATGAATTAGATTTTATTTTTAGCTTTTTAGTCAAATTTAATATTTTCTTTAGTAAAATTGTCTTTAATTTTAGTCGTTTTTTGTTACATACTTTTTTGTTACATTTCTATTTCTAATATTATTTCAAATATATATTTTTTAAATAAATACTTTCATATTGACATGACGGAATGAAGAAAGTGAAAACCAACAACTGTTTGGTTATGATTTATATTCAAAATAGTATGGTATATGATCGATTTTCAAAGACTACTGCCACCTGCAGGTCTGGAGAGTTATCTCGAGACTTATAACATGCAAGTTGGCTGTTAGGTTTAGTCTATGCGATGTGTTCAAGTGCAACTTCTGTCCCAGATGCAGGCCATAAGCTTGGTTTGTCATGACTTTTACTAACCTGCATCACTGAGAGATCAATCATACTGTGACCCCTGGAAACAAAAGACCTCATCCATGGTTTTAGAAATTGCTTCAGTCAGTAACCAAATCTGTTTATGTAAGCACTGGATGCTTTTGTACTTCAGAATCACATGCTTTCCTGGTCAATTTGGCTGTAATGCGATGCTCTAATTTTACACTGTCAGCACAAGCGTGTTATTTCCAGCCTCATTCCTCAAACACTGACATGTTTGGACAACAAATTCGTCTGTTTTAGAATTTATGGCTGAACAAATACACTTAAGCAAACATCATGTGGCATAAATCGATTACTTAAAAAATGTAACTTATTATGTAGTAATTATTATAAACAGAGCCATGTGTCCAGTATGTGGTGCATGTTACACTGATTAAAATGGATTAAACTGAATTTGACTGTTTAGTATCACGTTAAACTTATTTAAAGATTTATTTTTTCCATCTTAATATTATTTACGTGTTCTCATTTTATCCCCACCAGCACAAAAAAGTATGACTGTATAATGTGAAGATATTTAGATGCTAGACTAAAATGTAAATCTGAGCCGTTTCAACTAAAAGAAACTTGAAAGACTGCTTTTAAAACATGTCAGTGCCTTTGTTTCGTCTTAACATGCACACCAGTAATGCTTTTTTTCAAGGCATGTTCATACAAAATTACTTAATTGTCCTTATTGAAATATGGCCTAATCCTGGCTTAGACTAAGCCCTGTCTGTGAAACCAGGCCTTAATGTGTTACTCCCAACACTAATTGTAACACAACCACAGTTATTTATTGATTTAGTTCACTGCATTAAGCACATATTAACTCCAGTCTTGGTGTTCCAGGGCTACAATAACACAGGGGCTAAAATAAAAACTCTTGATACGTGTTGACCTGACAACCAACTGCTGAAAAACTCATATTTGCTGTACTCTGAATGTTATGGGAGGCACATATACTGTATGTTGTGGTCTATGGCAGTTGTAAACCTGGTGGGAAAATATGATTTCTTGAAAGTAAAAATAAAAACTTCCTTAGTTTTGGCACACATAATAATCCAGTAAAGATTTCTCCTGAATCTTAAATCTAAACTCACATGCACATTTGATTTAACTGGAAGAACATGGGTTATAGGAGTGTTGTTTTTCGAAGAGGCGATGCATTCTTTGGCTGCACACCTGAAATGGCTTATTTTCAACGTGCCACTCATTTTTTTCAATTTATCATCTATGCATCTGTCAACTGCAAACCCCTACAGTATTGCTTAATAGTTGCATAATATGTCTCTTTGTCGCTTTTGGTTTTAATATAGTTGGTATGAATCTGGGTGGCATGTTTTAAGGATCTGCATTTCCATCCAAACACAAGGGAAACAGATTCTACTGTCTGTAATCAGTTTCCCGCCCTGTGGATGGAATGAAATGGTGCTTATCTTGCCAGCGCATAACTCATTTCAAAAGCACAGACTTATACAAATGACTCATTGGCATATGCTAAAGGTCACATACCAACAAAAACGGGGGGCCATGTTTTTGCATTTACAATGCTGTCACATGACCTTCACAGGGCCATCTATGCATAATAAAACACCACCATAAAACACACCTAAGAAGACAGCGGAGATCAGATGTTGACAAAATGTAGGATTCTGTTGTTACTCTAGTCTTCTGGATTTACTGTTTTTTTTTTTTATATATATATATATATATATATATATATATAAAAAAAGCTTGGCTGAAGGTTTTGAAATGTGATCAGCTGTGAGGGAAAACTTAAGGAGACTCTAAAGTTCCCTGTCGAAAGCTGAGTATAAACAACCCAGAGTATCCTTAAATAAATTTACTACTCCTATGTGAATGTACCACTTAATGTCGAAAGATGATATATGAGCAGTTCTACCAAGAGTTCAGGGCTTTTCCAAATAACAAGAGCAGCTCGCTCAGAGAACACACGCCAAATATGGCAAGATGTAGCATATGATGCCTCTTGGTGAATCTCACACTCACGCACAAAAATTGTGTCGGTGTGAAAAGGATTGTCTTTTATCATATTGCCATTCCAAACTTTTAAGGAAAATGATGTTTAAGGTTTCCTGTGGTCGAAAAAAAAAAAGGATACAAAAAAAACTATCGTTTGTTTCTGTTGAGTCAATGCAGATTTGACTCTAGAGCAGGGTCAGAAATGTACAGGGGATTGCCACTCATGCTGAAGATAAGGGGGGCGTGTATATTAATTATAGGGATGTCTCAAACCGATTAAGCATTATTTAAACTGATCAGTATCGGCTCTTCTAATCCTGGGGGTTATTTTAAACTCCAGGAGCTTCGACAATGACACGCGAGAACTAATGAGATCTGTTCTGACGCCACACACACGTTCAAGCTTCTATGTTAAGTGTATCTGTTTCACACGTTAGCAACAAATCACTCGAAAGTCCTTTCAGCTCTTGAGGCAGATTTACAGTACCTGCTGATTGCCAACAGGAGCTGATCTGTGCAGGCTTTAATGCGGTTCTGAGCCTCCATGTGTGTCATGGTCTCCGTGCTTTCTCCGTTGATGGCTAGGATGGTGTCTCCAGGGCACAAATCACCCAGCGCTGCTTTACTCGCAGGTGTTATCTAACAAAAGACAAACAAAAGAAAGGTTAAAGAAGCACCACACCCAAGATGCACACTGCAGCACCTGCAAGGTACTATTACTGACGGACTGGAAACCATCAGTGAGACAAAGCCCACAACTAGACCAACGACAGATGATCAGTCCCTCACTTGACTAGTGTGAAATATAATGACTATTCACTATTCAAGACCTTGCCTATCATTCAATTCATTATGCTTAGCGTAAATTTCACAAAGTTTAAACTTTCATCAGAGAACTCAATGTGTCAATAAATGACTAAAACACCACATTAAATATCTAGATATTATCAAGTAAATATTTTACTTATAAGGGGATCTGTTAAAAGAAAGCCTACACTTTATTATACGCTAAAAGAGTTCGGCAAGAAAAAGGTCTTCTTTCTAACTCATCCTTATCACAGATCCTGCTAGATGCTTCGAGATCTGACAGACTAAAATCAATATTATCTGTTCAGTTCATGGAGATACAACTGGTCATGTGATTTTAGCCATCTCTGGATCAAAAAATACTTAATATTAGTGATGAAATGCTAATAGCTGTTTTTACTAACATCTGCATGATTGTGTTAGCAAGGAACTGTTAAAATATTATAAATCTATACTCTACTAGAAGTGTTTCACAATAAAATACTTTATAGATCTTTAATAATAAAAAAAAATAATCAAACACAGTGACGAGTGATTTGAAAAATCGATGTAGACATATGGTATAAAAAAAACATTCCTATGTACAGTAAAAGGTTAACTGATTCTGTAATCCGTAATAGTTATGGGAGATATTAGTTTTCATACTGAGTTGCAATACAATTTATAGTGATAATGATGAGCTCTAGACATTTTAGTTTGACATGGATAAATCGGACAGCAGAAATGAACGCAAAAACTGTCCATCCTTCAGCTTCATTGTATTTATCTACAGTGTGTTGTGGATCTTTAGTGACTGCATTTCTGTATCAAAGAATTTTAGATCATAATTAATTATTGTTGCTAGGGCTGTTAAATATTTGTTTTATCAAGTGAATACATTTTTATCAAATTAAAAGAAGAATAAGTTGCCCCTTCTGAAATCAAGCTTTCTCAAATGCATGTCGGTGTGGCGTCGCATCGACAGAGGCCACTCCCACAATAGTTGATTGACAGCAGCGTGTCACATCTGAGTGACTGAAGACGCGGAGGATTAACTTTACGTTTGGTTCTGAAGGGAAACACCCCCTTGATCAACCGAAATGTGTTTAAGTTCACGCGTCACGAGTCATTCATGATCCAGTCTCACCTACAGAAGCAGTGAGTATAATGTCTTTTAATGAATCTTTCCTAATAATGTGCTAATTAGCAAGTTTCACTATGAATACGGCTAAAAAAAGATCCTCCGAGAACGCCTCAGAAAAGAGGGGAAGTACTCAGAACAGAGGGATTTCTAAAGAGCTGTTTTTGACAGGGGAAAATTAATGTTTTTTACACTATCTTTGAGTAATCTATATTACAAACTTTTCATTGAGACCCTAAAGAATTATATTAGCTTATGGAAAATTGGCTTTGTATGACCCCTTTAATGGTTAAATTGTAGGGCTGTCAAATGATTAATCGCAATTAATTGCATCCAAAATATGTTTTGTTTAAATAATATATGTATGTGTACTCTCTAAAACATCAATCTAAAACAGGCACTAATATTAAAATGTTAGAATATTAAAGTATATAAAAAAATAAAGATTGTTAATGTACCGCGAACCGGTGAAAAATACCGCGAATCGGCGAATTTCCCTTGAATAAGGCTCAAAAGAAAAAATCCGCGAAGTCGTAAATCCGCGATAAACGAACCGCGAAGTAGCGAGGGATCACTGTAATCTAGTTTGTTTCCCACGTGCTTTCCCTTATTTGGTATTTCCTGTTTTATGCTATCATTAGTTAATCAGTTCCCATCTGTGTTCCTCACCTGTTTTGAGTTCAGTTCATTAGTCCCATGTGTACTTATATCCTGTCTTTTGAGTTCTTAGGTTGTCAGTCAATGTTAATGTTGAGTGCTGGAGTGTTTGGTGCTTGTTAAATGTTATGCGTATTCTCCGAGTTTGATTTCACTTTGTTTATTAAAAGTACTTTTGCTTATTTGAGACTCTTCGAATCTCCTTCACCATCACCTACACATATAACAGTATATGTATACATTTTATATTATATTATATGATTTAGAAATATATGTGTGTATTTATATATTATATATACATAATAAACATACAGAGTAGACACATTTTTATTACTATTAAATTAAACTATTAAATTGTTCAAGTTTTATTCACTTGATAAAACAAATATTTAACAGCCCTAGTAACATTAATTAATTCTTTGATACAGAAATGCAGTCACTAAAGATCCACAACACACTGTAGATAAATACAATGAAGCTGAAGTATTTAGAGACCTCTAAATGTCACACAAAAGACCACTTTTGATGTTAAGTAAGGAAATTGCCTGAAATTGCTCCTAAGTACAGAGGGCTGTTGTTATTACAGTGGGATTTAGCCTACCTAAAAGTCATTAACTACACAGCTATATCAGCAAACTGTCTATAATAAGCCAAGCGTATATGTACAAACCTAAATATTTTGCAAACAGAAGCTCCTGACCTTCTAATAAGGCTAATCCACCGCATTTAACAAGCTTCATTGCCATGTGTGGGACTGTCCTGAGTCATACTAAGACACAAGTTCTTTTCTCTCCAAATACCTTGGTTTACCCCCCAAAGCGACTAGTTACAACTTATGTGATGTGAACTCACTGGAGAGTTTGTGCAGTCTCGGAAAAAAAGGTACAAATACATCTAAAGTACAGTATATCTAAAGTAGTGTATCTGTTGAAAAAGTATGAGTAACAGCTTTTGTATCTTTTTTTTTCTGAGAGTGTGAAGACACATTTTTCACACCGATCTAAGAAAACTCACGTTTGTTTTGGCCGAAAAAGCCAAGCCTCACAGAGAAAAACATTGGAAATAGGCCTACATTATCAGAACTTGACAATGTAGAGAGAATTATGTGGAGAAAGGATGGGTTAGATATCAAAATAAAAATATACTTTCTATCCCTTAAAATATTTCATGATTAATAATCACATACACTTTAAACACTCACGATATAAAGACATTGGTTTCAATGTCCACAATGTTAAATGCCATTTGCAACAACCTTCGCTTTACATTTGTGATAAACACGTTAGAGAAAAATGAATTATTATCCAAAATTATTATGACACAAAGTTCCAATTTAGTATAAAGCCTCCATATAAACCAGTTTAGCTTCAGTATTCAGATCTTTATTCCCAACAAATGACCAAATATGCTTACCACGCACCAGTGAAGCATGCTTTCATTGTGGTCAGCACAAACCCTGTTTGTCTTTGTTGCAACTGAACCCGTGTTTATCGTAAACTGGAACATATTTTCCTGAACGTTTGTTATTTTGTATTGTTTTTGAAGGATAGGGGCATGTCACGCAACCTGTCAGTGCCGAGCTTCAACCTAGCATCAGATGAATTCAAGTTTTTGGGGGGCAATCATCGTTTGATTATGCAACCCTTGGCATTTAAGCATGACCCATTTTTTTATTTCAGTTGCAACCGGTTGTACAGTGCACTCACCTTTAACAACAGTGCTTGGCAAAATTCCCATGAGGCTGAACAAATGCGAAAATCTCCTATTTGCTACTTAATCTCATTTTGAATAATGTCACATGGCCTCCTGGAATGCGGCTGTGCTACGAATGCAGAGCTGCACGGCTGTGGACAATGAGCTGCAGCGTGCCAGCATTACTGCATGCCCTTACAGAGCAATAACAAGAGGAAGGCCCTGGATGCAATAAATTAGCCTTGTGAAATCCCGAGGGAACCATCCAGACACTGAAGATTAACAGGGTAAATATGTTTATAAGACAGTGCATGCTTAACCGGTTTCGGACAAATTTAAAGCTCATCATCGGACTGAAAATGAGTTTCAGCGATTTAGTAGCGAAGCATTCTGCCTTCTGTGTGACACGGGGCTGTGAATTCCTGCGAAATGGATGGCCACGTTTGTCCGTCTGGACAAGTGCTGACAATTTGTTATGTACTGCGCTTTACGTCACCGCTCTCTCTCACATTCGCCAGCAAAACACCAAATGTTCAACTCATTAGCCCAGAAGTGAAAGTATTTTACGATAAGGTTGCAGAGACCTGAAGATTTCATTTTAAAGGTCCTATGATGTTAAAATTTCCTAGCTTTTTCATGATAAATGAGGTGTAGGAGCTGTGTAACCACCATATAAGTTCAATCCACACACAGCCTGCATGAAGTAGCTGTGATTTTTCACGAGTCGTTGTGACTTCCGTAAAAATGTGACGTCTGATCTACTCCTCCGAGCACCGCCCACCGTCCATGACATTCATGAGCAACAACAACTGTTTCCCATTGAAACATGGACGAAAGATCACTATGAGGTGAATCATATCTAATGTATATAGTAAAGACTAACTCAGTGTCTATCTAGTTATGATGATGATGTATACATTTCAGTTTCAACGAGCTATTATTCCAGCTCACAACAATGAATAATTACACATGATTATAAAGAAATCATCAGTTTGTTGTTTTACACACATGCACACAGACATTATTTCATAAACGACATGGTCATGAGATGCAATAAAACTTAAAATCACAGCAGTTTTTGCCATTTTAACGCATTACACCCTCTGGGATATCTGGCCAGTAGTTGTATTAAATGAAACTCGTTATAGTTAATGTTTATTTTAAGATAAAAGGCAGTTATGCTATATTTGGAGTAAGCATGAGAAACACTTCGATAGCAATCATAACCAGATGCTAGTTCTTTCCATATTAGCTGACCTTTTTTAAAATCCCCTTATACATTACGGCATTTTATTTTTCTGGCTACCAAACGCCTCGAAATTAAATTCTTTGCACTGGAATTCAAAAAGGAAAAATCGATTTTAACCCTAAATACTACGCTAATTGTAATATAACTAATAAGCATATAAAAAAAATATGAATGCTGTCTCTTTATGACTCCCCAGAATAAAAGAAGATTGTAAAACGAAGCTAGCATAGTTATCAATACACAATCAATGCACACGATGTGTTAAAAATCACTAGAAATTGCTGCAAATATTTTGAAACCGCTGTAATCCCATTCAAATATATTGACAGAGCGTTCCATGAACCACGTGTCCGCGCGGCGGCGGGATCAAAGTCGCAACTTTGATTCTCAATGGCATTGGCCTGTTCGTGCGTCACTCAGAAAAACAGGCCAATCAGAAGTCAGGCTCATGAATATTAATCAGACAGGCCAAAAATCAATCTTTTTTTCACCAAGCTCCTGAGAGAGTAGCTGTAAAAACATACGAGATGGTTTTTGTTACTTATACCACAGATATATATTCTTTAGGACATCAACACCTAAAATAATATTGGGGCCTTTAACAATGCATCTTCCACTTCATCCAAATTGCATTGTGTCTAAACTGTTACCTCTTGTCCATTTGGAGGTCTTCCACTCAGATTCTGGAAAAATGGCTATTTTGCCAATCGACAACTTAACATCTGTAACCGTAACAGACACTTTCCCTAACAAACCTGTGGCTGACCTATTAATCTCTGCATTTACTGGGAAATCTATCCCCAGTGCCAGATGGAAACCTTCACAGGACGAGAACGCAATATATCTGAAGCCGTGCCTCTGCTTTACCAGTTTTATGCTCGAGCCTGTGGTGCTGATGAGTCTTTCACCAGCTTTCAGTACCATCGAGCAGCTATCTTTACAAGTTGCAGATGTTTCTTTGGCCGGCGCAACTTCAAAAGCGTTCAAGGCAAGGTTCCTACTCTGGTTATTTGTATAGGGATTTTTAACAGCTCTAATAAACAGCTAGAAAACTGTACTTGCATCCGCTCCATCCATTCGTCCACTGGACTGATGGATGAATGGATGGAGTAGACTAAACATCCACGACCACTTCATACCACAGATAAAGCCCTGGCTGGCTGTAAATATGAATTGGTGAAAACCAGCTGCCGCTTTTCTAAAGCGATGTAAGTGGAAGGCAGCTGAATAAGATTTCTTCTGGCACAAGCGTTTACTGACCACAATGTGCAGTAAATGATAGGGTTTGTCGAGCATGATTCAGCTTTTCATTCATTTGAGAAGCATCGGAGTACGATGGCCAGAGAAATGTGAGAAAGTATATCTCTGAAATATAAATGTTTCTCAGTAATGTCAGTATTTCCTCATCTTCGTGTTGCTCCAAACACAAAGTTCTTCAGCTGAACATAAAAGAAGATGTCTTAAAATGTCGATGCAAAATTATACAGTTTACAGCTACAGTTTAATTACGAACATCCTTCCAAAAAAGTGGAAGAATCAGAGTCAATGACGCTCTCATCATTTTCATTTTTGGGTGAAGTCTCCTGCTTTTTAATGTATTTTTTGACTCCTAAATCTCTCGACTGATCCCAAATAGTCAGAGATCTTAATATGAACTCAAACATGTCTCCTTTAGAGATTAAATGATCTAGTAAGTCCACAGCTATATGTATATGTATTATAGCATATGTATATGCTATATGTAAGGCAACAACTCTCTCCTGTAATTTCTCTGAACAGATTTTTAAAGATGACGTTGATGTTTCAATGGAGCCGAACTAAGAACTCCATGTTTAATGAGCATAAATGAGCAACTTGCAACAAAGTATTTTCGTTCCAGAGTGGACGCGAACGCAAAGACGGTCCCTATCTTGCTACAGTAACACAAAAAGAGTAATTCATCTATTTTAACAGCAAAGCAACAGTTTACATCTTCACAGTGAAATAGCACGCCGGGAGTAAAGAGGCCCTCTCCTCCGTTTCTTTGTGAAGCCGGCACTGAAAAAAAAAGTTCATCACTTAAAGAGAAGAATAAGAAAAGACGTACTCTTGAAATGGTGAGCGGTGTGCTGAAGTCCCGTCCACCCACCAGACGAAAACCCCAAGGCGAGGGACCGGTGAGAGTCACAGTGTGAGACATTTTTGATTCAGACAGTATCCACAGCAGAAAAACTGCTCTCTCCTCATTCACTCTTTAAATAAAACTAGCGAGGAGGAGCGACTCCGAGCAGCGCTCCGGGGGAGGAACAGACCCTGTCTCTGGGACAACCACACACAGCTCCACAGCCCGCCCACTACAACCAGCGCGGCTCACTGGACATGCCTCAAAACACTGCAAGAAATGCTAATATCATTGGAATAATACATAACAATAACAACAAAAAAACTGCTAAACAAACAACACACAAATTAAAAACTATATGGAAGCCTATTCCCGCCAAATAACCAAAATCCAACGTTTAGTCAACGTCAAATTGACGTCAAATACTGACCCCATTTTCATTTTCAACCAAAATGCAATCTGACCGTCCGGTGCATGGTGGGAAGAAAAAAAAACATGCCTTAAAAAATCGTAATGATGGCGTTAAAAGTCATGCTTATGACATGCTTACTTTAAAAGGCTTACTTTAAATCTAGTTTGTTTAAATCTAGATTAAAGACACATCTTTTTAGCCAAGCATTTGAATAATGCATCTCAACTTTTCCTGCCATTATA
>JAUMHI010000067.1:11178182-11195865 GCA_032359435.1 Enteromius unitaeniatus | reverse complement strand
TGTCTTGCCCTGTATTGCCTCCGTCTGCTGTGTACCGAACCTTTGCCTGTCTGACTACTCTGCTCATTAAAGCTGCTCATGGATCCAAACGACCCACAGTCCTCGTTACAGGTGCATGAAACAAGAGACTGAAATATCTACTACTGGAAGTTATTTGAATAATGTAAAAACATTTGCCAAATAAATTACTCCTTTGCGCATCATAAAATATGGCTTTGCATGCCTCAGCATTTCAAATGCCGGCCAAATGCTTTTACAAATGTTTCATCCAATATGTAAATAAGCACTATTGCTATATAATCAATATTATTCAAAAATCTCCTTCACAATGAGCACATTGAGTCTGATTGATTTCAAAATCTCAAGCCTTTAGAAATCTCAGTTTTACATCAGTTGTGATGTCCAAATGTTTTTGTTAAAGAAATTAAAGAGGCTGTGCCATCTGTAGCAAAAAGCTGGCCAAAAATGAAAAATGAAGCAAATACTGTATTTGAATTAATCGTTTTGTCATTAGCCTATTAAACAAGGATTTGAATGTCCTTGAGTACAAACAGCGGCAATTACCAGGCCTTTGGCTCCCTTTGGCATTTGTAATACATGTAATATACATAAATTACTTATTACATTATGTGTTCTAACAGTGTGATTGAATGAAACCATATAATAATTAATTATATAATAATTGCCTTGTTTTTATCTAATGCATTTTTTACACAAACTGCATGCTCTGTGTATAGCAAGTGGCGGTACTAGGTACTAAGAGCTCTAGACAAAGTGCCCTTATCACATAGCAGTGCTGCTTACTGATGGAAACTAAGTAGCTTACTGTTGCATGAATACTAAACAAAAATAAAAGAATCCACCCATCCTATTGTAAAGTGTTCAAATTCCATAAGTCCATTTCAATTCCATATTTCACCACCATGTCTGTCTCTATCAAAGTTTGTAGTGTATGCAGTGTGTTGCATTTGTAGATGTCATTTTGGCACAATTCTTAACAACCCAGACCTCACTCCTTTTCACACCCTGGTTATTGCCTTGGATGAGACTAAAAAAAGAGTGTAATATTTGTAAACAATATTGTTAACTGGCCTAAGAGGGAGGAAACCAGCACAAAAACAAAAAGACCCAGAGACGACAAAGTCCATATGAGGACAGACACGGAGCATCAATCAAACAAGAGGTTTATTTGACAGAGAGGTAACATAAACAGAAAATCTTCAGAAAGAGTAAGTATCCAGGTAAGTGGAGCAATAGTCTCAGTCTTTTCAGGCAGCGAAGCAGGAAAAGCATTAAATAAGAAGGCTAACTCCTCTGCAGAGTTTAGCTCATATACGTTGATATGTCCATTGCTCTTCAACTCGCACAGAATGCTGGGCCTATTTGAGATCAAGTTTAAAGGATGCAGCTCTAGTGAATTTTTGGCGAAGTGTGCATATTTAGCCCTTTGCTTGTAATCATTGCGAGTGAAGACAGAGGTCTTAATGTACTGTTTACCTCCGATCAACCATTTCTAAAGAAAGACAAAATGTTCTGGCTCTGCTGTGTACTGAACAGCAGCTTGATTTCCAAAATTAAGCAGCCAGAACAATACAGCACTTGATAAGAGAGAGAGAGTGCAACGGTGTTGAGATACAATGGTTAGATGTATTGCACATATCCAGGGTGATATATCCTGGTCCTTGAGGGCCTCCTTCCTGCTGAGTAAATAGAAGCGATTTGAATGATAAAACAAAGACAATAAAGACTCTGCAACAATGTATTGTTTATCTGTGTTATAGCCTTCTCTGGTATTTTTTTGGTAATAATTAAAGAGCAAGTAATATGAATTTTCAAAAATCTCTTATTTACAGTTTGTAATGTAGCTGTCCTTCATTGTAAACAGTCTGCAAAGTTGTTAATCACAAAAGTGCATGATAAAGAAAGATATTGATTCTCAAAAGAAAGAGTTGACTCAGAATCGCCTTAACGAGTCGTTACATTTTGGAATCTTCTGGCTATGACCACTATATGTACGTCACATATTTGCATAATCCCCGCCTGCCCGAAGACAGTTTCCTTCAGAAATACATTGATATAAACGTGTAATGCTCATTTGTCTCAGAAAAAAACATATGCAGTAATGAAAAACAAAAACAAATTGGAGTAGAAATACGAGAGACTTTTCTTCCTTGTACTGTACCAAAATAATTATATTGAAGCTAACTGGAAATTAACTGAATGGCAAGCTTGTAAATCTTTCTTTGAAGAAAACATTCAAAATACATTTTAAAGTGTTGATGCAATGTATATTTAAATACGCACTAATTTGCGGACATTTTTGTTTATCATCCATGAATCAAAAATTACTGTCAACATACAAGAAAAGTACATTTTCTTGTTGTATAAGCCAGCTAAATGTGATACAAAAATAATTAATTTAGTTAATTTTAGTTCATTTAAAATAATTAAAGTTAATTAAAAAGAGTTAATTTTTACCCTGTTTACCTAAAATGTCTTGCCTTAACCTTCTTAAAACATTACAAAATTCTGTAAATAATGCATTTCTTTTGTGTTTTCGTTCTGATCATTAATGTTTATTGTCCATCAATGTAATATGCATTGAAATTTAAGATTTAATTGCCCACAATCCTATTAAGTTTTTCTGGCAACTTAAAGTACAATAAAATTATGCAACAATAGATCAGTGGAACTACTGAGATACAAATAGATTTTACCATTACTTTAGCTTATCCAATTAATTTAACCAATCTGTAGTTACATGAGATTCGTTAAATAATAATAAAAAAGGAAGCCAGTTTAATGTGTTTTAAGATGAAATTACAATTTGACTTTAAATTTACCTTGGCAATCAGATAAACTTGCAGAAAACCATCACATAAACATGCAAATAATATTGTCTAGAATATAATTAAATAAGTGTCCTTAAAATAATTATTAGTGTCCTTTTTTATTTGACTCTTTTATCCTTATTTCTTCTGCTGTGCTTCGAAGTGCAGTTACAAGAACAACAACAAACATAAATGATTTGCAGTATTTTTTTAATTACATAAAATGCGAATGTAAATGTAAATAATGCTTTATTGAAATCCATCTAACATACAATGTGTGGAAAGAAATTTGCGTTGCTTTCTTAGTGGGCAAAGGGTTCACAAGTCTGGAGAGGAAGTTAAAATGCATGAGGTTTCTCATCACACCTAAGCCAGTTTTCCTGTAGTGTTTCAGACTAAGCAGACCACAGTTTTTACCAGCCAACAGTCACAAAGACCAACAGAAGGATGCTCTGTATCGCTCTCCTGATTGCTGTACTGCCCTGTATGGCCAAAGGTAAGTCAATTCACCTCGATACGAAGTTTTTTTTGTATAGACATGTACAATTAGACCTCCTTTTCCTGATTGCGCATTACATCTTCAGCAAGAATCAAATCATAGCCGATGAATCACCCTGACTTACTTAATCACCAAAATACATTAACCTGCAGGGAATAGATGAATGTTGAATGTCCAGTTGTGAAAGATTAAAGAAATCAAGGATTTTTTACTTATATTTTTTAGGATGTGCCTTGTGTCATTATTTATTTATTTTAGAATATCTTTATATATGCAGCTATATATGGTAATTTCATATATAATGTTATTATTGTTACACAGAGTCCAAGCATTAATAATAAAATAAATAATTTAAATGAAATAAATAATAAACAGAATACTTTTTCTAATTGTCTTTCATGGTTTTTGCAAAGAGGTTTCCGTTTTAAATTTATAAAGTCTATATAAAGATTTTAAAATGTACCTTTAAAACTAAAATTTAATTTTGATGCTCTCATAGCAATCTAACATATAATTGGTAACACTTTATTTTGATATAATCAACATTTTGTTGATTGTAAGTATAACTTTGCCACTCCACGTCAACTAGCATTCATTAGACTAGCTACTAGTAGACTGTCTCAAACTTTTGCTTGATGGTTCCCTAAAAACACATTCAACTGAATATAAATAACGTCAAATTTATCTATTCACACTCTAACTTTAACATGCCATTGTAAATTTACTGAAGTGGACCATTAATATACAGTGTAACCCAACATTTTTATGCTGTGTCCTTTTTGTTATCAGTCCTAGCCTTCAAATGTGCATGCAGCAACATTTATAATCCAGTGCATTAACTAATTTTTACACCACATCATGTCAGAAGAGCACAAAACCAACTGTGTGATTGGGAAATCAGGTGTGTTATGTCTGTGGCTTTGTAACAGTCCTATCTAGCTTTGGTGTGTCCTGTGTCTGACACAAAGCAGAAGTGAAAGTGGGAATGGGAAACAAACCCCTGGGATGTGGCTGTGCAATGGGCCACCGGTGCAATGTGTTTCCTGAGGGACCCAATCAGAGGGGCTGCTTCTACAATGTTTCAGACATTTCCCCCCTTCATATAAAGCCATTTCATGACTTCTCTCGTTTCCCTTTTCTAAAGTTAAAAATAATGTTTGGGCCCCTTCTTCAAAAAAATGACGAGACCCTGTGCTGTTGCAAAAACAGTGATCCAAACTCTCGCAATATCCGCTATTTCACGCTTCATGCTGGAAACAGATGTACATTTTGCACAAACCACATCCATACATGTCCACACTATTAATATATGTTGTTGATCCAGGATATCCAAGAACATCAAGACCGATAAAACGTGTATGCATGTAAGGGAAAGCATACATCGTAGTCCCTAATCTAAAAGATATGAAAAGTTTGTGAAGCAGAAAGTGAGCGATGTTAAGAATTAACCTCCATTCTTATGGAAAAAGATGAAAGTTCAGCTGCTCCTTTTCTGAGAAAAGAAACTCACACAGGTTTGGAACAACATGAGGGGGAGTAAATAATGACCAAATTTTCATAATCAGTCGAACTATGCCTTTAATAATTATTTTTGTTATGTTTTCCAGAAAAAATGCTAGCCTTATGTATATATATATATATATATATATATATATTTTATTTATTTATTTTTTTTTTTGCAGTGTAAAACTTGGTCAATATTTATTTTGCATTATTTTTACCATCTTTTTGTCCTGCAGTATAAATATTTAAAGGCACGCACAATCTATGTAGTCTCTCTCAGTTCACTCTAACATGAAAACTTGGGTAAAATGTACTCATCCTCAGGCCTTCTAAGATATAAAAGTTTGTTTCTTCATCAGATTTGGAGAAATTTACCAGTATATACCTTCCTCAAGTGAATGGGTGCCGTCAGAATTAAAGTCTAAACAGCTGATAAAAACATCACAAGTAATCCACATCAAAAAACTAAAAAAACAAAACAAAAAAAATCCATCATTTAGACACTTTAAACTTCAAACCATTGCTTCCAGCCAAAATATAATCCATATAGGCCATAATCCATAATAGGCCTGAATCAAGAGAGAATTATGTACTGATCAAGTTCTGTTTACAAGTGAAAAACTCTTAATATATATATATATATATATATATATATATATTATGGACATTTTCAAGCATTTTTATGAATTATGGTTATAGATTTTAACCAGGAAGCAACGGTTTAAAGTTTAAAAGTCTTAAGGATTGCTTTGTTTCTTACAAACACACCTTTTCTCTTCACAAGATTTTAACTGTTGGACTAGAGTGTCCATTCTCTGCAGAGCATCCATTTTGTGAGGAAATGATGCAATGCTGCGTTTCTCCAAATCTGGAGAAAAAATATCTTGGTTGACATTTCGGTTGAACTGCTTCTTAAATATGAGGTCATTAAAGCTCCAATACCTTTCAGAATATTTTGTGATGGAGTGTAATCCCAGCTAATATAGAACGTCCTCATCACTTCTCAAAAGGTTCTCTAAAAATTATCAAACATGTTCTTGCATAATGTTAGTAGAACATTTCCTTAACGTTATCTGCAATTGATAAATGTTTTGAAAAACCTTAGCATAAAAATTTTACCATTGCGTTGTTAATGGAACATTCAAAAAAACGTTAGTATTAGAAACATCCTCACTAATTTGTTAATGAATGTTCTAACATAAAATTTTACTTAATGGGAACATTAGGATAACATTCTTAGAACATTAATATAACAAGAGACTAAAATGTTCTAAAAACATTTTGAACCAAACAAGAACGTTAATACAACATCTAAAAAACTGGACGTTTTGAACATTATAAGAACGTTCAAACGTTTTTGTAACTTAATGGGAACGTTCCTCAAATCCAGTTCTGGAGGGCCGCTGATCTCAGAGTTTAGCTCAAACCATGATTTCCTGTATCAGGTGTATTTGATTAGGCCTAGTGTTAAACTCCTAAACTCCTAGTGTTAAGCCACCAGGGTTGGATTTGAGGAACCCTGACATACATTAAAACATGTTTGAGGGGAAATTTTGAAGCCTGCTATATGTGTGCTCCCTTTAGCAAATGAAGAAACTATCAGCCCATATGATATGACAATGAGTCATTTGGATAAGAACTCAGCCCCCGACACCAGCAAGAGTTCGCCCGAGGTGTCGCCGTCTTCGCCATGCTGTGGACTGGACGAGCTGAAGCATTCACTCTCCCAGCTAATCCAGGAAGAGCAGGAGAGCAGGGGCTGGTACGGCGAAATGGTGAAGATCCTAAATCAGCTGGTGCAAGAAAACAAGGAGGTGGCCAGCATTCAGGCTGAGATGCTGAAGGTCCTACGGGCCACGAGCGACCAGGGCGAGCAGCAGGTGCTCCATCTCCAGAGCATGGCTCGCCTCCAGAGCCTCCTTGTGGAGAACCACCAGGCCTTGCTGCTGCAAGTGTCCCGCATTGCTACCACACTGCAGGATTCGGCTAAGAGACAGAGCAAATAAATTCATGGGCAAAATGGCCACATGCGATGGCATATTATACTTGTACTAACAAAAAGGCAGTCAATAATAGTAAAAAAAGAAGAAAGAATAACAATAACCTAGCTATCGTAATCAATAAATGAAATGAAGTTGATGTTTTGTGTTACTCTCTATATAACATCACACTTGAAAGTTCTGCTTTCTGGAATGATTTTTTTTTCTTGTACTGTTTTGTGTTATGGTTCATCTAACCTGTTGCATGAAGAAATATTAATAAACAAGCTACTGATTACATCAAGGATCATTATTGAATCATTCAATCTGTTTGATTGTATATCTTTGCACAGCATATTTCTATATGCAATTTTTTTTTACTTTTTTTCACTGTAAAAAATGGAACGGCACATTTTCCAGTTCATAAAACCTTCTTAAAGTCTTAAATGCTATTTTCTTTAAACTACATAAAAACTCTTGTCAGACCAACAAAATTACCCCAAATGTTGCCCCAACTAGTCACAGTTGTCTGAACAAAGAATTTCATGTTGTTTAAGTGTTAAGACTACCCAGAGTTAAGAGTTCTTGGCATGCATTGCAGAATAACTAAATTATGCAGTTACTATTATATAGGAATATTATTTTGCTGTTTGCGGACTCAAACGTATTATTAGTTATTTGTTGCACTGTGATATAAATAGATACTTTTTTAACTTGTCACCGTTCTTGAGGTTAGTGTGTCTAGTTTTGAGGCTTAGCCTGTATTCAACCACCTATGTTTTTTTCCTGTATATATTAGTCTTGTAAGTTGTCTTACAAGAAAAAAAAAACAAAAAAAAACAAAATTATTTTAATCTATGTTCAAGATAATAAAGTTTGTTAGCTGATCAAACAAGAGAAATGTGATTGTACCTAGCGACTTGGGTTGAATGAACAACTTGGTCCAAAGTTGAGTAAACTCAAAAAAAAAAAAGCTGTGCAGTGAGTTGCCTTGAAAGTTTAAGTTAAGTCAACTTTTAATTTTTTAAAGTGTTGAGTTTCTCTGCTCTTCTGTGTGTCTGAGCAGATCTTTCCATACCAGTGATAAAGCTGAACCTCTCTCTGCTGAATCAATCTGAGGTGGTCTGGTCAGCTAACAAACCCTTTACTCTGAGCTGCGAGGGACAAGCAGATATCGTATGGAAGCCAAGTCCCAGAAATCGTGCCTCACAAAAGACCATCAGCATCCCAAAGCCCACTACAGACCACACAGGAACATACCGTTGCAGTTACAAGAATCAAAAAGACTTGTACTCAGAGATCCACATATATGTTCAAGGTATGTGAACTATTAAACATTTAGAAGAAATATCTAAAGGTCAATGCTAATATGTGTTTTGGGACGATCTGTGAAATTGATTTCAAAATTGACCTTAATGAGCAATGAAAATTTTACCTTGACATTTAATGAGTAGCACTTAAAATAGTGCTTTTCAGCACCTGCACTTAACTGTGAAGATGTACAAACACCAAGAACATATCGGAAATAAAAAACACAGGCTGAATTGTCTGTATGTTTTACTGCAACAGATTCTGTCAAAGCCTTTACTACCCCTCAAAGATCGATAATAGTTGAAAAAGAAGGCTCAAACTGCTTGCTGGACTGCTTGGTGACAAACCCAGAGAGTACTGAGTATTTGCTCCAGATGGCAAATGGATCTGCTGTCCCATCTGAGATTAATTACACTGCGGATCCCAAACGTGGCATACTGATTCGAAATCTTCATCACAGCTACACCGGAGATTATGTTTGTACTGTCAAAATGAATGGAGTCCAAAAGAAGTCTGACGTCTTCCAAATAACTGTCCTAAGAAGTGAGTCATGTTAATCTTGTACACAGTTTTGTATGATGTCATTAATAAGAAACACACCAAGAGTCTTATCGTATCGTACCAATTAATCACTACCCATCTATTTACCACAGAAGCCCAGCAACCGCCAGCGGTGTCACTTCCAGCCAATCAGTACGTGCGAACTGTTGGTGAAACGCTGCAAATCCTTTGTCACGTTGAAAACCCAGATCATTCATATAACATCACCTGGAGCTCTTCAGAAAAGGTGAAGTGATGCATTTTAAGAATTTGATATGATCAAACATGAAACAAATTGTTAGATCATTGGTGAGGAACTGAATTGATTACGCAATATAGTGGGCATCATGGTATTTTTGGTCTTAAAACTTCTTGAAAATGTGGCCTTGGGCCATTACACAGTTTCTTAGTCTATATCTGAGTCTTGGCATGTGGTCACAGATATGACCTCAGTCCGTTAGGAAATTCTAGTCTCTTAGTCTCATGTCTCCTAGAAAGTTACAGGCAGGTGTGTTTGATTAGAGTTGGAGCTAAATTCTGCAGGACACCGACCCTCCAGGACTGAAGTTGCCCACACCTGGTCTAAAGTGATCCAATCATTTTGTATGTAAATCAAATCAAACCACTGATAATCTTGTCTAAACACTGTAAAATGACCTTGATTTTAACTGTAAAAAAATTTAAAATGCTACGGTAAAAATCTGTTAAATGGTTTATGGTAAATTCCTGTAAAATTTACAGGGAGAAAGCGTAAACTGATTTTCCCAGAATTCCCTGCATTGCATTTCATTGCAATTGTCTGCATTTGGTGCTTATCAGTGCATTTCAAAGCTACAAAACAGATTTCAGTAATTAAATAGGTAGGTATATTAATGTTATTAATCAGTTAATGAAATTACGGTATTTAACTGTAAATTTAACTTAAAACTGCAAAACCTTAAAACGTTGTTACCGTATTTTGTACAGTTGAGTTTTTTACAGTGTACATTTAACCATACCATGGCAAAACAATTTACCTCTTTGTTTACATTTGGTTGCAGTAAGGCCCGATATACTCATAGAAAGTTGTTTTCTTTTTTGGCTTATGGGAAAAAAGAAAACTAACTAACTTAGCAGCAATATACTCTTATTGAACATCCTAAACGCTGCATTTATATTAATACATAAAGCTACAGGCTTTTCACGCAACAACAAAACAAAAATAACATCAGTGGGAAAACAACAGTTAGGAAAGCACCATCATTGGAGATGTGAATATATTTACAGTAGCTCTGCAGTTCAGCACGTAGTAATGTCAAGTTATTTATAGTAGTAGAACTACTTACTTTTGCAGTGTCTGTCACCTTATTATTTTTATTAACTTATCCTATTATGCCGTTTCCAGTATTGCCTTTCATGCGTTGTATAATGTAGTTGTATGTGAATATAAAATATATGAAAATTTGTAAATCTGAAAGTGCGAAAGTGCATGATAAATAAAGTTATTGTCTCCCAAAAGAATCAACTCTATACAGTGGGGGAACTACGTATGATGTTGCTTTGTAGGCAAAAACCCAGAAAAGAGTTAGCATTTTAGCCCTTGCGGTTCCATCGTCCCAGAGGCAATGGGAGTTTGGTTAAATCCTCTAAAATAAAGTCCATAGTTCACACAAGCTCAGCTTTACTTTCACGTTTTATTCTATGACATAAAACACCCCAATCTAAACTGTTATGTTTCTTGAAAAAGACGATTTCTAACAAGTTACTAACTGGGACTACAGTTGCTTTTGGAGACATTTAACAGCATCACACCGAACAGTTTATCAAGTTTCAGGATTTTCCAATTGTAGAATAACCTATTAATAGTTTACCGCATTTTATATTGTTGTTCATGCCCAAAAAGCAAACTGAAAACCTTCAGAGGGAAGATACTCAATTATCAGTCAATGATACAGAGACTCTCGTACCATAAGGTAAACACATACGATTATTTCATGTAAACACCACATTTACCAGCTTAGTCGTAGTGAAAGTGCAGCTTTAACAATGCATAGTGCTTAATGGCCTATGGTATGTTTACGACCACAAGAAGCTGTTAGAAAGCATAGAAGATTTTCTAGAAGCAAGGATAAAATATAGCCTAACAGGGTGGAACTTTACGAGTGTGACATGCAGGAGAATATTTTAAAAACTAAAAAAAGGTAGGAGTGAGAGGTAACATTTACCTCCATTTGTACAGTTAAATTCTAGCTAAAAAACAACCCTTGAAAATGATCTTAGTGGAACTGTAGTCTATTTTGTAATACAAGGAAGTACATCCTAACAGGGTGGAAAATGAGTTTAGGGACACTGTAAATGAAGAAAATTGTAAAACAACAACAACAACAACAAAAAACAATATATATATATATATATATATATATATATACTTTCACATGATTTATATGTATGAGTAGATGAAGTTTAGCCTAGTCTATAACATATTTGAAAATTTTTATGTTTTTATAAAATGTTATATATTTTATGTTATATAAAATGTTTTTATAATTTCACGGTTTATATTTCTAGTTGATTATTTTGCACTGAGGACACATGAAATTGAAAGCATATATTAATAAAAAGGTGTGTAAAAAACTAAATAATATTTTTAATGTCTATTATTGTTTAAGTGATAAAGCATACCATATATATATATATATATATATATATATATATATAAAATTTAAACTATTCGTTATAAATATGTGACTGTTTTAGAGAAAATATGAGTAAATCACACTGTATAACAGGAACGACCCTTTTAAATTTCAGCGCTTTTATTTAGTCAATATTCATAAAAGAAGAATTATTATCTGAAGATTACAGTATCTTGATGATAATCCAAAAGCCTATGGAAAAATCCCATTAGCTTTTTGTCGAGATTTTTTGTCCCATTAGCTTTTTGTGCGATGCTAACAGACGATCCACATACAAAGTGACGTCATAGTTCACTCACTCTGTATAGCCTAAATGAGTCATTAGTAATTTGAATCTCATTTCAGCTGGTATACTTGTGTAGTTTTGTATAGTATAAGTACTGTTGAGTGGTGTGTTTACAAAATTTCAAGCAGAAGAAGTACTCTTCACTGATGCAGTTATCTAACCAAAAAAAAAAAAAACACTCAAATTGAGTACAACCTCACGGTTTCATTTCCCATATCTGGTTGTGGTTCAGCATACTATGATATACAGTGGTGTGGATTTGGTTTGGTGAAAATCTGTTTGGATCAGGAAAACATTTCATAGCGCTTGCCGTGTCTTAATAGTATATCTCAGTTTTCATGAAAATAATAATGTGCAAAATAATGTGTCTTCTCCGGGTGCATCTAGAGTTGCCTTGGTTGTTCACGTTGTTACATTTATGATGAGTTGCAAAGCTTTATTTCTTTTTAATTGTTGTTGACTGGAAAGAAAACACAACATATTTTTCAGGAGAATGTAACCAGATCCAGATCCAGACCAAACATAGTCCTAAGAACTATATACATAATACATCACCAAAAGTTTTCTAGCTTGTTTATTTTTTTATATAAGAATATCACTGTAACAAATGGTTGATGAAAGGCAACCCACTGCAAAAGACACAGGAGTGTTTACCCTGAAAGTGGTGTGGGCTACGTCAATCATTTGTTTGTGATTTTCTTATAAAAGGACTCAGTATAGTCCTGCATGTTTTCAGTTCAAAGCCAAGCTATGCAGTTCCTCCGATTGCATTTCAGTTCAGTTTTATTGGAATTTTGTCAGTGAATATAATGCCATTTTATTCTGAATGCATACTAGATTAAATAACTTGTTATGATGGTTTGTCTTATCCAGGTACTGAATACTGAAAAAACAAAGAGAGACAAAAAATGTGAACAAGTTTGCAGCATTCATGTTTTGACCCTACATCAAGTGAAACTATCAAACACAGGGAATTTAACCTGCACTGGCCAAAACGAAGCTGGAAAAAACAGTGTCACAGCAGTTCTTAAGGTTGTAGGTAGGTTACTTCATGTCGCATACTGATTTTATTCAAGTTTTGTTGTTGAAAATTGTGTTTAAGTTGTGGTCTTGTTGTCTTCTTTCAGATAAACCGTATATAAAGCTTAAACCCATCTTGTCCTCTGAATACAAGGTGAATGGAACAGATATTGAGGTGATGCAAGGGGATACAGTTAAACTTGCTGTGCAAATTGAAGCATATCCAGAAGTTAAACGGACAAGTTGGAAAACTCCCAAATCAAATCACACCTACGAGGAGACATTTAACAAGATCAATAATAGGTTAGTTCCAGAGGCGTCATGCCCATTCAAAATAAGGTGAGACGTGCCCCCTCAGATTTTTGAAACAAGTGGATTTCGAGTGCACATTCCAAAAGACAAAAATAGCTAATATTTTCTATATTTAATATGATCACTAGTTTTAGAGCATTTCCGTTCCCAAAAAAGTGGGAACCAATGAGAAACGAGCATAAAGGTTGTTATGCATAGGTTACATTATTAGGGTACTTTGGCCATTTCCCACTATAGATTAAAATAATTTTAATAAAAACAAACAAATAAAAACGAAACAAAAAAAACCTAAGTGCTATTATGGACCTAGATCATTCAGATACTTCAGTCGAACAGCCTTTCGAATTTGTTATTTTTGCATGTGTTTCCCATAATTCACTAGTTCATTTATATATTCATTTGTTTATTGTATGACTTTATTATTATTATTGATTACTGGTGACATTAACTGTGATAAACTAAACACGGTATATCAAATTTTACAATGAGCACGCAGCTATGGAAGGCAGCCGAAAATCTTTGAACAGAGCACATGACATTTCATGATCAACACACACTGTTTGAATATGTTTCTCAACACGTACACATTTAGGCTGTAGTTAAAAGCAGTTGAAGGGGAAAAAGAAAAATTATTTACATTTACCCACATATTAATACTTACTTTAACTCACTGCTAAAGTAAATGAATGCTAAAGTAAAGTATTTGATAAGAACTAAACAACTAAAAGTGACATAAGAGTGACATCACGCACAAAGCACTCTCTCTCATGAACACATATAGGCTATGTATATATATATACGTCTGATGTTTGCCAGTGTACCATTACAACATTAAAACTTCAGCACACTCATGAATCTACGGCACTACTTAAGTTACAATTGCTTTTGGAAACAGAAGCAAAACTAAGATGAATCATAAGACGATTCTGTGACTTTTGGGAAATGAGAACCAGAAACATGTATCTATTAAATGCGAACAAGCTCTATATTGTTAAGTCTCAATAATCATGTGCTCATATTTAACAGTGAAAACCACATGTCCACAATTGTGCTGAAAAAAGTTGGAGCGCGACATTATGGTGACTACATCTTTACTGCCTGGAGTGCCAGAGTCAATGCTTCAGTTATTTTAACAGTTCACGTCTACCGTAAGTCCAGTTGCTTAATAGAGATTTTAAAAAATGACCAAAATCGAGGTTTGATCATGTTTTCTTTCCATCATACAGAGAAGCCCAGAACTTTGATTAAGTGGGAAAATGGATTTATAATTTGTATGGCAACCGGTTATCCAACACCCAGCATTCAGTGGTTCCAGTGTAAAGATGCCAGAGCTATGTATGTATCATTTTTTAGAAAATTGAATCACATATACAGTGTAAGGTAATATGTGACCCTGGAGCCCAAAACCAGTCTCAAAGGGATACTCCACCCTAAAATGAAAATTTTGTAATTAATCGCTCACCCCCATGTCGTTCCAAACTCAGAAAAGCTTTGTTCTTCTTCTCAACACAATTTACGATATATTTAGATGAAAACCAGGAGAGGCTTGTGACTGTCAGATTGACTGTCAACACCCAGAAACGTTTGAAAGATGTTGTCACAAATAGGCCATTAGTGATTCTGTCGTAACATTATGAAGATATGAGAATACTTTTTGTACACAAAGAAAATGAACAACTTTTGTGAACAATTTGTTTCTTATTATTCGCTATTTTGGAGAGTATCTGCTGAATGCAAACTGCTTATGCTCTTCAGTGTCAGCTGCAACACACAGATACGTTTTCTACGTTCATTTATGCTCTGATTTGTAAAAATGTGGCCTGGCTGACACAGAAGGGCAAACGTCCAGCAAATAATCTCCAAAAATGCGCTACAATGATGCAACGGAGTCAAATTATTTTGGGGTTTTTTTGGCCTACAAAAAGTATCGGTTTCAGAATAACATGATTATTGACAAAATTTAAATTTTTGTTTGGAGTAACCCTTGTAAAAAAGTTAAATATTTAAAATATGTTTATTTCATACAAAGTATAGTTCAAATCTATTAACATATTTACTGACAGATAACTCCAGACCTACTGATATAAACATTTTAATTTAACTTTATTTGCAATATTACTTGTGCACAATGCATATTTCTTATTAATAAGCCTAAAATGCGTGTTTATGTCATTTTTAATAAGGATTGTGTAATATTGTCCTTTAAAAGCCAAATATTTAAAGTGTACCTAAAGTACAGTATACATGCAATCGTTCCACTTTAACACAATCATATATACTAAGTATGACTTTAATTGGTCTTCAGCACTACTTCTGTACAATTAAAGTGCAAAATGAGTTTAATGAGTTTTATTAAGTACATAAACATCAAAATGTATCTGTATATACATTTATACATTGATACTGAGCATGAAATAAATGTAACTCAAATATATTTAACTTAAGTATATTTATTTTTCACTAGGGAACGCTTTAAGTAGCACAAGTATATTTGTAGCAATAGCACAATATACATTGTATGGATCAAAATTATAAATTTTTCTTTTATGGCAAATATTATTTATTATATTAAGTAAAGATCATGTTCCATAAAGATATTTTTTTACATTTCCTACCGTAAATATCACAAAACTTGATATTTTTGATCAGTAATATGCATTGCTCAGTAATTAATTTGGACTGGTTTTGTGGTCTAGGGTCACATATGGTATGTTTAACAAGATAAGTTCAGAGCATGCTCTAATTTAATGATTTTATTATAATTGGATGACAGGTGTAGTTATAACCAAACCTCAGCTGTGGAATTAATGGCCGACCAGTCCATTTTAGGTGACGTCACAGAGTATGAGCCAGTGCTGGTGAAGAGCGTCTTACCGGTGACAAACGCAAATACTACTTTAACCTTCGAGTGTGTGGCTACAAACATTGCTGGACAAGATCATGACATCTTTACCTTTAAAGTTTCATGTAAGGGAAATTGTAATGTGCCTGCAGCTGAGCTTGTTTTTGTGCATTTTGGTCATCTGATGTATCTGTAATGTGCATAGATGTCCTTGGTAGCACATCATTATGGTCAGCTTCAGTGTGGATCACTGCTGTTGTCATCGGAGCCTTGTGCCTGGCCATATTAGGGATGCTGATCCTCTTCTACAAGCACAGAAAGGTATGTTTTTCAGTTACAGTATACTCACGAATGACACAGTAAATAGCTTTTTAACACCACCTACCTATTTTTTAAGGCATACAAGTATGAAATCCAGTGGAAAATCATTGAGGCCAATGATGGGAACAACTACACATTCATTGACCCCTCTCAGCTTCCGTACGACAAAAAGCTGGAGTTTCCTCGAAATAAGCTGAAGCTTGGTACTGTAACCTCGATTATGCTTGCTGTTTTACATTAGTTTATAATAGTGTTTTTGTTATTGATGATGAGAACCAACAAACAATTCATCGATTTTTACTTCAGGACAAGTTTTAGGAGCGGGAGCTTTTGGGAAGGTGGTGCAAGCGACCGCTTATGGGCTTATCAAAGACGAAAGTGTCACACGAGTTGCAGTGAAAATGCTCAAGCGTAAGTTAAAGATACATATTATGACAGACTGGAGTGAATTTTATGTACACACAATTTATATTAGGTGGCCTTGACTACAATGTACTTGCATTAGAAAATAATTACAATGTAATTATTGTGTCTATATTGTATTGTAAATCACTTTTGCTGCTATTGAGGTGGATACAGGTACAGTAAGAATAGGGACAGGTTTGGTGGTATGGGTTGGTTTAAAGGTGGGTTGAGGTGTAAGGGGTGGGTCAACAGTGTAAATATAAATGTAATTACAGAAATGATTCACATATGTAATTACACAGGCCTGTAGGTATTTTATAAATATCTCTTTTTCTCTTTGCGTGCCTCCTGTTAAGAAAACCTTACACAAACATTCTTTTCTGAATCAAACAGCTAGTGCTCGCTTTGAAGAAAAAGAAGCACTCATGTCTGAACTGAAGATCTTGAATTGTATTGGTCCACATGAAAACATAGTCAATCTGCTGGGTGCATGTACTCAAGGAGGTAAGTCATATTTTCTAAATATAAAATACATGATCATATTTTGAATGAAACATGAATAGGTAATCAAATAGCAGACACTTTCATTAAAAGTGTTAAAAAAATAGGGCCCAAAATCAACATAGAAATTGTGACACCACTATTTTCTCGGTTTAAAATCCCGGCAATGCCGAGTGGTTGAAAAGAATAATTAATATTTGAATTGGGGAGTTAGTTTTAAGTTCTGAAAGTAGGTTTTTATTGTACTTCTCATTTTTGTGCAATGATTTCTTTAAATATTGTTCTATATTTTTTGTGCATAGTTATTAAGGAAGTATTTCCACCACTGATTAAATCCAGAATTGCACAATATCAACAATATATGCAATTGTGTGTATATATATATATATATATTTATATATATATTTATACACACTTGCAATCAGAAATATTCAACCCCCTCACCTCATTAGACAATATAGTGATGTTGATAAAAGATAAAGAAAATAAGTGAAAAATAAAACTTGTGAAATAACAAGCAATATTTATTGATACATATTTTAGTTATTTTGACAACAGAAGTTGACTTAACTTTGAAGTTCAAATGAAAATTGTAAGTCTTGTAACACATGAGCATGTGCAGTATTATTCAACCCCCAGCTTCAGTACCTTGTGGAGC
>JAUMHI010000067.1:11159694-11171743 GCA_032359435.1 Enteromius unitaeniatus | reverse complement strand
AAAGAGCAGCTTAAAGAGCAGCTGAAGACTCTGAGGTAATACTTAATCATGGTATGGTTTATTTATTCATAAGGACTACATGATATGTGACGGTTTTGCATCTTCTTTGCTTTGTCTTTAGCTTTGGAATCCTTGGAAAGCCTTTGAGACAGTTTAGCTCCGAGACGCTGAAGGCCCAGGAAGGCCAGAGTGAAGAGGAGACTGAGAATGAGGAAGACGAGGACAGTAACAGCGATGGAGTGAACGCTGACCCACACGTACTCATCAGGAGTAACAAAACCTCTGTCACTGGTCAAAGATCACTCACCACAGCTACAGACAAACGCCTGCGCTCTAGCCGAGCTGACTTCTCCAGAGCTACCACCGAAGCAGTGTCCTCGGACACTGAATAAATCAGAAAAACGAATGTGTTTATAGCATTTTTCTGTTGCTCTAGTTATTATCTACATATAGTACTATATATGGGGATTGCTGGCTATAATCATATTTAATCACAAGAAAAAACTATATGACCACTAGATGGCACTTTTCAATATAGTCACTCAATTCTAGCTCAAGCCAGTAAATTGTGCTTCAGATAAAAAAAATATGATAATAAATTATATATATATATATATATATATAATAATACAATAAACTATATAAATAATAAAAAAAAAAATGCATTTCCCCCCACTTTCACTGACATTCAGTTTAACCATTTAAATGAAAGTTGATTAGGGATTATTACAGTCTTAGATAAATGAGTGATTAGAAACAACCTTGATTTGGTGCATTATTGGTGTAATTTATTTATTTTTTTAATGCAGTGTCCTTTTTTAAACTACTTGGACCATTCACACACTCTCAAAATTCTCAACAAACACTCACACACCACCACAAAATGTTAATTACATCATTTTAAATCAGTTGTTGTGTTGTTGTTTTTTTGCTCCAGAACAACAACAAGCCAGTTATTTGCTCCACAGACCAAACATGAAAAAATGGTGCCATCAGCAGGTGGACAACAAATTAATTTTGAAGCCTTGATCACCAAATTAAAGCCTTCAATTAGACAAAAGGTTTGAGTTATCTCTTAGCAATGTACTGCCTTTCAAATTCACCGGATTTAAAGCAAAAACAAGACTTCATTTATTTATTTATTTGTAGATTGCCATTAGTAAATCAAGACAATGGCTACTCGGAAAAGATTAAGGAATTAGGAAAAACAGGCTTATTCTCTATGACACTGTTTACCACTTGACCAAGCTTTCTCAGATTGTCCATTAAGGGGAATCATTGCATTGAGAATTCATGATGAATCATTGAATATATACACTGAAAATATTGAAATGAAATGATTATTTAATTTATAAATATTATTTATTATTTTATTTTGAAAGTAAGGGAAGAAACAGGGAAGAGGAGACAGCCATGACCAAATCAGTCCCGACGCAGGGTGGGCCAAATGATATATTCCTGGTGGGCCGGGGTAATGAAGGACCGATAGTCAGTAACGCCGCTCTCTATACACAGAGTCTGCGTAGGGCACCAGCTCCCAGGGGGACACCATCCCAGTTTCTTAAAAAAAACTTTCATTTAATATTGCATAACAATGAGGCACGATATAATATATGGTTTAATTAAGGTTTTATTAAATAACACTGTAAAAATACATACTAAAATGCCTGCAAAGGGCACCAAAGGCCTGGTAATTTGAGACCAATCACACTGTATTAATAAAATCATATATGCTAGTTTCAGTCTAGGGCTGCAAAATGTATAATTTGTCATTTATAAATAATTCAATGTTATTAAAATGTTTTCATTTACTTTTATATTTTATGAAAGCTCTGTTATCGGCTAGTAGGTGTTTTTGTTTAGTTTGTTTGAGGGAGGGGGCACAACAATACTATTTGCTTAGGGCCCCCATCTGGCCAGCAACGGCCCTGGGTATAGTGGATATACTTTTAATTAAAGTCCTCATTTTTTAAGGGAAAGAATGAAAGCCTGTTATAAACATTAGTCTTGCTTTTAATTCCCCCATTTGCACATTGTCACTTCTGCTACTTCATTATTAAGGGTCATTATGAAACTTATATTAGCCACAACAGATGGACAAACTTTGCAATAAATAATTCACATTTTGCAGGATTAAAAAACATTTCGTTTTATAATGAGCTATTGATTTGCTATTTTTATTTTACCACTTGGACCTGGACCAAATTAAAAACAGAGATGAAATAGGAAGCAATAGCAGGACAAGGACTAAGGAACATCCTGGGATGCCTTGGGTAAACAAAGCAGGAACAAAACTACTTTTGCTAATAAAAATGAACTACTGTGTAGGAGTTAATGAGCTCCAGAGGATGGCAGCAGCGTCCAGACGAGAGCTGAAGCTCAAATCCTACGAAGAAGGAGAACCTGAAGAAGGACAGGAATATTTGCTCCGTGTTGATGTTGGAGTCTAGTCTGCGATGAGCGATCGCTTTGTAAAACCAGGTAAGAGTGTAGAAGTAATGCTACATGTTTATGAAACGTGTGAAGTGTGATATTGTG
This sequence comes from Enteromius unitaeniatus, assembly GCA_032359435.1. Taxonomy (NCBI): domain Eukaryota; kingdom Metazoa; phylum Chordata; class Actinopteri; order Cypriniformes; family Cyprinidae; genus Enteromius; species Enteromius unitaeniatus. The sequence goes on along the minus strand of JAUMHI010000067.1, from coordinate 11,169,205 downwards.
AGAGTACACAGCAGCAGAAGTTCAGATTATCATCTCTGCCTCGCTCTCATTCATTCTGAACTTTCCTGGGAGCTGTGAACGATGAGAGGAGCTGCTGCATGACTAATGCAGAACAGGGCGAAAGAACTATAACCAGACAAATACTGAGAGACCATTGAAGACATTAGTGTTTGACAGCTCAGGTCCTGAGACGTGGCAGCTGGTGTTGAGTGTCTCCAGGATTCATTAAAGTCTGAACAAACACTTCTAGATTCCAGCAGAGCTGTCAGGGCGTTACAAATAATAGTAATGCTGGTTTTAGCCCCTTTAATGTTGTAAAAGCATTACAAAATAATTTTGCCCTCTATATTTTACAGTCCAAGGAAAATACATCCAACTAGCATTTGAAGAAACTTCAAGTGTTTTACAATTTTCCAAATGAATAAAAAAAATCCTGTAATTATTATTAAAATTTTTATTTATAAAATATTTATTCCTGTGATACAAAGCATCATTACTCCAGTCTTTCAGAAATCATTCTAATCTGCTGATGTTTTATTATCAGTGTTGGAAGTGTTATCAAGTATTATCAAGTTTTTCTTTGATCATTAAAATATTAAAAAGAGCAGCATTTATTTAAAATGGATAATAATGTTCAGGTCTACTGTTACAGTAGTTTACCGTTTCACTGCTGTTCAGAAGTTTGGGATCAGTACTTTTTTATTCTTTCTTCTTTGAAAGAAAGGAATACTTTTATTAACCAAGGATCTATTAAATGAACAAAAAAGTCATAGATTCACATTTTAGAAATGTTTTATATTTGGTAAATAAATATGTTGTTTTTTACTTGTTATTCATCAAAGAATCCTGAAAAAAAAACAACACACAGGTTCCAAAAAATATATTTGGCTGCACCACTGTTTCAAACATTGATAATTCTGGAAATATTTCTGAGAGGATCATGTGACACTGAAGACTGGAGTAATGATGCTTTGTATCACAGGAATAAATATTTTAAATTATTTTAAATTGAAATAATATTTCACAATATTACAGTTTTATCTGGATTTTTAATCTAATAAATGCAGCCTTGATGAGCAGAAGAAACATCTTAAAAAAACATTAAATATCTTACTGACCCCTACATTTTTAAACGATAGCGTGTGTGTGTGTGTGTGTGTATGTATATGTGTATATATATATATATATATATATAATTATTTATTTTTTTTTTCAGTCCAAACTGCTTGTAAAAGTGCATGCGGCACCGGATGACCCCTTTAAATAATTTTGTCCTCTAGTCTTCTAGTAGACTATCCCATCCATATTTGCCTTTTGCCTAAATGTAGGCAACTGTAAAATCTGAAGTTTATTTTCTTGCCCCTGAATCTATTTTAGAAGATGTTGAATCTAAATATGTTTTCATTTTCACAAACATATTTCATATTGAGCCACACCTTTTACATCATATCTTCATTATAGTGACTCTGTACCACAAATCCAGTCATAAGAGTACATTTGTTGAAGTTGAGATTTCTCCATCACCTGAAAGCTGAATAAATAATCTTTCCATTGATGTCAGTTAGTTGGGCAGTATTTGGTCAAAGTACAACTATTTGAAAAATCGAATAATTGAGAAAAGTGTCCAGTGAAGTTCTTAGCAAGGCAAATACTAATCAGAAATTAAGTTTTGATATATTTATGGTAGGACATTTACAAAATGTTTTAATGGAACATACCAATTAGGATACTTGATATAATAATGATTTTTGGCATAAAAGAAAAATCCATAGTTATGACCCACACAATTTATTGTTGGCTATTATTACAAATATACCTGTGCTGCCTGTGAATGCTTTTGTAATCCAGGGTTGCATATGTTTAAAACACATTTTGACCAGATTTTTTCCCTTTGGTATTGGCTTGCATACTCGGATACAAGAACATTTTCCCAGAACGATGTAATTTGGTTCACAAAAAATAACCAAACAGGATCCATATGGGGAGTTTATTGGGCGTTCACATAATCTCTTAATTACAGTAATTGTGTTTGAGATCTATAGTCCACAGTGTCTTTCACAGAAAAGAAATATGGTTTTGCACTCATTACCAGCTGAAAGCATAAATGCACTAGATCAGTATCATATTTTCACTCTGTTGTCTACAAACAAACCTTCTTGATCACTGAGGGAGGGTGGAGAGAGAGCTGCTGTTTGGGCCTGGGCCTGCTATGAAAAGATCTGCGCTCACTCATAATGTTGCTTTCTGTGCAGGTAATCAGGAGCACGGGTGGAACGACCCACCACAGTTTTCATATGGCTTACAGAAGGATGCAGGAGGACCGAAGCGAAATATTCTTAATAAGAGGGTGCATGCGCCCCAATTTACAGGTCAAGCACATCTCACTGTTAAATGTTAAGCTCTGGAGAAGTTTTTTTCTAGTTCAGAATATTAGCAAAAATGTAAATAAGCTTGGGTGAATTTTGAATTTGAAAATATGTTCGCATCCATAAATGTGTCTACCACAGAAGATGGGTATTAAATATTGAAGCTGCAAGTGCAAAGATGAAATGAACAGATGCATAAAGGGATTTTAAGTGTAATTCATCTGTGATGTTGTAACTCATTTATATGAACACAAAATAAATGGTTTATTTTCTGGCTGTAGGTTCTGGATCAGATCAATCCCCAGCTGTGGCGATGCCAACACCCCCCCGAGGAATGAATCCTCCTCCGATGGACAGCAGCACACCACCCTCTGTGTGTCCCAAAACCCCCTTAGACAGAAAGATGGAGGCGGTAGAGCAGGAGACAGAGCCATCCTTTGAGGATGTGCAAGAACCACTTTATGGAGCGCTGAACGCATGCAGACATGCTGTAAAGGTAAAGTCAATGTTAAAATGTTGAAACTGGTCGAAAATAAAGTTCAAGCGCTTGTAAGGTTCAGCCAGTGGAAAACAGACATTATAAGAAAATAAAAATGCATTACGACGTGAAACAAGCAAGAAATAGTTCCGGTTTTGCACAGTTTCTAAATAAGCACTTTTAAGGTTTTAAACAATATAAAACAACCAATTTTACACTAAAGATATTGTTAAAAATGGATAGAAAAAGGGTTATTACAATTTAAATAAAACTAAAACCGTTGTTACTTGCAACAATTATGTAAATATTAATTGAAGTAAAATCAAACATTGAAAGTAGTTATTCCTAATTTTCATTTAATTTAAATCTATGCACTAAAATAACAAAAAAAAATATGTATGTATAAAATAAGATATATTTTGAAACAACTAAAAAAATAAATAAAAAGACAAAAACACACAATGTTAATTAAACAAAAGCAAAAAGCATTAAAATATAAATCAAAACATCTCAATGATAATATGCAACACTAAATGGAACTAATGGATCTAATTCCTCTGGATGCCTTGTGTGTCGTTTTTTAGAAACAGATTTGTGATGATGTGGAAAGACGCCTGAAGCTTTTTGAGGACATGTGGAAGAGTGGAAAACTTTCTCCTTTGGTTAAACATAGGATGCACAGATTGTCTCAAGGTGAGTGTTGTTTGCTTTCACACGCACTGGCTCTGTCAGTATTGCAAAAGTTATGTTGCAGAACATAACAGTGTTGCCACTATGCATGGAAGTCAAAGCACTTGCCATCTTGAGAATCAAAGGGCTTAGCATATGCAGGCAAGACAAAAACAATACATGTGGCTCCTGGTTATTGAGTTATTGTAGTCTTACGAAGTGCATCAATTGGTCTGTGCAAGAAACTGAACATTATTTACAACATTAATATTACCGTAATCCTGAAGGCAAACTGTGAGAGAAAAACATGCAAAGGTGTGCTTTGTTTCAGACCTGAATAGAAAAAATTGGGATGCAGCTGATGAGATCCACAGAGGCCTGATTGTGGACCATGTTGCCGAAGTCAGTCAGTGGATGGTGGGAATCAAGCGTCTGATCGCTGAAGCTCGGAGCCTGAACCAAGAACTAAACAACTGCCCTGAACCCGGCTCATGATGAGGACTGTACCAAAACACATGCTGCATTATAAAAGTTGCCAAAGTGATTTGTGTTAACTTATGTAAAGCTTTGTATAATCTACCTTTAAAAAATGGGCATTCCCATATATATCTAGTTTTTGTTTTTTTTGCTAGATTAGTGCTGGAAAAAAAGTCTATCTTTATTTTTCTTCATCAAAAATAGAAAATAAAACTAAAACTAAAAATAATGTAGGTATGAAGTGTTACTTTTGTATATAAATTTCTGCTTTTAAAACAGGTGTGATTGTGAATTATTTTTTTAATTTATTTTTTTTAAAAAGATGTTTCTTCTGCTCATCAAGGCTGCATTTATTAGATTAAAAATCCAGAAAAAAATGTAATATTATGAAATATTATTTCAATTTAAAATAAAGGTTTTCTGTGTGAATATATTTATATATTCCTGTGATACAAAGCATCATTACTCCAGACTTTCAGAAATCATTCTAATCTGCTGATGTTTTATTATCAGTGCTGGAAACAGTTGAGCTGCTTCATAGTTTTTTTAGGATTCTTTGATCATTAAAATATTCAAAAGAGAAGCATTTAGTTAAAATGGATAATAATGTTCAGAACAGTAATAAATCAGTAATAAAGAATGATTTCTGAAAGGATCTTGTGACACTGAAGACTGGATCACAGGAATAAATTACATTTTAAAATATATTCATACAGAAAACAGTTATTTTAAATTGAAATTTTTTTTATTTTTAGTCTATTAAATATAGCTTTGATGAGCAGAAGAAACATCTTTAAAAACCATTAAATATCTTACTGACCCCATATTTTTCAATGGTAGTGTATATATAAGTATGCTTACACACACACATATATGTATTTATGTTTATAGTAATATAGTACTATAAAAAGAGCTAAAATTTTTATACTAAATTACTAAGACAAGCTAAGAAACATTTCCTAACGTCCTAACTAGTAGGTAACACTGTTTCTTAACTGCATTGATATATTCGGTGATCATCAAAGAACCCATAGCACACAGGAAAGAGGAGGTTTGACACTATAATATATCTGCATATCTGATTAGTTGAGTTTGAGTTCTAGAGAGAGACGCTTCAAATTTATTATGGCATAAGTTTAGACACGTGCTTCACAACTTTCCTTTTTTTTAAGCAGTAAACACACACTGACAACTACAATTCTTTGTAAAGCACTTTTATTTATAAGCCCGGTTGCATTAGAGCCAAACTGCAATAAAAGTACATTTCACTCAGAAAACAATATCGTACCCACCCACTTTTTGACAATAAAAACAGCATGCCTCAACAAAACACAGCATATACGTCAAAAACTATCAAAAGATGCTGTTAGGCCTTTCGTAAACTGTGCTGAAACGATAAAGAAGACAAAAACATCAAAGAGGCCACAAAACAACTCTTTCAGGAGCCGTTTACAATGAACCACGTTACTAGAAGACATAGAAAAGGTTTCCATGCATTTTATTTCTTTCAATTCTAAATGACTTTCTAAGGAGTTAAATAAGGAGGAAAAAAGACTTTGGTTCTGTAATGACAATTGAATATTAAGAACGGATCTTCGTCAAACGTGTCACAAGTAAGTGTTTAAATATCAGAAAAAATAATAGCAGAGTTTACAGTTGGTTGACGGCAGTGATCCAACCGGATGAGAAGCAGCGTTTATACAGCCATGGCAAAATGTTTATCAAAATGAATCAAACAACAAAAAAATCATGCATACAATCATCACAGTAACATTCTTGCTTTACAAAATAAACACTAAGAGTCAAGAAGCAATATTTGACAAATCTGACTAAGCTCATACAGTTTTACTAATAAAAATTTAACTAGTTTAGTAAATCTGAACACACATTATTATTAATCTGTGCATATAAGATGCAAAAAACATTTTAATATACCTTAAATATGTTTATATAAGACAGAGATCGATCTGAATAGCAGTCACTCTGTAAATAACATATCCACCAGCAATATATCTGAATACAATATCAACAAGTTAAAATGCTAGGTCTTTCTGAGCATCACTGTATAGAGTTAGCAATGTCCACTTTCTCCTTTGAATAGCTTTGATTGTTCGCGTCACCGTAAGACTGATCAAGCAAATAGAGCATCTTAAAAAGACATCAATAGATAAACATGTCAACGCTGATTATTGAAAGCTCTCTCTTTCGCTCTCTCCAGCAACGCGCTTCCATTGAATTTGAATAGAAGTTAAGCCCAGACATAAAACACACCCTCAAGAGCTTTTTCTAGAGACTTCCTTTTGCAATAAAAAGAAAAAAATCCCTGAATCCAAAATACAAAAGGAAGAACAAATACACCAGCTCTACTGGAAGAACTTTGTCAAAGTGCTCTGAGCACACCACACCAGACTCTGATCTCAAAAACCCTGTACGGCTGAAAGAAAGAAGCTCTCGCATGCCACCATCAGCACCGGCTTTAACTTTAAGCAACAGTTCGTTGAGTGGGTTGCTCAGCCCCCTTGATCCATCTGTTCTTGCAGTGCGGATCTTGTGGGTTCATTAGATTGTGTGTGTGTGTTTTTTTGTGCCATAGATGCAGCTTTGATTTCAAGGGCTAAACGTATACTGAAATTCACTGCTGTTCAATGTACTTCGCTAAACTCAGTAGAAAATGTTCAATGGTGATTGTCTGGAAATCGTGTTGATATCTGTCCAGCGACATTCACAGAAAAAGTCATTACTAGCTATATTCTTACCTAGCAGTTCTAATTTATTTAGTTCTAATATATAAACACCAATTTCAATCAGATTACATTCGGGTTTATTACAGAGAAATCTAAAGACTGGTTAATGTCTAACCATTAAAAAAACAAGTCTAGGTATCCATGTCGTTTTCATGAAACAGGATCTCTTTTGGAATGTAGTCATTTCCCAAATATCTCATTTGTGTCTAATACCTGCAAATGTAGCACTTATGGTCAAAAACATGGTGGCTAATTTTGTAAACATAACCAAGATGCTTGAAAAAAAAACATTGATACGACGCAGCAGGGTTGCAACAGCGGCTTCGTCATAGTTTATCCATAAAGAAGTGTTCTGAGCAATGAGAATAAATGCTAATGTGAATGGGATGACACCGTAAAGCAGAGGGCCAATGAAGTTCAAGGAATGAGATGAGAAGCTGGGAGCTTGTACATCCTCAAGCCAGTGATCCTGCAACTCTGGTATGTTCAGCTAAGATGGAAAAAGAAGGTAAGGTCAGTATGCAAAATGTTAGAGAGCAAGATGAATATATTGTATGAGTATAAGCATGTAAGAAAATTCTAGTCCTGGAGGTTTGAGCTTCATGCTTGATCAAACACAGCTTGTATGTCATTTTCAAGAAATCCTGAAAAGTCAGATTTTTACAGTGTGTCTGATTTGGAATGAAGATGGAATCCAGGACTGGAATTGTACAGTGTGCTCACAAATATTATTCAGCAAAAATGTGCCATTTCTTCACCACCAGCGAAACAAGACAATATATTCAATATATGATTACTGTTATTAAACAGTTAAACAATTTCCCCAAGTTATCTTTTGCCTTTAAGCAAACCCAAGCTTGGAGCTGACTCCCACCAGAAGGTAAAGATAAGGGAAGTAGACCTATGTTTCCAAAGATGTGTGTTACCCTTTCAGTCGAATCACTTCGATGTTACATATGAGAACTCGCCAGAGAGACCAGATTGCCTTTGAGCTATTTACTTAAGGCCAATGAACATTGGCGTGCACTGATTGTGCTCAGGTGCATCTCAACATTGCGTGAATATTTGAGGGCACAAGCACAGTGCACCTGCAGATTTTCGCTTCAGAGCCGAAGCCGTTCTAAGCTGCTACAGGAGACCCCCTCTGCGAGTTCTGGAGAACGATCAAGGAAGAGTCCTGATTTCAAGAGTCTCTGCTTTCCTGCTCTCTCATCTGACAGCGTTTTATCTGGGCGGCTGTCGGCTGGTAGGCTTTTTAAAGGCTGGATGTGCCAGTCATCTTGCAAATCCAGTGAGCAAAGACCTTTTTGAGGGCACGGAGCTGCCGCGATAGGTCTTCCCCGGGCAACCGGGAGAAAGAGCAAATGTTTCCCACGGTTGGTGATGCGTTCTCCGGAATGTCGAGCCGATCGTGCGCTTCTGGGTGCGGGAGTTTCCTCAACTCTTCAAACAGGCATGATCGCTGTCTCGCGTGTCTGGGTCCAGCACACGCTGAGGCAGCTTTTGTGAATGTTCAATGCGTTCATTGCGAGCGTATGACTATGGCTACATTGAAGTCCCGCCTCTCTCTCGCAAGACGGCTCCCCTCGCTTCCTTCCTGCGCTGCGGCGAGGCGCCTGGGGGATTTCCAGGTGAGGGTTCAGAATGTTCTGTCCGGGGTGACAGCCGTGGGGACTTCTGATGCACCATGTAGTCCCATGGTCCTCCTGGAGGAGAATGCTCCCCATGTAACAGGGCTGAGTATGTCCTTCAGAGTGCCCCAAAGAGGATGAGATGTCTTCGGCAGCATCAGAGGGTGAGTCAGATGGTAGGGATGAAGCCGCCACGGGAGGGCACCGCGCTGCAGTAGGAATCGGTTTGGAGGTGCTGCTTGTGCCTTCAGCCGACCCTTTGCAGCTGGATGATTGGTTTCTGGGGAATATAGCTCTCCCAGTGCCATTCTTCCCGGAGGTGCACAGAGAGCTTTCCAGGTCGTGGCGAGCCCTTTACTCGTCATGCCTGCGCCCAGGCTCTTCGCCCCTCGCCACTCTTGATAGCGGTGCAGCAAGGGGATATGCGGCGATCCCTCACTTATGCCCGGGCAGTGCCTCCGCCTGTGGTGAGCGTCTGCATCTCCCGTCCGAGGCATGTAGGTTATGGTCCGCTCTCACCGGCGATGTCTACTATGCCGCAAGGCAGGCTGTCACTGCCGTGCACGCGCTTGCAACGCTCCAGGTCTACCAGACTAAGATGTTGCAGCTCCTGCATGAGAGTGGGCCGGACCAGGGGGCTATACAGGAACTCCGCACTGTGACTGACCTCGCTCTCCGAGCGATGAAGGTCACAGCACGTGCCCTTGGTCAGGTGATGTCCCCCACGATGGTCCAGGAGCGACTTAAGTGGCTGAATCTGATGCAGGTGCTGGACACTGAGAGAGCTCGCTTTCTCTACCCCCCATCTTCCAGGCCGGCCAATTCGGCGACACTGTCGAGGACTTAGCCCAGGAGTTCTCCACAGCAGCAGACCGAGGCGATGTTTCACCTCTTGCCTCGGCCGGCCAGCCCATCCCTGAGTGCACAACCTCCATCTGCTTGTCGCCGAGGGAGTCTCCCCCCCCGGCACCCAAGAATCTTGCTCCGACCCCCGCCAATGCCCAACAGGCGGCCCGTTGTCAAGCTGGCTGCGAGGGAGGGGCGCCTATGATGACCTGAGTGCAATCAGTGCATGCCAATGTTCATTGGCCTTTAGTAAAGAGCTCAAAGGCAATCTGGTCTCTCTGGCGAGTTCCCATATGTAAC